>OY744520.1:203682840-203750340 GCA_963556195.1 Sepiola atlantica | reverse complement strand
GGAAAAATACACCTGAAGAAGATTGGAGTCAGAAATGTTGTGAATATAGCAACCAAGACGAGAATGCTAGTCCGAATAATCAAAATAAAACAGATAATCAATCCTTATCTAAAAAACGTCCGAAACATTAGTAACAAATTAAATTATACATTGAGCTAAACTGGTTGATTTTTCTCGAATAAATCTTTGTTTCATGACTATGGAATGCTGATAGTCGTTTTGGGTTCATACTTTGTTCAGTGTAGAATACCAATTAGCGCCAATTTGAAATCCATTAAAATATGTTTACTTCGTGTTTTATGAGATTAGGCTTTTAAGAACTATATTCTGTAATATCTAATACACCAGACTAAATGATTTATGCTTCAAGCTGATATTAGGAACGCGACCGACATTTGGATAGTAATTTTTTGTTTTTATATTTCTCATTAGTTTATGGAATAGTGGATAAGCATGGCAACAGAGAAGTATAAATAAGGACACAGACACAGTATTAAGAGTAAATCTAAGATATTCCGGTTGATTCGTTCGACCATATTCATTTGATAAAAAAATCAATATGGTCGAACAAATCGACCGAAATGTCTTTGTTCAACTTTAATAATGCGTTTGTGTCCTTATTTCTACTAGTCTGGTGTCATGCTTATACACTATTCAACAAACTAATTTTACATTTTGTCTGAAATTAACATTTTATACCTACTTCCTGATATTTCTCATTATTATCAGAAGATTTATTGTTGTATAATCTTTTTTGGTGTTTTCTGTGCTACATATAAAGCCTATGGATCAAATAGATTTTAGGCACCCCAGAATAAACAACACAATAAAAGACATATTTAGGTATAATATCGATTTTTTAAAACTTTTTCTTCCTGGTTCCATCGTTTATGATAAATTAATGATTTTTATAGCGAAAAATCCCATATTTTAAAAAATAAATTTTCGAAACTAACAAATGTAAAAAGTAGTTAAATAAAAGATGTACACAGATCGTGTTACACAATTTTTTAAATATATTTTTTTAAATACTGGAGTGGATTTTTTAAAAATATCTTTTTCAAGTTGTGCGACACCATCTCTGAACAACATCGTTTTATTTTAATATATTTTATATTTGTTAGTTGAGTTTGTTTATACATTTTGCCTTTAAAAGACATTTGTAAATAAAACTATAGATATATTTTTTAAATATTCAGAGTTTTCAAAACAAAATATTTGTTAATAAATCTATGTATTTTTAATTTTTTTATAAATATCCAAAGTTTACAAAACAAAATAAATATATATATATATATATATATATATATATATATATATATATATATAAAGGGTTTTAAGGTTCATATTTTTTAAGACGCATCTATTGTTAAATTTAATAAGGAATAGGTAAAATAAATACCTTTTGAAGCATTAGTTTCCAAAACAAAATATTTGTAAATAAATCTATATACTTTTTTATTATATTATAAATATCAAAAGTTTTTAAAACAAAACGTTGTAAATAAATCTATATATTTTTAAAAATTTTATAAATATCCAAAGTTTACAAAACAAAACATTTTTAAATAAATCTATATATTTTTTTATTTTTTCATAAATATCAAATATTTACGAAACAAAACGTTTGTAAATAAAACTGTATTTCAATTTAATAAGTGCAGATAGAAAAACGTGCTTGTGTGATTCGGCTCATCACAAATAGCAATCAGTAACCGTCGGGTTCACGCTTAAACACTTCTCTTGTGTCCCGGGCTGATAACACCGGTGTCGGTTCATGTGGCGTAACTGAAATTTGGGCCGTAGTTACGACGCCTAGCTGGTGAAGTTGATCTTTTAGAAGAGGCTATGAAACGTGATATCGAAACGTTCTCAGCAGTTGGGCGGTGTCTCTTACAGCGCTATGTTTTGTCTCATCAGGAAGCACGGACAGGTATACGAGGAAATAAAAATAAAATGGTAAAATCCAACAGACAGTTTGGGTAATTAAAAAAGACAACAACGCGCTTGATTGTGTTTAAGAAAATAAATGTATTCTTCTTCAAGACAGGTATATACAGGAACTCAAGTATTTCGTAGGTAGAGGGGTTAGGGTTAAGGTTATAAGGGGGCTAGGGTTAGGGTTAGAGGGGGCTATGGTTAAGGTTAGGGTTAGGGTTAGGGCTAGGGTTAGGGTTAGGGTCAGAGGGGACTAGTTGTCTTTGATTCTGAATAATGTCTTCAACTCTGACAACGCTTTTCTCTCCGGGTTTTTAGAAAAACAATTCACTCGATGATGAAAATATATTTATGACAAATAAGCTACACAGAGGCTATACATAAAGTCAAATCACCCCACCTACTCATCAATCATAAAACAGATTCCTAATTCTATCGAAAGTAGACTTATCAATAACTCTAGCAACGAGAACGTATTTGAAGAATCAAGCAATATTTACAATACAGCTCTAAAAACAGTGGGTACCATAATATCGAAATTAAATATAAGAAACAGGACACCAATAATTATAATAAAATTAAAAAGAAAAGAAAAAGAAAAACATAATCTGGTATACACCGCCATATAATCAGATGCTAAAAACTAAACTGGGCAAGAAATTCCTAAATCCCATTGAAAAACACTTGCCCGTAACCAATCCCTTGCATAAAATATTCAATAAAAATGACCTAAAACTGTCCTACAGAAAACCTAGAAATGATAATTAAGGCACACAATAAAAATACTAAAAGAGAACAGAAGAGAAGAAAAATAACAAATTGCATTAAAAAAGTGACCACTAAAGCAAAAATAACACTAAAAAGAACAAAAATATAAGCACTGCAAATAGTAATAACCAAACCCCTAATAGTACTCATCCAAATAGAAATGAAAAAGTTAGTAATGAAGAGAAAATGTGTAACTGCATAAATCGTACACTTTGTCTACGACAAAATAAATGCCTAACCAAAAGTAGTGTTTTCCAAGCCACAATATTGGCCAAAGAAAGACCGAATAACAAGAAGTACTACGTGGGTACGACCTCCCTATATTTTAAAACCAGATATTACGACCACAGCAGCACATTTAAAAACAAAGAACGCCGAATTAAAACAGCACTAGCAAACCATTACTGGGAGCTCAAAGATAGCGGACGCTCACCAAAAATCGAATGGAAAATCATACGACAGGCCAGTAAATGTAGAAATTTAGACGACCCGTGTAGATTATGTCTGAATGAGATATTTGAAATCTTAAACTTAAAAAAACACCCAAAACCTATTAAACTGAAGAAGTGAAATGGCAAACAACTGCCTGCACAGAATAAAATTTACCTTGGGTAAACAATACATAATAAATAAATAAATAAATAAATAAACAAATAAATAAACTAAACTAAAACCTAAAAACTTAAAAAATAAAACCTAAAATAGAAATACAAGCAATCACGTGTTAAAATAAGTTTACCCATTAATTCGACACAACAACGAAACAGGGATAGGACACTTTATAAAAAACATAACAACAGAATAGTAAATATGAAGTAAAATCAATCGAACCATTGTTTGTGAGAAGCTTAGAAAACAACAAAGAAACAGTGATGAGCCACCCTATAGAAAACTGAACAATAGAATAAGAAATAGGAAGTAAAATCAACTGAACCTTTGTTTGTGAGAAGCCCAACGATTGGCTAAGAGAACAATAAAGAAAAAGTGATGAGCCACCCTATAGAAAACTGAACAATAGAATAAGAAATAGGAAGTAAAATCAACTGAACCTTTGTTTGTGAGAATCCCAACGATTGGCTAAGAGAACAACAAAGAATCTGATTGGTTAACTAGCTAGACTAAACACCACGTGTATATACAAAACACCCAGCAAAACAAACTCCATGCATTTTAGCCTGATGATTCCATCCGTGGATGAAACGTGGAAGCCTCTGTGTAGCTTAATTGCCATAAATATATTTTTCATAACTTACTATATATATATATATATATATATATATATATTGTATCTCAAAATATTATTTCACTTGAAAATGCCTTCTAATATGGAAAAAACAAACATTCTATTACCTATCGGCTACTACACCTATATCAAAATCGTGACATTTACAACAGAAGGACGTCGACCGTTGTTAATTTGCTACCAACGGTCGTCGTTGAGAAATACTCAAAAATTAAATATAATAACAATGTCGCATTCTCAGTTACATTGAACAAGAGCGGTGATCGCTCGAAATATTTCTGTGGAAAAAACATTATATATATATATATATATATATATATATATATATATATATATATATATATATATATATATACATTTAAAGAAATTGACAACATCTTTGAGGCACGCATGAGAATGTATTTAAGTGAAATATTTTGAAAATTAACAATCGTGCAATTTAAATGAACAATTCATTTATTTAATTTGTTTCCAAGCTTTCGTTGTAGAACAACTTTGCCAGGCGAGACTGTCTTATAGATTTTTTCTTCTTTTCTTGCTCTTCATTTTGATGGTATTAACCCCGAGGGGTCGAATCACGATATAAGAAAAAAGACACGTCAAGTTCTAAAAGACGTTAGGATAAGAGAAAAAAACCTATAAGACAGTCTTGTTCTACAACGAAAGCTTACAAAAAAATTAAATAAATGGATGTTTCATTTAAATTGCACGATTGTTGATTTTCAAAATATTTCACTTATATATATATATAAAAATTGGATAAGTTGCAATATTTACTGCTTCATCAGATATTCAAACAAGGAATATAAAAAAGGGTTTGCCTTGATTTTTGCTTGAATATATCTGATGAATTAATAAATAATGTAATTTATCCAATTTTTATTTTCATAATAGCTTTTTTCTTATATTAATGTTCTATCCATTATATCGAGCATTCCCTTATCATGATAGGATCTAAGATAAAGAAGAATATTTATCTTTATAGTTTCATTTACATATTGTTACGGTCGCGTCTAGTTGGAAACGACTAGACGGTCACGCAACAGAAGAAAAAAATAAAAGATTTAGGTTCTCAGGTTCAAATATGCGTGCACACTGAACAAGGAGGAATGAGACTCTTTCTCATGACATGTGTAAAAATGAAGAGACAGACAATAAACACTTTGTGAAGGAATGGAAGACAAACAAAAGTTAAAGAGTTAAAAGTTTATTTATAAAGTGTATAAGGAGGGACAAGATAGAAAACCAAAACAAAAATAGTACGGGACGGGGTCTTAACATATATGTAACTAGATCGAGCGAAACTATATATACACAATACAAAAAAAACTCAGCTTGAGAAAAAGAGGGATTAGAACTTACAGTCTTTTAAATTTGTAAGAAACGCGTAGATCTTCGAGAAGTTGTAGGCAGTTGTCGTCTGTTTGCAGTTGACGGTTGCAGGGGAGAGTCCAAATAATTCTTATTGATTGAATATACTGTAAGAAAGTGTAGTATCTGTTCTGATGCTGCACTTGGTTGATTCTGTCGGTGAAGAAGTCCTTCTAGACTGAGACAGTGTTTATTTAATTCCAACCCAGCTGGCAGCTGGATTTTCCCCCACATTAAAAACCGACTTTATGTCTTACTTTACCCTCGTGGGGGAGGCAAGTCAATAGGGTTGAACTCGACCTAAAACATAACCTACTCAGAATTAGGGTGAAAGTTCAGGGAGTTATCATGAATTGGGAGCTGTGCAGAAAAATGTTTGGTTACATTAGTTCAAAATTTCTGCATGTTGGTGCAGTCGAAAGAACAGTAAGCAGTGAGGGAGTTCAAAGGGCCGGCAACTCGAGGAAAGAAGCTATTAGAGTAGAAGGCTATCCGGCATCTGGGGACCTCCACAGTGAATGGGTGAGATTTAGCTACGTCGAGGAGGCACCAGAGCACCAAGTTCATCGAAGATTCCATTGAAGTACTTGAAACAAGCGCAAGGATGCAACATTGCGGCGATGGGATAGGGGCTGGAGCTTGGTGGATAGTAAGGAACCTATTAGATTCGAAACTCTTTTTTGGACCTTGTCTAAGAGGGAGAGACTAGTGGATGGTGCACCAGCCCAGATGTGACAAAATTACTTCATGCATGGGCGGATGGTTGCTTTGTAGAGATATAGGATAATGTCAGATGTTATTTGTCATGGCAATTGGTTGCTGAAGAGGTTTCTTGCAATTGTTAAAGGAAAGTTGCTTTGTCTTAGCAGCATTAAATGTTACCATCTATTTATTACTCCATTCCACTAGAAACTAGAGGTCACTTTCTTAAGATTTAGCCATTGCCTCAGATATGTGTACGTCCGTTTTACCCACATAACGAGAGTAGAGCGTGGTGTCGTCAGCAAGTATACCTATCTCCGACACAATGTAATCAGAGAGGTCGTTGATGAAAATCAGAAACAATAAAAGTCCAAAGATCGATCCTTGGAGTACACCTGTATTTATGTAATGTTGTTTTGATTAACGGCCATCGAGGACAACCTGGATCTTTCTTTGAGACAGGAAGGATCTAATTATATTAACTATGTGTCCAGTAATACCATATGAATTACTTTTTATGAGAAGAACTTTATGCCAGACCTTGTCAAATACATTGGATATATCAAGTGCTACCGTCATAGCTTCACCTGCCTTGTACAGTGTATGATATATGTGTTCAGAGATGACCGCTAGGATATCCGCAGTAGATCGTGCTTGCCTAAATCCATACTGGCGGTCAGAAAGAAGTTTAGCATTAACGAGATGACGGACTATCGCTAGATTGATTAAGGATTCAAAGATTTTAGCAAAGAGCAGGAGTAGACTGATGGGGCGATAATTCTGAGGGTCAGTTCTATCCCTAGAATTCTTGAAGACTAGTACCACAGAGGACATTTTCCAGCTATCAGGGAAGCAAGATTCGTCAAGGCATTTGTTGTAGAGTTTGGAGAGGACAGGGACCAGTTCAGCAGAACATTTATTTATTATATTACTATTGCTGGTATAAGATTAGGCCCACAAGCTTTGGAGGTGTCATGGTTTTTGATGATGTCACAGACATGAGATGGGTTATGGTCAGTTCATCAAGTATGACTTACGTCCGCAATGAGAAATTTGGGAGGGAGTGGTTTGCGCAGTCCAAAGTTTAAAGCGAAACGCTGGGCAAGCAGTTTAGCCTTATCAGTTTCTGTGCAAACGCCATCATTGCGGTTGGACTGCAGGGGAATTGTTCATTGCCCATTGTTCACCACGCTACTGAGTATCTTTCAGAAGTCATGAGTTCAGCACTGACTTTTTAATAACATTTTTAATGAAAATTCAAACGACATGTTAAAATTAAATAGGTTTATTGAAATAAATTAAACATCAAATAATAAATAAACCAGTTTTAAAAATACGTAATTGAAATGAAGTAAAGTTTAAATGAAAAATACTAAATAAACCAGTTTTGAAAATACGTAATTGAAATGAAGTAAAGTTTAAATGAAAAATACTAAATAAACCAGTTTTAAAAATACGTAATTGAAATGAAGTAAAGTTTAAATGAAAAATACTAAATAAACCAGTTTTAAAAATACTTAATTGAAATGAAGTAAAGTTTAAATGAAAAATACTAAATAAACCAGTTTTAAAAATACTTAATTGAAATGAAGTAAAGTTTAAATGAAAAATACTAAATAAACCAGTTTTAAAAATACGTAATTGAAATGAAGTAAAGTTTAAATGAAAAATACTAAATAAACCAGTTTTAAAAATACGTAATTGAAATGAAGTAAAGTTTAAATGGAAAATACTAAATAAACCAGTTTCAATAAATAAAAAATATGTAATTGAAATAAAGAAAAGTTTATAAATGAAATATGTGAAAAAAAGTTTTATACTGGGTACAATTCTGTGAAAATACTTGCTAGGGCATTCTTTTCGAATTTTTCTCTCTACTTTAACGTTGAATTATCTTCTTTCATGTCACTCTTTTAAAATAAATCCGTAAATATTTCATATGTACACAATACTTCAAAAGCACTATATATTTTGATATTGTCACACCGGCGTTAGGGTTAGTGTTTAGGTTAATGAAGTGCGTGTTTGACCGGAAGTGCGCTCTTCAATGCACAAGATTCATACGAGAGATCGTGATTTGGGGAAAACCCAAATCACGTGATCAGCGTGATTAACCAGTTTGTGACTTTCAGTCAACAACGAAAGATATAATTGTACGTTCTCTGCCAGTAGGCTGGCAGAGAATATACGAACTCCGGGAAAAAATTATTTCGCATTGTCGATATATATATATATATATATATATATATATATATATATATATATATATATATATATATATATATATATATATATACAGCGTCATGTATAAAAGATGTTCTGTTCTGTTGTTCCTGCGAATAAACCTATATCTATATACATTTCTTTAGTTGATGTATCGCATTTAATCCGCCTCCTTGCATCATCTAAACAGTGTAGGTATGTGAATAAACCCTTTAGTTGTTATTATAACAAAAAATGACAGTGCTTTTACAGTATTGTGTACATATGAAATGTTGTTGTCTTTAATTTAAAAGAGTGACTTGAAAGGGGGAGATAATTCAAACGTTCTTGTCAACTCTGATTTCTCCAACAATGGAAGTAACAAATTGTAATACACAAACTGAACGCACACAAAACGATCGGTTCTGTTTTTTAATACCAAATAAAATAAACATTCAGACGATATGTTAAAATCAAATAACAATTCAGACGATACGTTAAAATTAAATAGATTTATTGAAATAAATTAAACATCAAATAATAAATAAACCAGTTTTAAAAATATGTAATTGAAATGAGGTAAAGTTTAAATGAACGAAACATGTGAAAAAATGTTTCATACTGGGTACAATTCTGCGATTTGTGTGAAAATAATAAATCAGATTTGACAAAAAAGTTCGAATTATCTTCCTCTTTCAAGTCACTCTTTTAAATTAAAGACGAAATATTTCATATGTACACAATACTACAAAAGCACTTAAAATGCAAACGAATTGAACAGGATTCTTAAAACGAACGTTATTGGGTAAAGGGCAAGGGAGATAACTCGTGTTAAAGGATGGGCATTGGGCACAGTTAAAAATGGAAGGGAAGTAACTCCGTTTCACTATGTGACATACGCATAAATTAAAGAGGCAATTTGGGACGCTGAAAACGTACGCAACTTGTAAGACGGTAGTTGTCGACTTTAAGCGAGTTTGTTTGAACTTATTTGACGGCAATTTTAATAAAGAAGAAAAATGAATACTTGTTGCAATTAATTAATCAATCGAACAATGAAACATTATTAGACGACAACTCGAACACTGAAACATCATTAGAGGGCAATTTTAAGAATTAAAAAATGAATATAAGAATGCTATACCTGAACAAAAATCAAATGTTATTCATAAAATAATTCTTGATAAATAAAACAATTTTTATTAAAATTAAAACTATGTTAATTAACGAACTAAAATGCAACAATGTTAATTAACAAACTACAAAAGTTAAATAAACTGGTTAATTAATGAAAAATAAAATTATATCACATCATGATCTCTGATAGAGATAATTATACGCGGGAATACTTCTTCCTTTTCCCTTTTCCGCCGCGGAAAATATATTAAATCAAGGTGGAATATTTCACCATGTGTCGCCAGTAATTTTTGTATATGTCTTTTGGCATGAAGCGACAAACCTTAGTTTCTTTTTAATTTAAGATTTAGGTATAGTATTCTTGTATTCATTCTTTTATTCTTAAAATTGCAAACTCGTTTAAAGTTGACAACTATCGTTTAATAAGTTGCGTGCGTTTTCAGCGTCTCAAATTGTCTATTCAATTTAAAACGTATTTAATTTAGTCAAACAGAGTTACTTCCCTTGCATTTTTAACTCTTTTTTTTTCACACGAGCGAATGCAGACGATCGAATGATTTGCGCTATATTATAAACACAGGTAAATGGGCATAAACGCCATTAAACTCGATTTCCACTTATTTCCGTAAGTTTTAAACCAATTGGTTTTATATTTAAAAGTCCTAAGATTTATAATGAATTAAATAATTTTTTGATGGAAATCGCTCCAGGCAAGGCATGAAGCCACTTGATGTAAGAAGCTAACAAGAACGAAAGATGATTATCGCAAAGACAGGAGATGCCTATTGGCCTTAGTCTTGAAAAGACCAAGGCTATAAGTAGGAGGAAAACAGTCAGCAGGAAGAGAGTTCCACAAGCCTGTAGTTCTGGGAAAGAATCTCCTGGAATAGAAAGCTGTATTACAATGAGGTATCAAAACAACGAATTGATGGAGACCACTCGACCAACGAGTCAAACGAGCTGAAACAAAGGAAGCCGAGAATAAATCACACAATTCTGAACAACATATGCATAATAGTATTTATAGAAAAGACTGATACTAGCAACATGACGTCTGTGAGAGAGAGGGTGGAGAGAAGAAAGAGTTTGTCCAATCAAATTACAGATACGTTTTTGTACCTTATCAAGAACCATCAAATGGGACAGGGATTCACCAACCCAAATATGACAACAGTACTCCATACATGGTCTGATAGTAGATTTGTAAAGATAGAGAATAGCCTCAGGTGTGAGAAAGTGTTTTGAGCGATAGAGAGAACCGACTTTACGAGAAGCAGAAAGAGCAATGGATCTAAAGTAGGAACTCTAAGAAAGATTTGATGAGAGAGAAAGACCAAGAAGTTTCAGAGTCGATTTCTCCTAAAGAGCAGAGCCATCTATGAGAATCTCAGGAAGGAAAGGGACACGCCTACGATTGAATTCATATGAAAATGTCGGATTTATATAAATGCCATTAAAATTTGGTATTTTAATTAGAAAAAATATACAAAACAATTAGTTTAAAACTTGCGGAAGTTAGATTCAATGGAATTTATGCTCATTAAGCTCAACTCATTTACTACGGTTATTTTCCTTGATTTTTTTGAATGAATGAAAATAAAACATAGGGAGCTAACTCGTGTTTAAAAAGTGGTGCATATTGGAACATGTTCTTCTGAGGCGGTTGCAGACGGTAGAGTGGTTACTCACTCGGAATCGACAAACTCAGTTCAAATTCAATCAGACCGGCAACATTCATATACGCATTAACATCGTTGAAAGATGTTAGTTTATTTTTTCATGACATCTCGGTCAAAAACAAAGCTGCACAATTCTATTTCAACATTTATAATAAACAGAAATCGTTTCATTATTTTTGTTTGTTTTTCCTTTCATCAACTCACCCAAGTCGTAGACAACGTTATATAGTTACTATATTACGTTGTGGTCACCGATGAAAGGGAAATAACTCCGTTTTACTAAGAGATTAATACATTTTTAAAAAATTCTTATTTCAAAAGAGAATTTGGGACGCTGTACCCCACGCAACTGATCAATTAGTTTTTTTTTATTAAAAATTCCAATTTTTCTGTAGTTATCGTCGCATTTTCATTCTTTTATTTTCCAATGATGAAGATTTAAACTTTTTTTAATAATTTTATAAACTTTGTGACATTAAAAAAAATCTATCGTCGCAGTTTTCTTTCCTTTTCTTTTCTCGACTAAAGAAAAATGAAAATGCGACGATAGTTGCAGAAGAATTGTACTTTTCATTTTAAAAAAAATGTTATGATTTTCAATATTAAAAAAGAAAAAAATGCGACGATAGTGGCAGAGTCATTGGAATATTTAATAAAGAAATTTATAAGTTGCGTATGTTTCAGCGCGTCAAATTCTTTTTTTAAGATGATGAATCACTTAGTCAAACGGAGTGATTTCCCTTGCATCGCGCAGCATAACTTCCAATAATTCCAGATACTTTCAAATATCCCCCCCCCCCCCGAAAGCTCCCAGTACTGTCTATGAACTCCATAATTAATTTCCACCAGTTATTTACAGTAATTATCAAGACAGATATATCTAAGGGAAAGGCAACACCATTTTACGGCATATCAACGTTTTTCCAACTTTCATGCAATCTTATGGTGTTAGTTTGGTTATAAACAAACCTACTATGGCTATGGTGTGTAACATGTTCAACCTTTAACGGTGAATCGTTGTCCATCGGATCCAGAAAAAATCATGGTTCACAGATGACATTAAAAACAAAATTATTTAAATAATTAGTTAGTGTGTTTCAGCATTACTCCCAAACAACTTATTTTTACTGAAACAATCTTTTAGTAAAAAAGCAAAAAAGTAATAATAAAAAAATAAATATGTAAATAATAATAATAATAATAATAATAATAATAATAATAATAATTTTCATTTAATTACACCCCCCCCCCCCCAAAAAAAAATAAATGGTACCAGCCTCAACTGATACCACACCAAATAGTCGTGAATGGATAGAAAGACCGAGGATGGAGAGAACTAACCATTGAAATAGTGCGGAGAATACTGGGATCTTGTGGAGGATTTTTGACACCCAAATCCCAGGGAATACCAATGGGCATTGCCAGTGAGAAATCAAAGTCATTTGCAATGGTTACCGAAAGAGGTAGAGAGTACTAGATATCTGGGAAGACTTGTTGTCACTCAGACTCCAGGGAATACCACCGGTTGTCAGTGAGCAATCACTGATGACCTGTGTGAGAACTCCTAGTGAGTAAATAATAATAATATAGACTCTGTGGACAAAGAAACGAAACGGTAAACTACATAATAAGTGAATGCAACAAACTAGCCCCAAAAGAATACAAACTGAATACAAAAATACGACTGCGTGGGGAAGGCGTTACACTAGGAACTATGCAAACAACTTCATTTTGAACATGCAGAAAAATGGTACAAACACAAACCGGAGACGTACTGGAAAACGAAAACCACAAAATCCTTTGGAACATGGAGGTACAAACAGATAAACACATCCAGGCAAGGAGACGGGATGTCATCATTAGTAAACAGATTTTACCATACCAGCAGACCACAGAGTGAGACGGAAAAATGAAGCAAATACACGGAGCTTGCAAGAGAACTGGAAGGAATATGAAACATGAAGAAAGTCAATATAATACCAATAATTGTAGGATCACTGGAAACAGTCTCGAAAAACCTGGAAAAAAGGCTAGGCGAAATTGGAATCAAGGGGAAGACGATACAACAGACAGCAATGATGAAAACAGTTAAAATCTTAAGGAAAATCATCGAATGCGGAAACCAACCTACATAAACTACAAATACTAACCAGCCACATGAAAACTTCAACAGAAGTAAAACAAAAAGATGGAAGGGACACCACATGAAACCAAGGGAACTGAAACTGCATGAAATCTTATAAACTACCCCCCCCCCCCCAAAAAAAAAGTCATCAACCTTGGCTGATAACACACAATAGCTGTGATGGGTCAAGGAGGATGTAATGACCGTGGAAAGCGAGCACTAACCAGACCTCCACTGGATGAGTGCGAAGAGTACTGGGACCTTGGGGAGGCTTATTGCCGCCCAAATGTCAGTGAAGACTAAAGGTCGTTGTCACCAAGAAATCAATGTAAGTGGCTGTTGCGATAACGCAAAGTTATTTAGAAAGGTTATCGGAAGACATAGAGAGTATTGGGTATCTGGGGAGACTTGTTGTTACCCAGACTCCAGGGAACACCACCAGTTATTATCAGTGAGTAACCTGCGTCAGAACTCCTAGTGCGTACAAATAAATAACAGGATCAATTAAGTTTAAAGGACCCCAGAAAAAGGTGAAGGTCAAGGAAAACATGGGAGGAATTTAAGGATGGACTTGAGACAAAGAAGGATAAATAAAGACCTGGGCAGAGATAGGTTGGAAGTCAATTTCTACAAACCGTCAGTATGTAAAACTGCCATGATCATGCTGATGATTATTATTAGTATTTACATCGGTTTCTTCCGGTTGATCTTCACACAAGTGTTTTTCGTGACAATGTCGATTTTTTTCTTTTAACTTACTTCACCCCAAACAAGGCAAGTTGTCACTGTAGACTCAAAGGGCTACTGAGAACTAGGCTGAAAGTTTAGGGGGTCATCCTAAATTGGGAGCTGTGCAGCGAGATGTTTGCTCACTTTAGTTTTAAATTTATGGATGTCGGTACAGTCGGGGAAACCGCGAGCAAGGAGGGAGTTCCAAAAGCTGGCAGGTCAAGGAAAGAAGCTATTGGAGTAGAAGACTCTCCAGCATCTGGGGACCTCCACAGTGAATGGATGGGATTTAGCTGATTGTTTGGTTGGTCGAGTATATTTACATCAAGGGGGCACCAGAGCAGCCAGTTCATCGGAGCACATTCCATTGAAGTACTTGTAAAACAAGCACAAGGATGTAACATTGCGGCGATGGGACAGGGACTGGAGCTTGGTGGATAGTGCTGGAGCTTGGTGGATAGTGAGGGACCTATTAGATTTGATTTTAAATACAAGGAAAGATATATTATTAAAAAAAGTGCGTGTCACGATTTACTTGCTTCCTTATCTTATTTCATGCGTCTTGTTTTTTACAAAATGTTTTAATAAACAAACGAATCCCTATTTGTCCCTATTTGTAAAGACAAGATTTTATTTTTCAGGTTGTGTACGTTTTCAGCGTCCTAAATTCTCGTTTTCAAATGACTTCATTCTCTACGATTATTTGATTTATATTTAAATTATTATGATTCTGATAAATATATGCAGTTTTTTTTCTTTTAAAGTTCAGGGGCAGTTTTGAAAAAGATATTTTCTGGGTGCCTTTTTAATACAATCCAATATTTATGTAAATATTTTTTGCAAAACATTTAGCTTTTGTCCTTGTCCTTGGGAAAGCATGTTGTCACTCAAATTCCAGAATAGACCAACGGTCGTTGCTAGCGATACATCGATAGTAAATAGCTGTTGTGATGATGCAAAATAATTTGCAATTGTTAACAAAAGAGGTGGAGAATGCTGGAAATCTGAGACTCCAGGGAACACCACTGGTTATTGTCAGTGAGCAATCACTGATAATGACTTGTATGAAAATTCCTAGTGAGTAAACAATAATAATAACATTAAAAAGAGTAAGTTATAACACATTCAATCATACACGTGAAATAACATTAAAAAGAGTAAGTTATAACACATTCAATCATACACGTGAAATAACATTAAAAAGAGTAAGTTATAACACATTCAATCATACACATGAAATAACATTAAAAAGAGTAAGTTATAACACATTCAATCATACACGTGAAATAACATTAAAAAGAGTAAGTTATAACACATTCAATCATACACGTGAAATAACATTAAAAAGAGTAAGTTATAACACATTCAATCATACACGTGAAATAACATTAAAAAGAGTAAGTTATAACACATTCAATCATACACGTGAAATAACATTAAAAGGAGTAAGTTATAACACATTCAATCATACACGTGAAATAACATTAAAAAGAGTAAGTTATAACACATTCAATCATACACGTGAAATAACATTAAAAAGAGTTAGTTATAACACATTCAATCAAACACGTGAAATAACATTAAAAAGAGTAAGTTATAACACATTCAATCATACACGTGAAATAACATTAAAAAGGGTAAGTTATAACACATTCAATCATACACGTGAAATAACATTAAAAAGAGTAAGTTATAACACATTCAATCATACACGTGAAATAACATTAAAAAGAGTAAGTTATAACACATTCAATCATACACGTGAAATAACATTAAAAAGAGTAAGTTATAACACATTCAATCATACACGTGAAATAATATTAAAAAGAGTAAGTTTATAACACATTCAATCATACACGTGAAATAACATTAAAAAGAGTAAGTTATAACAAATTCCGTCGAACACGTAAATCGCCGAAATAAAAATTAGGCAACAAAATATAGTCACCATCTTTATAAACGGACATTGTGTCTAATCTTACTGTGGTCAAAGGTAGGTAACCCCATTAAATACTGTTGTCGAATAACAAAAAGTGATATTTTTCCTTTGCCATGACTCCACATGCCTTCCAGTCTTCCATAGAACAAAACATAGTGTAACGTTTCAATATATAAATAACTGTCATTCTACCTTCTTTTTAAACATAAATTATTTAAATATTGGTTAAATCCTATTTTAGTCACCCAAATTATTAAAATATTTGTTTAATCTTGTTTTAGTGACCCGAATTATTATGATATTGGTTTAATCCTATTTTAGTTACCCAAATTATTAAAATATTACTTAAATCCTATTTTAGTCACCTAAATTATTTAAATCCTGGTTAAATCCTATTTAAGTCACCCAAATTATTATAATATTGGCTAAATCTTATTTTAGTCACCCAAATTATTTAAATATTTGTTAAACCATATTTTAGTCACCAAAGTTATTTAAATAATGCTTTAATCCTATTTGAATCACCTAAATAATCAAAATATTTGTAAAATCCTATTTTAGTCACCCAAATTATTTAAATATTGGTTAAATCCTATTAAAGTCAACCTAATTATTTAAATATTTGGTAAATCCAATTTTCATCACCCAAACTATTTAAATATTGGTTCACTCCTTTTGAGTCGCCGAAATTATTTAAATATTAATTAAATCCTATTTTAGTGACACAAATTATTTAAATATTGGTTTAATTCTATCTTAGTTACCCAAATAATTTAAATATTTGTAAATACTAGTTTAGTCACCAAAATTTTTTAAATATTGCTTAAATCCTGTTTTAGTCACACAAATAATTAAAATATTGGTTAAATCCTTATTTAATCACCCAAATTAATTAAATATTTGTAAAAACATATTTGAGTCACTCAAATTATTTAAATATTTGTTAAATCCTATTTAAGTCACCAAAATTATTTAAATATTACTTAAATCCTATTTTAGTCACCCAAATTATTTAAATCCGGGTTAAATCCTATTTGAGTCACCCAAATAATTCTGATATTGGTTAAATCCTATTTTAGTCACGAAACTTATTTAAATATTGCTTAAATACTATTTGGGTCACCCAAATAAGTCAAATATTTGTAAATTCCTATTTTAGTCACCCAAATTATTTAAATATCGGTTAAATCCTATTTTAGTTACTCAACTTATCAAAATATTAGTTTAATCCTATTTTAGTCATCCAAATTAATTAAATAGTTGTCAAATCCTTTTTTAGTCATCCAAGTTATTTGAATATTGCTTAAATACTATTTGAGTAACCCAAATTATTCAAATATTTGTAAAAGCCTATTTTAGTCACCCAAATCATTCAAATATTGGTTAAATCCTATTTTAGTCACCAAATTTATTAAAATATTGGTTCAATCCTATTTTAATGACCAAAATTATTAAAATATTACTTAAATCCTATTTTAGTCACCCAAATTATTCAAATCTAGGTTAAATCTTATTTGAGTCACCCAAATTATTATAATATTGGTTAAATCTTATTGAAGTCACCCACATTAATTAAATATTTGTCAAATCCTATTTTAGTCACCCAAGTTATTTAAATATAGCTTAAATACTATTTGAGTAACCCAAATTATTCAAATATTTGTAAAAGGTTATTTTAGTCACCCAACTGATAACAATATTGGTTAAATCTTATTTAAGTCACCCAAATTATTTAAATATTTGTTAAACCATATTTTAGTCACCAAAGTTATTTAAATAATGCTTTAATCCTATTTGAATCACCTAAATAATCAAAATATTTGTAAAATCCTATTTTAGTCACCCAAATTATTTAAATATTGGTTAAATCCTATTAAAGTCAACCTAATTATTTAAATATTTGGTAAATCCAATTTTCATCACCCAAACTATTTAAATATTGGTTCACTCCTTTTGAGTCGCCGAAATTATTTAAATATTAATTAAATCCTATTTTAGTGACACAAATTATTTAAATATTGGTTTAATTCTATCTTAGTTACCCAAATAATTTAAATATTTGTAAATACTAGTTTAGTCACCAAAATTTTTTAAATATTGCTTAAATCCTGTTTTAGTCACACAAATAATTAAAATATTGGTTAAATCCTTATTTAATCACCCAAATTAATTAAATATTTGTAAAAACATATTTGAGTCACTCAAATTATTTAAATATTTGTTAAATCCTATTTAAGTCACCAAAATTATTTAAATATTACTTAAATCCTATTTTAGTCACCCAAATTATTTAAATCCGGGTTAAATCCTATTTGAGTCACCCAAATAATTCTGATATTGGTTAAATCCTATTTTAGTCACGAAACTTATTTAAATATTGCTTAAATACTATTTGGGTCACCCAAATAAGTCAAATATTTGTAAATTCCTATTTTAGTCACCCAAATTATTTAAATATCGGTTAAATCCTATTTTAGTTACTCAACTTATCAAAATATTAGTTTAATCCTATTTTAGTCATCCAAATTAATTAAATAGTTGTCAAATCCTTTTTTAGTCATCCAAGTTATTTGAATATTGCTTAAATACTATTTGAGTAACCCAAATTATTCAAATATTTGTAAAAGCCTATTTTAGTCACCCAAATCATTCAAATATTGGTTAAATCCTATTTTAGTCACCAAATTTATTAAAATATTGGTTCAATCCTATTTTAATGACCAAAATTATTAAAATATTACTTAAATCCTATTTTAGTCACCCAAATTATTCAAATCTAGGTTAAATCTTATTTGAGTCACCCAAATTATTATAATATTGGTTAAATCTTATTGAAGTCACCCACATTAATTAAATATTTGTCAAATCCTATTTTAGTCACCCAAGTTATTTAAATATAGCTTAAATACTATTTGAGTAACCCAAATTATTCAAATATTTGTAAAAGGTTATTTTAGTCACCCAACTGATAACAATATTGGTTAAATCTTATTTAAGTCAACCTAATTATTTAGATAATTGGAAAATCCAATTTTACTCTCCCAAACTATTTAAATATTGGTTCAATCCTATTTGAGTCACTTAAATTATTTAAATTATAGTTAAATCTTATTTGAATCGCAGAAATTATTTAAATATTGGTTAAATTTAAATATTGGTTAAATCCTATTTGAGTCACCCAAATTATTTAAATATTGGTTATATCCTATTTTAGTGACACAAATTATTTAAATAGTGGTTATATCCTATTTTAGTGACACAAATTATTTAAATATTGGTTTAATTCTATTTTAATAACCCAAATAATTTAAATGTATTTTAAATACTAGTTTAGTCACCCATTTAAAAATATTACTTAAATCCTGTTTTAGTCACCCAAATCATTCAAATATTGGTTAAATCTTTATTTAATCATCCAAATTATTAAAATATTTGTAAAATCATATTTGAGTCATTCAAATAATTTAAATCTTAGTTTAATCTTATTTAAGTCACCAAAAATATTAAAATATTACTTAAATCTTCATTTAGGCACCCAAATGATTTAAATCCTGGTTAAATCTTATTTGAGTAACCCAAATCATTCTAATATTGGTTAAATCCTATTTTAGTCACCAAACTTATTTAAATATTAGTCAAATCCTATTCTAGTCACCCAAGTTATTAAAATAATGTGTAAATACATTTTGAATCACCAAAATCATTGAAATATTTGTAAATCCTATTTCAGTCACCCAAATTATTAAAATATTAGGTTTATCCTATTTGAGTCACCAACATTATTCAAATATTTCTAATATCCTATTTTAGTCAACAAAATTATTTAAATATTAGTTAAATCCCATTTGAGTCAACCTAATTATTTAAAGATTTTGTAAATCAAATAGTCATCACCCAAATTTAAATATAGGTTAAATCCTATTTGAGTCACCCAAATTATTTATATTAGTTAAATCATATTTTAGTGACACAAATTATTTAAATATTGGTGTAATTCTATTTTAGTCACCAAAATAATGTAAATACTTGTTAAATACTAGTTTAGTCACACTATTTTTTTAAAATATTGCTTAAATCCAAATTATTCAAATATTGCTTAAATCCTTATTTAATCTCCCAAATTTTTTAAATATTTGTAAAATCATATTTGAGTCACGCAAATAATTTATTCATTGGTTAAATCCTATTTAAGTCACCGAAATTATTAAAATATCATTAAATCCTATTTCAGTCATCCAAATGATTATAATGTTGGTTAAATCCTATTTTAATCACCAAAATTATTAAAATATTTTTTAAATCCTATTCTAGTCACACAAGTTATTTAAATATTGCTTAAATACTATTTGAGTCACCCAAATTATTCAAATATTTGTAAAATCCTATTTTAGTCACCCAAATTATTTAAATATTGGTTAAATCCTATTTGAGTCAACCTAAGTATTTAAATATTTTGTAAATCCAATTTTCATCGCCCAAATTATTTAAATATTGGTTAATCCTATTTGAGTTACAGGAAATGATTTAAATATTATTAAATCGGATTGAAGTCACCCAAATTATTTTAATATGGTTTAAATCTTATTTTGGTCACCCAAAATATTAAATATTGGTTAAATCCTATTTGAGTCACACAAATAATTTTAATATTTGTTAAATCATTTTTTTAGTAAGACAAATTATTTAAATATTGGTTTAATTCTATTTTAATCACCCAAATAATTTAAATATTATTTAAATACTAGTTTACGCATCCAAATTATTTAAATATTAGTCACATCATTATTAAATCATCCAAATTATTCAAATATTTGTAAAATCATATTTCAGTCACTCAAATAATTTACTAAAATCTTGGTTAAATCCTTATTGAATCACCTAAATAATTAAAATATTTGTAAAATATTATTTAAGTAATCCAAATTATTTAAATATTGGTTAATTCTTGTTTTAGTCACCCTTTTTTTTAAATATAGGTTACACCATAATTTAGTCACCCAAATAATTTAAATATGGATTAAATCTTATTTGAGTTAATCTAATTATTTAAATATACGCTAAATCTTATTTTAATCACATAAATTATTTACATATTGGTTAAACACTATTGTAGTAACCAAAAATATTTAAATATTGTGTAAATCCTATTTGAGTCACGGAAATTATTTAAATATTGGTTAAACAATAATAATGTTTTAGTCACCTAAATTATTTAAATATAGGTTAAATCTTATTTTAGTCACACAAATTATTTAAATATTTGTTAATTCCTGTTTTAGTCACCCAAATGGTTTAAATATCGGTTACACCATATTTTAGTAACCCAAATTATTTAAATATTGTTTAAATCCTATTTGAGTCACCCAAATTATTTAAATATTGGGTAAATCTTTTTTCTAGTCACCCAAATTATTTCAATATTGATCAAATCCTATTTGCGTCTCCTAAATTATTTAAATATTGGTTAAATCCGATTTTTTCCCTAAATTTTAAAAATATTTGTTTAATTTTATTTCAGTCACCAAATTATTTAAATATTGATTAAATCTCATTTTAATTGCCCAATTTTTTTAAATATTGGTTTTATTTTATTTTTGTCACAGAAATTATTTAAATGTTGGAAAAATCCTAATTGAATCATCCATATCATTTAAATGTTGGGTAAATTTGTTTTCAGTCAGCCAAATAAATTAAATATTAATTAAATCCTATTTGAGTCAACTAAATTATTAAAATATCGGTATAATTTGATTTTAGTAACCAAAATTATCTCAATATTGGTTAAATCATAATTGAGTCACCACAATTATTTAAACATAGGTTAAATCTTATTTAAGTCAGCCAAATTATTTAAATATTGGTTAAATCCTTTTTTGTAACCGAAATTATTATTATATTGGTTAATTCATATTTGAGTTACCCAAATTATTTGAATATTCGTTCAATCGTATTTCTGTTTCCCAAATTATATAAATACTTGTTAAGTCTTATTTGAGTCACCAAAATTATTTAAATATTAGTATAATCTTATTTGAGTGACCCAAATTCTTTAAATATAGGTTAAATCCTAATTGAGTCACACAAATAATTTAAAAATTGGTTAAATAATATTTTAGAAACTTAAATTGTTTAAATATTGGTTTATTCCTTTTTAAGTCACTTTTTACATTTAAATGTTAGATAAATCCTATTTGAGTCACCGAAATTATTTAAATATAAATTAAATTCAATTTTAGTCACCAAAATTATGTAAATATTCATTAAATCTTATTTTAGTCACCCGATTTATTTAAATATTGGTTAAATCCTATTTTAGTCAACCAAATTATTTAAATGTTGGTTAAATCCTATTGGCGTCACCGAAATGTTTTAAATATAAGTTAAATCAGATTTTAGTCACACAAATTATGTAAATATAAGTTGAGTCGTATTTTAGTCACCCAAATTATTTAAGTATTAGTCAAATAAAGTTTTAGTAACCCAAATTATTTAAATAATGGTTTAATCCTATTTTAACGCCCAAATTATTTCAATATTGGTTAAATCCAATTTGAGTCACCCCTATTATTTAAATATTGGAAAAATCCTTTTACAGTCACCCAAATTATTTAAATATTGGTAAAATTCTATTTGAGTAACACTAATTGTTTAAATATTTGGAAAATAATGTTTTAGTAACCCAAATTATTCAAATATACTTTAGATCCTATTTGAGTAACATAAATTATTATAATATTAGTTAAATAATGTTTCATCACCCACATTTTTAAATATTGGTTTAATTTTATTTTAGTGACTCAAATTGTTTAAATATTAGTAAAATCCTATTTTAGTCACCAAATTATTTAAATATTTGTAAAATCCTATTTCAGTTACCCAAATTATTTATTATTATTAGCATAATACTATTTGAGTCACCATAATTATTTAAATATAGGTTGAATCTTATTTGAGTCACCCAAATAATTTAAATATTGGTGAAATCCTATTTGAGTCACCAAAATTATTTAAATATTGGTTTAATTCTTCTTCGGTCACCCAAATAATTGAAATACTACTTGAATATTTTTAGACACCTAAATTATTTAAATATTACTTAAATCCGATTTTAGCCAATCAAATTATTAAAATATTAATTAAATGCTATTTGAGTCATCCAAATTAATAAAAAAAAATAGTTACATCGTATTTGAGTAACTCAAATTATTTAAATATTAGTTTAATAATGTTTTAGTAACACAAAATATTTAGATATGGGTTAAATCTTATTTGAGTTACCCAAATTATTTAAATATTAGTAGAATCCTATTTGAGTGACCCATATTATTTAAATATAGGTTAAATCTTTATTGAGTCACATAAATTATTTAAATATTGGTTTAATCTTATTTGAGTTACCCAAATTATTTAAATATTAGTATAATCCTATTTGAGTGACCCATATTATTTAAATATAGGTTAAATCTTTATTGAGTCACATAAATTATTTAAATATTGGTTTAATCTTATTTGAGTTACCCAAATTATTTAAATATTAGTATAATCCTATTTGAGTGACCCATATTATTTAAATATAGGTTTAAACCATTATTGAGTCACATAAATTATTTAAATATTAGTTAAATCCTATTTTAGTCATCGAAATTATTTAAATATAAGTTAAATTCAATTTTAATAACCCAAATTATGTAAAAATTGGTTAAATCTTATTTTAGTTACCCAAATTATTTAAATATTGGTTAAATCTTAATTTAATCAACCAAATTATTATATTATTGGTTAAATCCTGTTGGAGTCACCGAAATGTTATAAGTTAAATGAGATTTTGTCACACAAATATGTGTAAATATAAGTTGAGTCATATTTTAGTCACCCAACTTATTTAAATATTCCTATAATCCTTTTTGTGTCACCCAAATTATTAAATATACGTTAAATCCTATTTGAGTCACCCACATAATTTAAATATTGGTTAAATATTTTTTCAGTCACTCAAATAATTGAAATACTACTTAAATATTATTTGAGTCATGTAAATTATTAAAATATTGGTTAAATCCTATTTGAGTCATCCAAATTATGTAAATATGATTTAGATCATATGTTATTCACCCACATAGTTTAAATATTGGCTAAATACTATTTTAGTCACACAAATTATTCAAATATTGGTTAATTCCTATTTTTATCACCCAAATAATTTGAATATTCTTTAAATCTTATTTAAGTCACAAAAATTATATTAATATTTCTAAAATCTGATTTTAATCACCCAAATTATTTAAATATAAGTATAATCCTATTTGAGTATCCGTAATTATTTAAATATAGTATAATCTTATTTGAGTGACATAAATTATTTAAATATAGCTTAAATCCTATATTAGTTTCCAACTTATTTAAATATTGGTTAAATCCTATTTTAGTTAACAAAATTATTCAAATGATGGTTAAATCCTATTGGCGTCACCGAAATGTTTTAAATCAGATTTTAGTCACACAAATTATGTAAATATAAGTTGAGTCGTATTTTAGTCACCGAAATTATTTAAATATGAGTTAAATAGAGTTTTAATAACCGACATTATTTAAATATTGGTTAAATCCTATTTTAGTCGCCAAAATTATTTCAATATTGGTTAAATCCTATTTGAGTCACCCCTATTATTTAAATATTTGTAAAATTCTATTACAGTCCCCAAATTATTTAAATTTTTGTTATAAATTCTATTGAGTAACACAAATTGTCTAAATATCAGTTAAATAATGTTATAGTAACCCAAATTATTAAAATATACTTTAGATCCTATTTGAGTAACCCTAATTATTTCAATATTAGTTAAATAATGTTTCAGTAAACCCAATTATTAAAATATTTGTTAAACCTTATTTTATTCACTCAATTTGTTAAAATATTGGTTAAATCAACCCAGTTATTAAAATATTGGTTCATTTTATTTTAATAACCCAAATTGTTTAAATATTGGTTAAATCCTGTTTGAGTCACTTAAATAATTTAAGTAATTAGTTAAATACGTTTTTAGTCACCCAAATTATTTAAGTATTGGTAAAATTCTATTTTAGTCACCATGAATATTTAAATAGTATTTAAACCCTATTTTAGTCACCCAAATTATAAAAATATTGGTTTAACTCTGTTTTAGTCAGCCAAATTAATTAAATATTGGTTGATTTCTTATTATAGTCACCTAAATTCTTTAAATATGGTTAAATCTAATTTTAGTAACCAAGGTTATTTAAATATACGTTAGATCCTATTTTGGTAACCCAAATAATTTAAATATCAGTTAAATAATGTTTTATTCACCCAAATTATTTAAATATTTGTTAAATCCTATTTTAATAACCAAAATTATTTAAATATAGGTTTAATCCTATTTGTGTCTTACAAATTATTTAAATATTGGTTAAATATTTTTTCAGTCCATCTAAACAATTCAATACTACTAAAATCTTATTTCAGTCACCTAAATAATTTAAATACTACTTAAATTATATTTTAGTTACCGAAATTATTTAAATATTGGTTTCATCCGATTTTAGTCAACCAAATTATTAAAATATCAATTAAATCCTATTTGAGTCGCCTAAATTATTTAAATATTTATTTAATTCTATTTTAGTCACACAAATTATTTAAATATTGGTTAAATCTTATTTTTGTAACTCAAATCATTTCAATATTAGATAAATCTTGTTTGAGTCATCAAAACTATGAAAATATTCATCAGTTCCTATTTTACTTAACTAAATTATTTAAATATTAGTAGAATGCTATTTGAGTCACCTAAATTATTTAAATATTAGTTAAATCCAATTTGAGGCACCCTAATTATTTTAATACTAATTAAATCCTATTTGAGTAATGCAAATTATTTAACTATTAGTTAAATCATATTTTAGTAACCTAAATAATATAAATAAAAGTGAAATGCTATTTTAGTCACCTAAATTATTGAAATGTTGGTAAATTGCTATTTTTATCACCCAAATAATTTAAATATTATTTAAATCCTATTTCAGTCATCAAAATTATTTAAATATTAGTATAATCTATTTTGAGTCAGCCAAATTATTTAAATATAGGTGAAGACTTTTTTGAGTCACCTAAATAAAAGAAATATAGGTTAAATCCTATTTGCGTCACCAAAACTTTTTTAATATTAGTTAACCAAATTGTAAAAATATTAGTTAATCCCATTTTAGTAACCTTAATTATTTAAATATTGATTAAATCCTATATGACTCACTTTAATCATTTAAAAATTGGTTACATCATATTTTAGTTACCGAAACTATTTAAATATTGCTTAAATCCTATTTTAGTTACCCAATTTTTTAAAATATTTTTGTAAATCCTTATTTAATCCCCCAAATAATTTTAAACATTTTGAAATCATATTTGAGTCATCTAAATTATTTAAATATTGGTTAAATCTTATTTTAGTCACCCAAATTCGTCAAATATTGGTTTAATCCTATTTTACTAACCAAAATAATTAAAATATTGGTTAAATCCGTTTTTAGTAACCCAAACTATTTAAATATTGGTTAAACCATATTTGAGTCACCAAAATTTGTAAAAATACGTTTAAATCCTATTTCAGTGACCCAAACTATTTAAATATTTGTTAAATCCTATATGAATAACCTAAATTATTTAAATATTAGTTGAATTACGTTTTAGTCACCCAAATTATTTAAATATTTATGGAATCCTATTTTAGACACTTAAATCATTTAAATATAAGTTTAATCCTTTTTCAGTACCCCAAATTATTTACGTATTCGTTAAATTCTATTTGAAGCACAACAATTATTTAAATATTGGTTTATCATATTTTAGTCACCCAAATTATTTAAATATTGGTTTAATCCTATTTGAGTCATCGAAATTATTTAAATATTAGTATAATCCTATTTGCGTCACTCAAATTTTTTGAATATTGGAGAATTACAATTTTTTTTAAATGTGTGTTAAATCTTATTTTTGTCACTGAAATTATTAAAATATTGGTTAAAACCGATTTTATTCACCTAAATAATTTAAATATTTGTTAAATGCTATTTCTGTAACCCAAATTATTTCAATATAAGTATGATTCTATTTGAGTCACCCAAATTATTTAAATATAGGTTAAATCACATTTAAGTCACCCAAATTATTTAAAAATTAGTTACACCATATTTGAGCCAACCGAATTATTTAAATATTAGTTTTTAAAAATTTAATATTAGTTAAATCCTATTTTAGTTTCCAAAATAATTTAAATACTGGTTAAATCCGATTTGAGTCACCAAAATTATTTAAATATTTATTAAATAATATTTTAGTAACACAAATTATGTAAATACTAATTAAATCTTATTTTAGTCACTTAAATTATTAAAATATTTGTTAAATCATAGTTTAGTCACTTGAATCCTTTAAATATAAGTGAAATCTAATTTTAGTCAGACAAATTATTTAAATATTAGTTAAATCCTATTTTAGCCACCCAAATTATATAAATATTCGTATACTCTTATTTTAGTCACCTAAATGATTTTAATATTGATTAAATCTTATTTGAGTAAAACAAATTCTTCAAATATTTGTTAAATCCTATTTTAATCAATCTAATCATTTAAATATTGGTTAAATACTATTTTAGTCACACAAATTATTTAAATATTCGTTAAATCCTATTTCAGCTTCCTAAATTATTTAAATATTGGTTAAACCCTTTTTCAGTCACACAAATAATTTAAATACTACTTAAATTATATTTTAGTAACCTAAACTATTTTGATATATGTTTCATCTGATTTTAGTCAACCAAATTATAAAAATATTGTCTTATTTAAATATTAGTTAAATAATGTTTTAGTAACCTAAATAATTTAAATATTCATTAAAAATTATTTAAATATTTGATAAATCCTATTTTGATAAATTTGATTCTTTAAATATTGCTGAAAGACTATTTTAATCAGCCAAATTATTTAAATATTTGTTAAATCTTATTTTAGTAACCCAAATTATTTTAATATTTGTTAAATCTTATTTGAGTCGCCGAAATCATTAAAATATTAGTTAAATAATCTTGAGTCACTCAACCTATTTTAATATTTTTTAAATCCTATTTTAGTCACTTTAATCATTTAAATATTGGTTAAAAACTTTTAGTTACACAAAATATTTAGACATTGGTTAAATCCTATTTTAGTTTCTTTAATCATTTAGAGATTGGTTAAATCTTATTTTAGTCGCACAAATTATTAAATTATTGGTTAAAATCGTATTTTAATAACCCAAATCATTAAAATATTGGTTAAATATTATTTGAGTCACTTAACTAATTTAAATATTAGTATGACCCTATTTTAGTCTGCCAAATTATTTAAATATTAATTAAATTCTATTTGAGTCACCCAAATTATTTAAATATCAGTTAAATAATGTTTTAGTAAACCAAATTATTTAAATATTGGTTGTATCTTATTTTAATCACCTAAATTATTTAAATATTTAAAATCCTTTTTGGGTCACTTAAATCATTAAAATATTGGTTAAATACTATTTGAGTCACCCAAATTATTGAAATACAGGTTGACTTTTATTTGTGTGACCTAAATTATTTATATATTTATTGAATCCTTTTTTAGTCACTTTAATTATTTAAATATTTGTTAAATCCTATTTAATCACCTTAATCATTTAAATATTTGTTAAATCCGATTTTAGTCACCCAAATTATTTAAATTTTGGTTAAATCTTATTTTAGTCACCAAAATTATTTAAATATTGGTTCAATCCTATTTGAGTCACTCAAATTATTTAAATATATGCTGAATCTTATTTTAGTCACTTAAATCATATAAATATAGGTTAAATCCTATTTGAGTCACCAAATTGTTTTACAATTAGTTACATCCTATTTGTACTAACAAATTATTTAAATATTAGTTAAAAAATGTTGTAGTCACCCAAAATATTTAAATATTTGTTTAATCCTTTTTTCTTCACAGTAATCCACTTCTGTCTTTTTGTGCTTTGCGGAGAATTTGTGCAAATGGGAGAGGGGTGGGTGGGTAGGGGAGGTAATTACTATTTAATTAATTTCAAAGTAAGAAACATAACAAATACATTAGGGCACCTATTAACGACTAAATAAACAATAAATAATTTCGGCACTGAGGCCGCGAATCAAACTCGCAACTGTGACGCTAACTGCCGGGCGCACTACCGATTTTTTTTTTTTTTTGGCAGGAAAAAAAAAATTATTTTCCCTTTTTAAACAAAAAGGTATTTGGAGAAATTTTTTTTTTCATTCCTTTGTCTCAGCACCTAAGAACACGGCAGCCTAGCAAAAATAGACGACCGTTAGGGAGACTATTATCGCTAGTCATTTAAATATTTGTTAAATCATATTTATGTCCGCCAAATTATTTAAATATTGATTTAATCTTATTTTAGTCATTCAAATTTTTTAAATATTGATTAAATCGTATTTAGTCACCAAAATATTTTAAATATGATACACCCAAATTATTAACATATTGGTGAAATCTTATTTGAGTTACCCAAATTATTAAAATATTGGTTAAATCCTATTTGAGTCAGCGAAATTATTTTAATATTATTTAAACAGAGTTTTAGGCATCCGAATTATTCAAATAGTAAGTACATCCTATTTTAGTCACTTAAATTATTTTAATATCGGTTTAATCTTATTTAAGTCACCCAAATTATTAAGAAATTGGTTAAATGTAATTCGAGTAACCCAAATTATTTAAATATTGGTTAAATCATATTTGAGTTACCAAAATTATTTAAATATTAGTTAATCCTATGTTAGTAATCCAAATTGTTAAAGTATTGGTTAAATCCTATTTGAGTCATTTTAATATAATTATAATCCTATTTGAGTCACCCACATTATTTAAATATAGATTGAATCTTATTTTAGTCACCAAAATTATTTAAATATAGGTTAAATCCTATTTGAGTAACCCACATTATTTAAATATTGGTTTAATCAGATTTTAGTCGCACAGATTATGTAAATATTGGTTACATCGTATTTTAGGAACCCAAATTATTTAAATATTGGTTAAATGTTATTTTTTGGTCTCAAATGATAAAAATATTATTAAAATATTGGTTACATTTATTTGTCACCCAAATTATTTAAATATTAGTATAATTTTATTTGAGTCACAAAAATTATTTAAATATAGGTTAAATAATATTTGAGTCACCCAAATTATTTAAATATTGGTTGAATCCTATTTGATTTGCCCAACTTATGTAAATATTTGTTAAATAATAATTTAGTCACTTTAATTATTTAAGTATTAGTATACGATATTTGAGTCACCCAACTTATTTAAATATAGGTTAAATCTAATTTGAGGCACCTATATTATTTAAATAAAAGTTGAATGCTATTTGAGTTCCTTAAATTATTTAAATATTGGGTAAATCCTATTTGAGTTACCCAAATAATTTACATATTAGTTAAATAATGTTTTAGTCACCTTAATTATTTAAATATTGATTAATCCGATTTTACACTCCCAAATTAATCCTATTTGAGTAACTAAAATCATTTAAATATTGGTAAAATCTTATTTGAGTTCCCAAAGTCACCCAAATTATATAAATATTGTGTTAATTCTATTTTAGTCACCCTAAATATTTAAATATTGGTTAAATCTCATTTTAGTGACCCAAATTATCTAAATATTGGTAAAATACAATTTGAGTTAGCCAACCTACATAAATTATTTAAATATCGGTTAAATTCTGTATTAGTTAGCCAGAGTATTTAAATATTAGTTAAATCTATTTTAAGTTACCCAAATAATTAAAATATCGGTTTAATCCTATTTTAGTCATAAAAATTATTTAAATATCGGTTTAATCCTATTTTAGTCATAAAAATTATTTAAATATTGGTGTTATTCTATTTTTTAAATCCAAATAATTTAAATATTGGTTAAATCATGTTTTAGCCACCCTAAATATTTAAATGTTAGTATAATCCTATTTGAGTCATCAAAATTCTTTAAATATAGGTTAAATTCTATTTGAGTCACCTTGATTTTTTAAATATTTTAAAAATTATATTTTAGTATCTTGACTTTTTAAAATATTAGTTACATCCAATTGTAGTCACCCAAATTCTTTTAGTGTTGCTTAAATCCTGTTTCAGTCACCCAAAATATTGGAATATTGGTTAAATCCTATTTTAATCACCGAAATTATTTCAATATTAATTAAATGCTATATTAGTCACCCAAATAATGTAAATATTAGTTAGATCATATTTGAGTCACTTAAACCATTTAAATATAAGTTAAATCCTATTTAAGTAACCCAATTTATTGAAATATCATTTCAATAATGTTTTAGTCACCCAAATTATTTAAATATTTGTTAAATATTGTTTTATTTACACAAATTATTAAAATATTTGTTAAATATTGTTTTATTTACCCAAATTATTTAAATATTGGTTACATTATTTTTGAGTCAGCCAAATTATTTAAATATTAATACAATCTTATTTGAGTCACCTAGATTATTTAGATATTTGTTAAATTCTATTTTAGTCAGCCAAATTATTTAAGTATTTGTTAAACAATTTTTTAGTTACCCAAATTATTAAAATATATAATAAATCAACGAAATTATGTATATATTGGTAAAATCTTATTTTAGTCACTCTACTTATTCAAATATTGGTTTAATCCTATTTTAGTCACCCAAATTATGTTAATATTGGCTAAATTATATTTTAGTCATCCTAATTATTTAAATAGTGGTTAAATATTATTTAAGTAACGGGAATTATTTAAAGGTTAGTTAAATCCCATTTTAGTCATCTAACTTATTTAAATACTAGTTAAATCCTATTTTAGTGAATATAATTATTTAAATTGGTTTAATCCTATTTTAGTTACCCCAATTTTTTAAATATTGGTGAGTCTTATTTGAGTTACTAAAATTATTTAAATATTGGTGAAATCCTATTTGAATCACCAACATTTTAGTCAGCACAATTTAACTTATCGTATTTAAATATAACTAATCGTATTTTAGTTACCCTAATTATTTAAATGTGGGTAAAATCCTATTTTAATGACCCAAATTATTAAAATATGAGTTTAATTGTATTTTAGTTATCCAAATTATTTAAATATTGGTTAAATCTTTTTTAGTCGCCCAAATTATTTAAATATTGGTTAAATCGTATTTGAGTCACCCTAATTATTTAAATATAGTTCAATCCTATTTGAGTCACCCAAATCATTTAAATATTAGTTAAATCCTATTTTAGTCACCCAATTTTTTAAAACATTGGTTTAATCCTATTTTAGTTTACGTAATTATTTAAATATTTGTTCAATCTTTTTTTGTAACCGAAATTATTCAAATATTGGTTAAATCCGATTTTAGTCACCCTAATTATTTAAATATTGGGTCAATCCTATTTGACCACCCAAATTATTTAAATATTGGTTTAATTATATTTTAATCATCTTTATTATTTAAATATTGGTTAAATCCAGTTTTAATCACTCAAATTATTTTAATATTGGTTATATTTTTTTGTAGTCACTCAAATTGCTTAAATATATGTTAAATCCTATTTGAGTCCCCAATTTTATTTTAATATGAGTTAAATCCTATTTTAGTCACGAAAATTATTTAAATATTGGTTAAATATTATTTTAGTTACCCAAATCATTTAAATATTGGTTAATATTTTTTTAGTCACCCAAATTATTTAAATATTGGTTAAATCTTATTTCAGTCACCCAAATTATTTAAATATTGTGTAAATCCTATTTGAGTCACGGAAATTATTTAAAAATATGTTAAATCCTGTTTCAGTCACCCAAATTATTTAAGCAATTGTTAAACACTATTTTAGTCACCCAAATTATTTAAATATTTTTTTAATCGTATTTTAGTCGCCAAAATTATTTCGAGTGAAATAATTTCAAGTATATTCATATTCTTTTAAATATCTCATCAAAACGCTCCCAGTAGTGTTCATGCAATCTATTATACAGTTCAAAACAATTTATACAATTTTGCAATGTCCCGGCAACTTGATCTAGTAATTATTTAGCGTCTTGATAAAAATCTTGCCATGTTGGTCGGAGTTAGTGAAAAAAAAAAAACACATATATTAACATTTCTAGTCTTGTATTGTGGTTTACATACTAAATTCCACTACAGATTGTAAGACAGTCAAAATGGTAGCTATTAATAAAAGTTACGACTATAAACAGAACCATTTTCATTCACCCTAACACGAACCCTAAATTCATCTTCACCTCATAATTCGATGGCAGTTGAGACTCTACTTTCAACTTCGTTTCGCTTATGGAGATTTTTTCTTTTGGAAAGAGAGAGAGAGACATTTCTAGAAATTCAAAAGCTAACAGGCTTGTGAAGCAAACCTTGCCGCCAAATCCTATCGAAGGCCTTAAATATATCAAGAGCTATCACCCTAGAAACGAAGGTTCCGCCGATAGATTCACTGATGCTGTGCAAAATCACAGTCAGCACGTCAGCTGTATATTTGCAGGATGAAATCCATATTACTTGTCACTACACTAAAAAGACTGTTTTTGCTAAGATTGTTGACAACTTATTTGGAAGACAGGAGGTTTATTCTGCTTAATCTTTGTTCCAGACAAATAACCAGTGGAGAGGGGTGGTGGAGACAGACAGAGATCGATAATCATTGTTTAATCATATTTTATCAGAACATTTTTTAAATCAACATGTTCACACATGTAGTGCTTCCAACGAACTACTACAACCTCTCCCTTCTCACTCTCTATTTTAACGATGTGATGTCACATCTGTTTCTATCAATTCCCATGGTGTAATAAAATCTAACTTCGACTTCAGCAAGTTGACACCGACTGAACTTTCATTTCCTGTTTTTTTCAACTAACCAATTTATATACTAGCAGGTTTAATCACCCAAAATTATATATATATATATATATATATATATATATATATATATATATATATATATATGATAAAAAAATTGAAATAACATTTCAACGTAATTGAAAATTTAAAAAAATATATTATTTATGTAATCATCAATGTTTCGTCTTTATTTCAAGGCTTCATCAGGATGATTGATGTGAAAAAATAACACACAAGTACAAATATTTGACAAACGGACCAAACTTATTCAAATATTTATACTTGTGTGTTATTTCTTCAGACCAATCACCACGAGGAAATCTTGAAATAAAGACGAAACGTTGATGATTACATAAATAATATTTTTGATTTTCCTTTTTCATTTTCCATATATATATAGAGAGAGGGTAGTGCCATTGTGCTTGACATTTCAAAGGCGTTCGACAGAATGTGGCATTCGACAGAATGTGGCAATCAACAGAATGTGACATTCGACAGAATGTAGCATTCGACAGAATATGGCATTCGACAGAATGTGGCATTCGACAGAATGCAACATTCGATAGAATGTGGCATTCGACAGAATGTGTCATTCTGGTTTTCTACACAAACTTCAGGGTTATAGTATTAGTGGTAAGGTTCTTGACATTATTAGGTTTTTTCTTTCTGATTGAAGTATGCGAGTAACTCTGGATGGTGTTTCTTTATCCTCTTTCCCTATTAATGCTGGTGTTTCTCATGGCTCTTGTTTAGTTCCAACACTGTTTCTTCTGTATATAAATGATCTTCCAGAGAATATTATTCAGAAGATTAACATCTATGCTGATGATACAACTCTCTATTGTGGTGTTGCTTCTCACCCATCTCCCTCGGATCAGTTGAAATATGAGCTGATCTAGAATTTGAGCTGGGTTCAGTTGTGGATTGGGGTACGAAATGGCTTGTTTCGTTTAATCCTGTTAAGACTCAGCTAATGTCTTTCAATCGTAGGCATGTCTTTTTTCTTCCTGGGATTCTCATGGATGGCTTTACTCCTGAGGAGAAATCGACTCTAAAACTTCTTGGTCTTTCTTTCTCATCAAATCTTTCTTGAAGTTTATACATTAGATCCATTGCTTTTTTCTGTTTCGTGTAAAGTTCTTTCTCTCTATCGCTCCAAACACTTTCTCATACCTGAGGCTATTCTCTATCTCTACAAATCCACAGGCAGACCATGTATGAAGTACTGTTGTCATATTTGGGCTGGTGAATCTCTGTCCCATTTGAGGGTTCTTGGTAAGGTGCAGAAACGTATCTGTAATTTGATTGGCCCTACCCTTTCTTCTTCTCTGCACCCTCTCTCTCACAGACGTGATGTTGCTAGTCTCCGTCTTATCTATAAATACTATTATGGCATATGTTCTTCAGAATTATGTGATCTATTCCTCACTTCTTTTGTTTCAGCTCGTTTGACTCGTCTCCATCAATTCGCTGTTTGGATACCTCATTGTAAATACAGCTTCCAATTCCAGTAGCTTCTTTTTAAGGACTGCAGGTCTGTTGAAACTCTCTTCCTGCTGACTGTTTTCCTCCTACTTGTTCTTTTCAAGACGAAGACCAATAGGCATCTCTTGTCTTTGTGATCATTGTGCTGCCATCGTCAAAATGATAATTATCATCTTGCCTAGACAGCCAGTTTACTCAGAATCACACGGAGACAAAGGAAGCAACGAAAAACAAACGAATTCCATTTAAGAAAAAACCTTTATTCCATATGAAACAGGTAAAAAATCTGAAAATAAAAAATAAACAAAAAGGTAACTCACTACGACGACGAAAAAACAAGTATTCATAGATAAACGAAAGGAGAAACAAGTGAATACAAAGGAATAGATGACTTAATTTAACTACTAGTGGGAGCGAGGCGAAGATGGGCTCGCCATACTAGGAAAGTAGAAATATCAGGGGACGCCGTCGTAGGAAACCTGAGCGACGCCGGGAATGAGTTGTAACATTGTTACGATGGGGAGACATTGTTAATGAAAACATGAGAGGCATAATAAAGAGGATTAGCTTAACAAGGAAAGGAGAGAATTAATTTACATACCAAGTTATGTTAGCGGGGTGGAAGAATCTGCGGAGCGAAGCGCCCGTGTGTTTCGTTTAATGAACTGCAGAAAAAATGGCGACGGTTGAAAAAACCGCCAAAAGAACAAGTCTCGAACAAGTCACGCTGACGAGAGTGGGTGATAATTGTTATTAGAATAAATAAATTGAAAATGAAAGATTAAAGTAGGATAAAGCTAGTTAAAATCCGCATAGGAGAACGCAGAATAAAAAAGGAATGAAGAAAAATAAAAACGAAAAGAAACATGTTGTAGCGAGAATGAGACGTAAACAAAAAGAAAAAGTGGTGAAGGGATTAATCTGTCCCTGATGGAAAGAGGGGCCGGGTAGGAAACATGACAATCATCATCTTTCGTTTTTGTTAGCCTCTTTATATCAAGTGGCTTCATGCCTTGTCTGAAGCGATTTCCATTAAAAAAAATCACATTTCTCATTCGCATCCATTTCTAATGGAACTCAATGTTTCTAATCCACATAAAATCTCTCAATCATCATGATCATCATGGAGCAAATGCTCAAAAGTCAAACACATATTTCGTTTTCTTTCAGGATTCTCTCATTTTCTCTTAGAACTATATGGGCGAGTGTTGGCATGATTAATAGGAATCGGAATCGGGAATCAGAAAAATTTGTGCTTATTTTCCGATGCCAAAAACGATTATTTTAATTGATTTTTTTGGTTTGTTTTGTTCAAAACTTAATTTTCCATTGCTTGTGCAAATGATAAAATGATAAATATTTATTGATTTTAAACTACCAGTCAAACTAAAATCTACACAAGTGTATTTTTTACGTTTGCGAAAATATATTCACATATTACATGTTTTTTTTTACGGCAATCCGAAAATAAAAAATAAAAACAATAACTTTATAGCTAAATATTTAGAGGTTTTAAAAGAATCAGAATCGGTAATTGTATCGGAATCGGGAATTTAGAACAGAATCAGTAATTGAATCAAAATCGGCTAATCTTCACATAAATAATAGGACTATCTGCTATAAAAATCTTTAGAAAAGGGTTAATGTTAGGGTTAAGAAAAGAAAACAAGAACCTTCTGTGAACCGCAATTTATATAAATGTATTTATACAGCATACACAGTTGAGTGTACGTTGCCAGAAGAATGACAGTGAATTTAAAGGAATTACAGTTTAATAAGTGTCGGCTGCCGAAAGTCTTTTCTTCGAGTAGCATATCTTCAAGTGAAGATAGCCATGTTCAGAGAGTTTAGTCGGTGGATGGAAGGAGAGAGTGTCTTTGTTTTCTTTGTGGCTGCATGGAAGCTTTCTTACTGCTCTGCAAACCCATAAAGGTGTCCGGATGGAGTCCTTAAAAGGTTCAGTTTAAAATACTACATCTGATTTATCGTCATGTGACCAAACAATCTCAATAGGGCTGATTTCCACTAGAGGAAACAAATGTCAATGTTGATGACTGCTACAGAAGTCTGCACGATCGTCTTACTTCTTCTTTTGGTTTTCGTTCGATATTTCAGCACAGCTCAAAAGCATCCTGTTTGCCTGTTTCACAATCTAGTTGCACTTCGGACAGATTTCCTGGCATTTTACAGTTAATTTTTCGCTATATTTTAGCATATTTTCACTTGACGCCTTCACACTTTTCTCAGATTCGTCCATTTTTCTCTCCAGATTTGAGCCTTTCGTTTTAAAGCCTCCTTCTTCACTCTAAATGGACGTACTGGTGGTGTAGTTACTCGGGTGAGCATCGTAGTATCTCTGGCAATAACAATTAGTGCATCCTACACAAAACAATTCCAACTCTTTTCCTTGGAAAAGACAATTCTTCTTCATCGTCAATTGAATGGCGTCCACCCTTTTCATTTCTTCCAAGTCTTTACAAATATGTTTTTTTGTGCAATCTTTTGTGGCGCTGAATGCAATTGGTGCACAAAAGTTTTTCACATTCATCCCACCTATATTTCACTACAGATGAGATGCTATCTTCTGAGCAGCAATCACATCGCCAATCTTGTAAAGTGAGTTATTGACGCATTAAGGAAGAAAAAGGATACAAATCAGGCTGAAAGATAAAAAAAGAAATGTCTGAGAGTCATTTTAAATATTAAATAATGTCATGTTATTAATCTGAAAAATAAAAATTATTCGTTAATATTCACTTATTACATGTATCTAGTTTTTCCTTGGCTCAATTATTTGAATATATACGCTGTCTAAATACACACAATATGTATATATATATATATATATATATATATATATATACATATATATATATATATATATATATATATATATATATATATAGTGTGTGTATTTAGACAGCATTTTCTCATTTATGCAAACATTGTTAAAAATAACATAATTCGTCTGTTTAATTATACCTTTTTTATTTTTTCAATTTTTTTGATAGTCTTTTTTGTATTTAAAACCAAAAAAATTAATAAATGTTTCATAGGTTTCATAGGTTTCACGAACGTTTTCGATTCTTCGTCAAATCATCCTCAGGTGTCAAAAGCAAATGAAAAAAAAAAAGCTGGAGAAAGAAGAGAATTTTAAAAAGACTGCAGAGAAACGCGCATAGAACGTTTTTCGCATTGTTCCAGGAAGTCGTTGGCGATTTTAAATTCAGCAATGCTGGATGGCATCACAGAACAAAATCGCATTACGTTTTAAAATGCTTAACGTTCTTGTTGAATATTCTATTTCAGTCAGAGGCGTCCCTACCAGGGAATGCCGACGGGGCTGCCCAGGCATTTTTTATAGGTCAGAGTGTGCTGATCCTAGACAACTGGATTTTCAACTTAACTCCAGACCTTGTGTCTAACCTCCTGGAGAGGTAAATACAATAAGCAGATAAACAGGTTTTTAAAGTTAGTTTTCCACGTCCCAAAACACAGAGATACGCCTGAATACCTATTCAAGTGGGTCACATATTATGTAACAAGAACAAATATTCTGTAGATGTCTCAACTCAATCTGCAAGTTTATTTATGAAAATACTGTTTCAAGGGGGGGGGGGGTATAGGTAAAGATTGGTGAACGTATCAACAAATCAAATAACCATAAGGACGGATAGATAATTCTATTTGAAACTTAAGCATAGTTCCACAGTGTCTGCCAAGCTCCAGGCCCTGTCCCATCACCACAGTGTTGCATCCCTCTGCTTGTTTTACAAGTACTTCCACGGAATGTGCTCCAACGAACTTACTATAAATACCCCTGACCAACCCGACTAGCAACAAAATCCCACCCCTTCACTGCAGAAGTCCCCAGATGCCGGAAAACTTTCTACTCTAATATTTTCTTTCTTCGAACTGCTTGCGTTTGAAATTCCCTTCCCGCTCCCTGTTTCCCCGACTGTATCATCATGCAGACATTTAAATGTAATGTGAACAAACATCTTGCTGCACAACTCTACACTTAGGATGTCCCTATTAATCTGCCCCTTAAATAAAGCAGCCCCTTCTGTCTCAGTGACAATGTACCTCGTTTGGGTTGAATAAAAGTAAAAAAAAACTTATCTCCAACTGAAGCATGACAATCTAACTAATCTATAAACGACAGACAAAGCCTCTTCTAAAAATGCATGGACGAATCAAAAATGTCAAAAAGTATCTGATAAATAAAGTCATCAGCTTTACTGATATGGAATCTAAAATAAAATTTAACACACCCCAAACAATCTATCGTATAGTTAATGTTCCTGATCAAACTTTAACATAAAAATGTTTATGTTAAAAGTCATAACAAAACATACGTCCTTCCTTAACCTTACTACTAACCCTAAGTCTGGGTGGAACTGCGAAATAAATTTGTAAAAGATGGAAAAGGTGTGTGTCATGGGATGATTTAAAAGCCAATTTTGTCCTAAAAAACTGTGTTGGAAAAAATAATTAAATTTCATTTCTAAGTAATGACTTTGACGAATAGAAATAATTTCTGACCCGAATTAAAAATAATTTTTTTTTTTAAAAACATTTATTCACCTGAAATAAGGCATATTACCACTCAGACGGAAGAGGCTACTGTGATTTATAGGAATCATCTTAAGTGCGGAGTTGTGTAGCTAGATGGTTGTTAATATTACATCATCATTTCTGCATTTTGGTACAGTCAGGGAAACAGAGAGCTGGAAGGGAATTCCAAAGACAAGCTGTCTAAGGAAAGAAGCTATTAGAGTAGAAGGTTTTCCAGAATCTGGGAACCTTTGCAATGAAGGGGTGGGATTTTGCTGCTAGTCTGGTTGGTTGGGGGTATTTAAGTTTGTCAGAGTGCATTCTGTGGAAGTATGTGTATTCATTTTCTTTTAATGTGAAATTATGCTTGCTCTTTGAAAAAAAAAATATTTAAATTGAGATTTAACATTTTTAATTGTAAATTCATTTTTTTAAACTTTATTTTAAATGAAATAGTTTTTAAATTTTAAAATTAGATACTTAGAATTTGAATTACATTAGTAGCAATTTCGTATTATTCAGACTACTGTTTTCATTCTAGATGGTATTTTCACAACGTTTTAGCCGATGTAACCTTTATGTAATCTTTATATCGAACTCGCGAATCTGTACGGAATTTCGAACGGAACTATTATTTAATCCACGGGGGTAGCTTGCTCTCATTCTGTCAGCCATGACCGAGTAGAAGTCTTAAATAATTCGTAATTGTATTCTTAGTATCGCCTGTACTGAGGATTGAACCTTCAACCTCCAGAAGACTGTCACTTAGAACTGCTTATAACTTAGCACATATTCATTGCGCTATGAGTTTTCCAAGTTTGGCCAGACATATCTGAAAAAGGTCGGAGGTTACATCGGCTGAAACGTTGTGAGAATAACATCTAAGATGAGAACTGTAGTCCGAATAATCCAAATAGCACAAAGTATCAATTCTCATCTAAAATATTACGAATCATAATATCAAACTAACAATCCCATTAACGCTTATCCCGGAGTGGTTTTTGGCCTTATATAAAAAAATGTACCAAGGAACAAAGAAATTTTATTATTCGGATTACTGTTCTCATCTTGGATGTTATTCTCACAACGTATTGGCCGATGTAACCTCTGACCGTCTTTAGATGTATCTTATTAAACTCAGGAATCTGTACATCGGCTGAAACATTGTGACAATAACATGAGAACAGTAGTCCAAATAATCCAAATTATCAATCCTCATCTAAAAAATTTCGAAACATAAGGGACAGATGTATAGTTTTTTGGTTGCTTGTTTTTTTTCTTCATGCAGACTTTGACGGTGCAGGATGACGTCATAATGGACGTGAAGCATTCTTACCGCGTCGAGGATACGTCCTCGACAATCTGCCCGACAGATTTGAGTCTATTTGAATTATGTGGCTTTTTTCCTGTCGGACAGACGTATGGTTCTGTTCAGTCCTAGGAGGTCGACCATCCCAGGCTTTACCTTCTCACTCTTTGAGAAAGGATTAGTTTATTGCTAATAACCTGAGGCACCCCTACCAGGAAATAGCGACGGGGCTGCTCAGGCATTTTTTGAAGGCTAGAGTGCTTCGACACTGGCTTTTCCTTCAACCCTCACCTTCCGACCTTGTGTCACATCTTCCTGCGGTGGGAGGGAAGTAAATACTAGCTAGGGAGATGCACTGGAACTTCCAAGTGGTTTATCAGGGAATCTTGCGAACAAATATCGTCTGCACCCTGTATATTGTTGGGATTTTCCCGTTAAAATGAAGGACAAAGACTGTAGTCTGCTGGAAGAAAAGTTGGTGGCATATAAACGTGACTAGTCAAGAACAGAGATAACAAACAACTTGTCGTGGATAAAGAAGGGGTATTTATATAGATAAAAAAAAGACAAGAAAGAAATAGAATGTTGCTTGCAAAAGAAGTGCCTTTGCAGACTCACTGAAAATGATAGTTGTCTTGTAATAGGATGCTGTGAAGAGAAGTTCAGAACATCAAAAGGGCTTCGTGCGTATTATATACGCTAAAAAGCATGTGCCCGCTCGCACCTGCCGCAGCAGAGGAGAACGATGTTGACGACAGCGAGGCTGGAGATAAGAGGCCGATATTTTCAAAATAGGCGCTCTCCTGGGTTTTCTGCGGAGATTAAAGCAATGATTGGCTGATTTTCATCCAATCACAGGGCACTTAGAATTCACTGCGCTTAATAATAATTCCAATAATATCTCTAAACGTTTATTCAAATGCTCTCCTCTATAATAAAGACCAATGTGTATGTTCGTTCTGTTTCAGAAACGTCAACCATAGATTTTACTGACGTAACATAGGTGTGACCTATGTACAACGAATGCTACAAAATCGAGAAAGACGAAGCAAGTACACCGTTCTGAATGTTATGTAGTAATAACGAAGGTCGCAAATCACTCTGTTAACTTTCAAAGCAGCTCTCACCGTTCGTTACGTGCACCTGCTTCACACCGAGTCCCCTAAGACGGTACGAGACCCGCTTTTATTATATCGAGGCACACCTAATTTCCATACGTGCAATGAGACTTTGCGAGATTTTGCGTGAACTGTATGTAATAAACATTCATGGACGCCATGTTGGATTTCTTTCTCTCACCCGCAGCGCACAGGACAGGCAAACTCGAGGACGTTTCGCAAGTAAGCCCCCTTCATGTTCATGTTCCCTACACTCCCCCCTGATCTCATGATCACAGAGATGGCAGGGAGGCATTGATCGCCTTCGCCGGTTGCTTCTTCGGAGGGGGACAACGCAAGCCTCATCTTCGCTTGTGCTTTCGTCCGCGGTCTGAGGGTCGAGAAACATCGCGTCTGCTAGGATACTGCTGACCGTAGGTCTCTAACGTGACGGGGCATACCGTCGACTCGCACTGCCTGTGGGCTGATTACCTCGGTGACGCGTCCAACTCTGTATTTCGTCGTACACTTGCCGCGCGGGATCTTAATCCAGACGACATCCCCTTTTGTTCAGTTTCTCTTTGGTTACTTCCAGTTCGGGCAGCGGGTTAGTCTCTATGCCTTTCACCCTGACGTGATACCTGTGCAAGGTGTCAGCCGGCGCTGTAGAGGGTGAAACATTATCCTTTGGGGTTACGTTATACAGGTAGACTGCCTCAAATACCATGCAGCCCGTCCTGGCCGCAATGGTTTTGACGGTTCTGTGATTCCGCTCGATGACCCCATTTCCACTCGGTACGTGGGTGCATCAGAACCTCAGGTGTACTCCCCAGCCATCAGCAAACTTTCTGAACTGCTCACTGGTGAATGCAGCGCCATTGTCGGTTAATATCGCCGTTGGGGGGCCACGTTCAAGAAAAATACTGTTTAACTGACGGACAATGATGGCTGCATCTTGCCGGCGCAGCATGCGCCATATCGCAAACCTGGATGGACCGCAATCAATGAGAGTCAGGAAATCCTCGCCGTTGTGGTGAGTAATATCCATCGCCAGCTGGCTCCAATGACTTTCCACTCCCAGCTTTCCTTTCTCCCAGCAAACGGGTGCTGGATCAATGGATTGGCATGCTACACAATCTTTGACCACTTTCCTGACGTCTGCCTTCTGTACTCCTGGTTCAACCAACTTAGCGAAATATAGGGTCCGCTTGACCCCAGGGTGCCCGGTTTGTTGGTGGACGTCTTTGATGTGATTAGATCGAACGGGGCTCACGGAAGCGGCGCAGGCGGGCTGCATGGGTTCAATAGTCTTTCTTATGGCATCAAGCCATCTTTGAGGTACTCTCGTCAAACAATCTGCTTTGTTCAGGCTGGATTTGATCAGGGACACCTCTATTGACAGCGCATATTCGTTCACCAGCTTCATGATCGTGTCGAGCCACCGTCGGATGAGCATCTCGCGCGTGGCTTTGGTTCGTACTCTGGCCCTCCCGGTGAGAGTATCTGAAATCCACTTATGGACGCAAGCAGAATCCGTGAATAGTTGCAGGGTGGTCGTCTTCCAAAGGATTGCCAAGTTTATCCCCTTGATAACTGCATCAAGTTCTGCCAGGTTTGTGTGCTGGGAGTTTTTTTCTGGGCGTAACCAGCAAGCGTCTTCCACCACCGTTCCATCATGGACCACCGATACGCCAATGGCGAGAGAGCTTGCATCAACCCACACACTAAGGTTCTGGCTGTCGATGCACCATCTGCCCCGTGCTGGGTCTTCCTTGTGCACCCTGGTGAGGACCTCTTTGAGCATTGTATTGAGAGGGACGTCATGAGTTTCGTCATCCCATCCAGTGGTGACGTCGGAGGCTCTTCGCTTAATAAATGCCACTGCAACACGAAGCCAGCCGCCCACAGGAAGGTGTCCAACTAACTTTCCGCACAAGGAAAATACGTTTCGTCGTGTAACAATACAAGGCATGTCCGGGGTTTCATTTCCTCGTTTCCAATACAGAACGTCATCTTCCTCCCAGACCTGCAAACCAAGTACCTGTGCGCCATCCCGTAGCCTTTCCGGTTCCTTGCTGAGAAGGCCAAAGTTGTAGAGATGCTCCCTCACGCGCGCCGCAAATACAATTTCCTCGTCCACGTACACGTCATCAATATATGCAGACGTCGCCCGCTGAATGCGCTCATCCTTAGTCAGAATGGCGTCAACAATCATTTGCATAATTGATGGCGCCACATTAAGTCCAAATCCCATGCGGGTTAGGCAATACCTTTTCCCCCTGATGAGCACCGTTTGATAGGGCCATAGTGATCTGTGTACACGCACTTGAAGGTATGCTTTGTGAAGATCCAGTACAGATACATTAGATCCCGCTTGCCGCCATTCCCTCAACTTTTCAGTGCATACGTCCGCGCGAGCTGTAAAAGGGTCCACGTGCTCATTCAATTCTCGATAATCGAGCACCGGCCTCACCTTCTGCTTATTCTGATGGATAACCGCCATTAACGGGATCAGGCACTTTGGGGGTACCAATTCCTTCTCTGAATAAGGAACTAGCCATCCATTACTAATCCAAGTTTGTAGTTCCTTGTCGTATTCTGCATGAGCTCCGGGGGGAATTTTGTATTCTGGCACCTTATTGCATAATTTCTCGGGTGGCTGCTCCTCCGACCACTTCCAGGAGGCTGTCCAGGACTTTGTGCGCTGGTCGAATTCCGCACAAAAATCAGGCTGTTTCCGCTTAATAGCTGCACTCAGAGCAAGGCCAGCTTTTGCGAAATGTGCCCTACCCTCACCATCAATGCGTACACCACCCAATTCCTTGATGACGTCCATTCCCAGGAGCAGGTCGTAACCGAGCAGGTCACCGTTTACAACCAAGGCTCGTACGGTTACTGTGGGCCCATCGCCGACACCTGCGCTAATGATGCTAATGCCACAAGAGGCAATCGAGCCACCGCCAACCGTCAATACCGGGATCCTTTCCTTATCCCATGCGTCACAGCATGCCTTGCGCACGAGGGTCTGCGTGCACCCGGTGTCTACGAGCGCGAAGCGCTCACGCCCGTTTACGCGCACGCTCACTGTGGGTATCGCCTTATTTGGTGACGATCTGGGGAGAAGACTGGCGCTATAGCTTACTCCCCTTGCCTGTTTTCCGGACAACCTCTTGCCACGTGACCCAGCTTGTTGCACCGGTTTGTCGCACGCGTTTTAACGTTCCTCGATCGGGCGCATTCTTTGCACCGCTTCGGCTTCGGCAGTCTTTTGAAAAATGATTCGGCCTGCCACATTTGTAGCATCTCACGTCTTTTGTTGTTCGTGAAGACGCTTCCACAGCTGCCGAAACCGGCTCTGTGTCCTCTTTCAAAATGTTTCGGGCTCTGGCCAACAACTCGTCAAGCCCGATCTCACTGAGTCTGGACGATGCTCGCAGCAGTCAGCTGGCGCGTCTGGGAGTCCAGTCAGAAAAGCGCATCCCAGTATTCGCTCGCTTGTTCCACCAAACGGCGCAGCTAGCCTCCTCAAATCGGCCAGGTAGACGTCCACAGTCTCATCTAGCCCAAGCCGCCGTTCGGTGAACTGCCTCCAGGCGACGAAAGGGTCCACAGCAAAGGCTGCGTATAGCGCCTGCCTAACTTCCTCCAGGCCTGGTTCGTCTCTGAACTGCTGATACACCGAATATGCTCCTTTGGTCAGCCTCAGCGGGATGACCAGTGCAGGATCCTTTATCTTGCAAAGTCTGCAGACGCGCTCGGCTTTCTCCCACCACTCGACTACAGAGGGTCCGGAGGGGGAGCCGTCGAACTCGGGTATTAATCTCAAGTCAAATTTGTCCATCGCCGAAATAGCTTGTAGTAATAACGAAGGTCGCAAATCACTCAGTTAACTTTCAAAGCAGCTCTCACCGTTCGTTACGTGCACCTGCTTCACACCGAGTCCCCTCAGACGGTACGAGACCCGCTTTTATTATATCGAGGCATATGTGCAACGAGACTTTGCGAGATTTTGCGTGAACTGTATGTAATAAACATTCATGGACGCCATGTTGGATTTCTTTCTCTCACCCGCAGCGCACAGGACAGGCAAACTCGAGGACGTTTCGCAAGTAAGCCCCCTTCATGAATGTTATCGAAGCCCCCCCCCGTCTCCCCATGTTAAGAATGGATTTTAAAACTCCACCAGTAAAATCTATGGTTGACAATTACGAAACAGTACCTGTATTTTTATTTATATTTCAATACATACATATATATATATATATATATATATATATTATATATATATATATATATTATATATATATATTATATATATATATATATATATATATATATATATATTTATATTATATATATATATGTGTGTGTGTGTGTGTACTTCCACAAAAGTTAGCGAATAAAACACATGCTCACGAACGAAACCATTTCAAGTGGTGAGGGGAAGTGAGAAATAACAAGTCAGACCACCATCTCAGGCTTACTCTGCCGTGGCTAAGATCTAAGTGTAGTATCTGTTCCGATGGATACTGCACCCCATAGACTGGTATTGTCTTGGCCTTCGGGGCTTGATTTACGCCGGTCTATGGGTCTGTCCTGTGCAGTTCTAGGAGGTCCACCGTTCCAGGCTTCGCCTCCACTCTTTGGGGAGGAGTAAGTTTATTGCTTACTGCCTGAGGCGCCCCTACCGGGGAATGCCGACGGAGCTGCCCAGGCAATTTTTAAACCCTACTTTCCCGACCCGACCTTGGGTCACATCTTACTTGTGGGAATAAGATAAAAACTGGCCTTGTGCCTAACTCCTGGAGAGGAGTAAATCAATACTCTGCCGTCTGAAATTAATTCGGAAAGAAATACTTGTACTCTATAATAAAAAAGTCGAGCATTTATAACGATAGCTAACAGAACGAAAAAAGGGGTGAAAAAAACAAAACAAATAGGCAACAAATAAATGTTACCAAAGGCAAAATAAAATACTCTTCTACCTACCTGGATAAGTTTATTTATGTTTTAACTTATTTTAAAGGTTTTTTTTAGTTCGAATTAAAAGTAGTATCGAGACGTCACGTGATCAAATGCGGCTATTTTTGTTTTCAATTCTAACATGGCGTCTCGACACTACTTTTAATTCGAACTAAAGAACGCTTTAAAATAAGTTAAAACACAAATAAACTTATCCAGGTAGGTAGAAGAATAACTTATCTTGCCTTTGGTAACATTTATTTGTTTCCTATTTGTTTTTTGTTTTTTGGTTCACCCCTATTTCGTTATGTTAGCTGTCGTTATAAATGCCCCCAAAAGTCAACGGTTGGTGTTGTTTTTTTCTTTCGGTCATCAATAATAAAATTAATAATTTATATATGAAAAATTAAATTACGGACGTAATTCTATGATTTTATGGTACTGATATCGATCCTGATCCAGTTTTCGTGAGGTTCGACTCGGAAGCGTTCGGCTGTCCTACGCAAATGCCCGAGTGTTGACGAGCCGATTAGTAGGGTACCAGACGACAATTTTGATACGGTGCTGCGTCCTGTGATTGTAAGTTATATTTTCAAGAAATTTTCTAAAAGAAACAACAACAAAAAAAAACAAGCAAAACAGCGAAGTTACTGTTAGCAAATAGATATTTTTTTAGTTATACTTGCAAGAAACTTTTTAAACAACAAAACAAATAAAACAAGCAAAACAGATCGAAATTACTGTTATCAAATAAATATTTTTAACCCTAACCCTAACAAAAAAAAAAAAAAAAAAAAAAAATATCAAGCAAAACATTATTATCATAAGACGCAGCACCGTATCAAAATTGTCGTCTGGTACAAATCGGCTCGTCAACTCTCGGGCGTTTGTGTAGGACAATCGAACGCTTCCGAGTCGAACCTCACGAAAACTGGGTCAGGATCGATATCAGTACCGATTTTATATGAGTATTTTAGTAATATATATAAAAAAAAGATATAACCATAAATAGCGAGTACGAACACTGGCGAAGGATAATTTTTCCGTCATGTTTTGACGGCGGGTGTAGAGTACTAATGAATAAATAGTAAGGCGTTTACAGAGATTAAAGGGAGATAAATCCAAACGCAATCCGGTTAGAGTTATCTATCTTTCCACTTTATTTGTTTCGTTCGGCCGCCAGGATCGCTGTCATTATTTGGTCGGTAGGCGGCGACATATTTGCTGGCGATCCTTTTTTTTTGGTCGTATTACCACGAAAACTTGTGTTCAATCATGAAAATGGCTGACGCTCCAGCCGTTGTGCGACGCAATCGGCCTGGCACTAACGTCGAGGTAATTCCCTGCTGATTTGAATTTCTATCTAGTTTCATTTTGTTGTTAAAAACACGAAGAAAAAAGTACCTTGTTTAAATGTCAAGTTTTCTAATTAATGTCAAATTAAATAACAAGCTGGTTATAAAGTGGGGGTCCGATTCACAGTTGAGTTTTTGTATTATTTTGATCCCCCTCTTTTTGGTCGTATTTAAAAAAATTGTTGTGAAGTAATCATTTTAATAATTGTGTTATTGTAAATGTAAAACAGAAAAAAAAATTCTCTTAATATATTTTTGCGGATATATTGAAGATTCTAGCTTTAAGATGGCTGCCAATGCAACAACATTATTTTCTTAACGAAATTAGTTTTATAACAATTTGGTTCAATTAATAATTTAATGACCAAACAATTTAATTATATTATTACATATACATAATTAAACCAAATTATTATAAAATTAACAAATTTAGTTAAGATTATATTGTTTCACTGGCAGATATCTGAAAGCTGAAATCTTCAATATAACCATTTTTGCCGTATTTTAAAATATCTGTTGGTTTTATTTAAATTACTGCCACAAAATCACTTTTTTATTTTTATTTAAAAAAAAAAAAATGCAGATGACTTACCCTAGTTTATTTTAAAAATAACTTTAGTCATTTTTGTTTATTTAAATTGAAATGCAGTCTAATTCGAATTGTTTTCGTTTTTTCACTTTAAAATTACAAACATACATTTAAATCGTTCTTTGATATGACAGGGGCGCGTACGGCAATTTATGTGTCATGTTACTTGACTCTATTTTGGCGTTTAAACTTTAATTCATGCCAATTAATTTCGGTGGTTCTTTAGCAGGGGACCCATATCGGCCCGAATGTTTTCGATTTACGGAATAAACCGGAAATGGCCGAAGCCGTTTACGATTTGAAAGCCACGAAAAAAAATGTAAAGAAAGGCAGACAACACTAAAGAATACAACTGCAAAATCAAAATAAGAGCAGCTGTTCAGTTTCCCGAAGAACTAATCGCATTAGGCAAAAAAATTGCAATAAATACGGTACTTTTAAGGAATAGGTATCCAAGAAAATTTCAGTATTTAGTACTGAAATTTTCTTGGATACCTATTCCTAAAAAGTGCGGTTCTTATTGTGTATATGTAAAGGAACGACGTTGTCCCTTATCTAGACTTAATTCACGAAATGAAATAACAAAAACCTTTGCTGACAACAACAACGAAAAGGGTTCATTCGATAAGGTTACCTATACTGTTTGGTATTGGTGCAAGTAAGTTGGACAGTGTCCGAGTGAGGAAGAGGAAAGTAGGAAGTTCTTAGAGCTGCCGGAGGTCTGTCAGAAACTATCTTCAGGCGAAGATAGTAGATGCTGTGAGCATCCAGTGGACAGGGAGGCAGGAGAGAGAAAGTAGAACTGTTTCCTTGTTGCTTGCAGGAGTCTCTCTGCTGACTGACACTGAATGCCAAAGCCCCCGCGCCCGAAGTGGTCCCTTAGGGAACTACTGATATCAATGTGCCCTGCGAGCTGATTGGCCAACATTTGGCCAAACCACCTCACAGGGACACTGATATGCATTACGAAGTAATTTATTTATTTATGATTGCTACATATAAACCTCGGAACTTTATTCGTCTTTCTCTGTTTGTAGTCGGAACAACTGCAAATTTTTGGATACCTATTCCTAAAATGTGCCACAAATGCAAACAGAAATGCACCCTTTTGGTAGGCTAAGGTTAAAAATTAAAATTTAGCCCAGCCCCCCCCCCCCCCCAAGAAAAAAATAAAGTATATTTACTCAATGATTTGAAGAAATTTATTGAACCCATTCTTAAGACGAAGAGGGGAAGGGTAATTTACTCTAACTTTAAATCAGGGAAAAAATGGTAAAGTTGTCTCAGTTAATGTCGGTACTGACTGTTCGGTGACGGCTCGGCCATTTCCTGTCTGTTCTGTAAATCGCAATCGGAAACATTCGTATCGGTATGGGTCCTTTTCTTAGCTATGCACACAAGAAAATGAAATCTTAGATTTTACTATAAAAAAATAGAATATAGATATATATATATATTATTTATTTTTGGGTACAGAAAAATTAGTACAACATTAGTACCGTCGGTTACAAGCTCAGAAGGACTTAGCCATCCGGCTCTCTTCAGCTTATGTTGAGATTTAAAATTGGAAAAGATTTAAAAATATAAAAAAATAAAATAATATTTCTAAATAAATCCCCTGAGTCAATATTTATAAGTAGCGTATATTTGGCCATTACTGTTTTGAGGGTTAATTATGTGTTTTCTAGAGAATGTTAAAGAGAGAAAATGAGTTTAAGGATTATAGTTACAAAAAAATGAAATGGTTTAAAAAACACATTAAATTCAAATTTTTTTTCACACCTTAATTAAACCTCCCTTACACTAATTATAAACAAATATCTAAGCAAATGACACATCCAGATGAGAGTGACACGTGACTTCACATTTCTGAAACAGGTGACAACATAAACGAGGCAAGTTGATACTGTAGACGTAAGGAGCTACTGAGAATTACGGTGAAAGTTGTGGGGATCATCCTAAATTAGGAGCTGTGCAGTAAGATGCTTGTTCACATAAGTTTTAAATTTCTGCATGTTGGTACAGTCAGGGAAACAGGGAGCAGTGAGAGAGTTCCAAAGGGGGGTAGCTTGAGGAAAGAAGCTATTGGAGTAGAAGGCTCTTCAGCATCTGGGGACCTCCACAGTGAATGGATGGGATTTAGCTGATTGTGGGTTGGTCGAGTGTATTTACGTTGATAGGGGGACCAGAGCAGCAAGTTCATTGGAGCACCTTCCATTGAAGTACTTGTAAAACAAGCACAAGAATGCAACATTGCGGCGATAGGACAGGAACTGAAGCTTGGTGGATAGTGAGGGACCTATTAAGTTGGCGACTCTTTTTTTGGACCTTGTCTAAGAGGGAGAGACGAGTGGATGGTGCACCAGTTCAGATGTGACAACAATACTCCATGCATGAGCGGATGGTGGCTTTGTAGGGATATAGGATAATGTCAGGTGTGAGAAGTTTTCTAGCATGGTAGAGGGAGCCCACTTTGCAGCAGCCTTGGTAATAGTCTGTATCTATCACTCTCACTTCTCTACTTGACTTTAGGGGAGGAGATGATTAGGATTCCCTTAATCTCCCTAAAAGAGGACATTGTTGATCTCCCAAGTCGGCCACAATCACATGTCCGACCCCTGTCAATCTTCAACAAGTCCGGAGTATTCAGTTCATGTTAAAGTATATTTATATTATTTTTTTTATTTTTTAAACTTTTATTTAACCCAAACAAGGCATATTGCTACTGACATGTAAGGGTTTAATGTGATTAAAGGCCAGATTTGTAGGGTCATCCTAAGTAGGGAGTTGTGCAGAAAGATGTGTGTTCACAAATTTCTGCATGTTGGTAGAGTCAGGGGCCCTGGGGGGGGGGGGGATTCCAACGGCAAGTGGTAGAATATTTTCTGGCATCTGGAGAACCTCTACAGTGAAGAAGTGGGGATATGTTGTTCGTCGGGGATATTTACGTTGAGTGGGCACAAGTGTAGTAAGTTAGTCGAAGCACATTCTGTGTAAGTACTTGTAAAATCAGCACAGGGATGAAACCTTGCGGCGATAGGGTTGGAATTTGGTCAACTACTGGGCCTATTAAGTTAAAGACACTTTCTTTTTTTTGTAGCCTGTCCAAGAGAGAGAGAGTGAGAGACTAGTGGTTGGAGCACCAGCCCAGATGTGGCGACAATACTCCATGCATGGGTACTAAAACCAATGCCCTGCACTAAACCTACCAACGATTCACTATACGTCTTGAGGCAACCGATTAATTGTTCAAATAGAAAACCCAATTGCACCAGATCTTTGGGTTGAGGTTCATCTATTTATATTAAAACGTTTGATTGAAAAGCTATCCTGAGCGACACCGGCTTCAACTGATACAAGATATCCCAAAGAATGGAAAGAGAACAGTCTGTAGAATGAATTAAGAGTTCAGTTCAAAATTCTCACTCAGATAAATGGCAGCTGAAGAAGGCCAGATGGTGTAGTGGTTGAAACGGTGTGGATATGATAGCTCAGACGAGAACAACAATCCAAAACCTATAAATATTTCAAACTTCTTTTGGAATGGTGTTCATCTCCGCTGTTGCATTCCGCATTATCTCTTTTTTTTTTTTTGCACCCTCTCAACAACAGCTGCACTCCAAGCAGTTTGAGGGCTGCCAGAACGCTGGTCACTCTCGGATGATGTGCGGCCATTTTTGTGTTACACCCATCGCATCTTCTCCAAACACCTGCTGAATCTAACGCGACGGCGAAGATGAACACCCAAACTTTTATATATATATATATATATATATATATATATATATATAGCAAAGTTGTCTGTATGTGTGTCGTGGCATCACAGTTAAACGCTTGACCTAAGAGCCAAACTAACCGCAGATTTGAAATCAGCACCTTCGATCCGATGTCCTTATCGATATCAGAAGTTCTTGAACTTTTTTTAAAACTAATTATTCAAAATTAAAAGTACATAAAAATAACATTAGAAACAAATGTTCCGACATTTTTAGCGTTCTCTTTCCAGTTTAATATTTTCTATTATTTATTGACCGAAAAGCACACTTATAATAACTGTTTCTATTTTTCACGTCAAATCATCAAATGACGTATTTGACGTATTGTTTACTTTGAAAACAAAACATTGATCATTTTTTTTTATTTAAAATATTTGATAAATGTCTAGTAATATTTTGATATTTATGTTTATTTATTTTAGACAATCGAACTATTTTAGATCTAAGATCGGAGAGGTAAAACAGATTTTTAATTTTGTATCCCTACGCCGAACTCATTTAAGTAAGTTAAAAAGATAATATTTTTATTTGATTGGTGACCATGTGGATAAAGCATTCGCCTTTCATTCCAATGTGTTATACCATCATGGAATTGAATCTCAGACTAGACAATTTTTTTTTTTTTTCGATAGCGTTCCAGTTATTTTCTAGCTGATCTCGGTCATCATCATAAACTTGAATAATTATTTTTATTTATTTTTAAAATGGATAAAAATAATAACTTCTAATCTTGGCTCTAAAATTTCAAGAAAAGTTGAGTAACCCGGCAAAGACGGATACTTCATCTGCTATGTAGATAAATGTGTATTTCTCCTGTAATTCTATTTTTTTCATTTCTTCCAGAAATGGTGTCATTGGCCGGACGAATCATTTGAAGAAATGGAGAGCACGCTTGCTGTACAGCAGGTAAGATTTATTTTTCTGCAAACGTAAAAATGTATACCTTCTCTTTGCTTCACCTATCATGGCCTTACAATTATTTCTTGACTCTATAAATTTCTGTCTATTAGTAGCTGACTTATGGCGGCCGAATTTACGGAATGCTTGCTGCCTCTCAGCAATGGCAGTTACACATTCCGAGGTGAACCATTGGGGAGAGTGAGGCTTGCTAAATAATTTTTGCATGGGGACATAGGCTTCAATGCCTGCTTTGACCCATTCAGTTAATTCATTTGCACACTGGTCAGCAGGGAGTGAGAAGGTTTCCCTGCATGGGACGTCGCTGATGTGATCTCTGATTGACTCAAAATCAGCCTGCTTGTAGTATCTCGTTATTTTGAGCAATGGTTCAACAGCTTTTGGACGACTTTTTAGGGTGATATGTTCTCTTCATGTATTTTTTCATTTTCATTGTGTGGAAATGTTATATTGAGAGTTGAGGGTTGAGGACATGTGTTGCATGGAGAGAAATGATATGAGAATGATAGGATGGATGTGTAATGTGAGTCTTAAGGCCAGGCTTAGATCTGATGACCTCAAAGGAAGATTACGTGTGAATCATTAAAATTCAATATGTTAGCTGTTGAAATAAAACTCATATGAAACGTCAAAGTTGTGCTTCCATGTCATTTTGCACTTTTTTCGGTGGTGGTAATGACATTTTGTCCAATTATTAGCCTCGTTTGATCTAAGAATTAATTCTGCTTGATGAATTTTCATTTACCACAAGATGACACGTGTAAGGATTTTTCACTTGTTCAAAGCATTTTTAGTTGAGCACTGAAATTTCATTCTGCATCAATAGAACACAAGACGGCAAATTTTCTCATTTTCAACAAACTTTGAACAATCATTATTCGGTGACAAATTGAGCTACTAAAATAACTTTAGTACCATTGTTCATGTTTTGCAAAGATCTATGTGACCACATTAGATGGGAAATAGAAAGGAGACCTTGGGTTTACTTTCAGCAGCATCGTAACTCTCACTTCCCTTATTTTGTCCTTTAGTCCTCACATTCCATGAGCGATGTTTCTGACAAAGGGGGAAAGAATTGCTGTTTTCTGGGTCGAAATTCATCCATCTAACACGTATCTAGTTTTTGACCTTGAAGTGGTATTTATTTTAGCTTCTTCATCAAGTGGCTTCATGCCTTGTCTGGATCGATTTCTATATATAAAAAAAAAGATGTTATTTTGGATGTAATGCAAATATAATTTTTGTTCGGGATATATATTTATATAAGTAGAGTATTGCATCAGGATTTGCTACTTACAGGAGCAGTAAAATGATCCAACCATTTATTTATTTTTTTTTTCATTTTTAATCATCGATATTAAACAATGTTGTTCATGAGTTCAATTCATTTTGAGTAATATTATTAGATAGTCGACACGATTGCAATTCATTTTGAGTAATATTATTAGATAGTCGACACGATTGCAATTCATTTTGAGTAATGTTATTAGATAGTCGACACGATTGCAATTCATTTTGAGTAATATTATTAGATAGTCGACACGATTGCAATTTATTTTGAGTAATATTATTAGATAGTCGACACGATTGCAATTCATTTTGAGTAATATTATTAGATAGTCAACATGATTGCAATTCATTTTGAGTAATATTATTAGATAGTCGACACGATTGCAATTCATTTTGAGTAATGTTATTAGATAGTCGACACGATTGCAATTCATTTTGAGTAATATTATTAGATAGTCGACACGATTGCAATTCATTTTGAGTAATATTATTAGATAGTCGACACGATTGCAATTCATTTTGAGTAATATTATTAGATAGTCGACAAGATTGCAATTCATTTTGAGTAATATTATTAGATAGTCGACACGATTGCAATTCATTTTGAGTAATATTATTAGATAGTCGACACGATTGCAATTCATTTTGAGTAATATTATTAGATAGTCGACACGATTGCAATTCATTTTGAGTAATATTATTAGATAGTCGACAAGATTGCAATTCATTTTGAGTAATATTATTAGATAGTCGACACGATTGCAATTCATTTTGAGTAATATTATTAGATAGTCGACACGATTGCAATTCATTTTGAGTAATATTATTAGATAGTCGACACGATTGCAATTCATTTTGAGTAATATTATTAGATAGTCGACACGATTGCAATTCATTTTGAGTATTATTATTAGATAGTCGACACGATTGCAATTCATTTTGAGTAATATTATTAGATAGTCGACACGATTGCAATTCATTTTGAGTATTATTATTAGATAGTCGACACGATTGCAATTCATTTTGAGTATTATTATTAGATAGTCGACACGATTGCAATTCATTTTGAGTAATATTATTAGATAGTCGACACGATTGCAATTCTGTAGATTTTTTGTTGTTTGCCCATTTTTTTCTTTCCTTTTTTATGCACTTTAATTAATGTTTTCTTTTTAGTCTATTGTATTGCATGCACTAAACTTTATCCGTTCGCCTGGATAACCCCGAGTACCCCTTTCGCATTTGTTATAAAATGATATCGGTTTATGTGAGCTGTGATTTTGTGTGGATTTTTACGCTAATCCGTCTGGTCATTATTCATATAATACCTTTGATTATATCTATTGTGTTTTTACAGTTCATCCAACAGGCGATCAGGAAAGATGTAACAAACATCGAAGCTATCCTCACCCCACCCGAAAGTCAAGACGAAGGAGTATGGAAATATGAACACCTGCGGTGAATATCATTGGCAGTTTCTTACTTGATTGATGATTTCCTGAAAGTTCAGACCGGCGTTTCTCAACGTTTTTACCCTTGAAATAATTTGTATGTCCGAAGAAATCATCATCATATTCGGTTTAACGTCTGTTTTACATGCTGGCATGTGCTGAACAGCTTTAAGAAATTGACTTCCAAACTATCCTATCTCTGGCCAGGTCTTAATCCTTCTTTCTCTCAAGTCCATTCTTATCACTTCCCATGTTTTCACCTGTGAACTGAACATGCTACCTCAATTGTTCTACATCAACTAACTAAAGAACTGCATTCATTCTTTCAATGTGACCAAACCATCAAAGTCTCCTGTTCTGCACACATACATCTCCCTATACTGTCCAGATTTGATCTTCCTCTGAGATCATCAGATCTAAGCCTGTCTTTAAGACTTGCATTACACATTATTCTCATATCGTGTCTCTCCATGCAACGCATGTCCTCAACTCTCACTGGCCAGGTTTCACTTATATACAATTCCTGTCTAAAAACTGTTTATAACATTTTTTTATTTTTTGTATGCAATTTTGCTGATTCAAATGCACGAGTGTCAGACACAGACTGATGTAGATTTTTCTTTTCAAATTTGGTACGCTTAAAGATCTATCGGATAAGAATTGAATGATGTTTATATATCTTGACGTCAACGGTTCTCGGAGCTATAATTCTATGACTTTTTTTTGTCTGATAATTTTTTAAGGAAATTCTATCAACTTTGTCTGGTTTTATTTCACTTGGAATTGGTCAGAGAAGTAAAACTTTGCATCCTAAATGTACTTTGTCTTCTGATTCTTTATAAAATTTCCAGAAAATTGATACAGATTTGCCACTTTGATTTTGCAAAACAAAGGAACATGTAAAAAAAATAAGTCTTAAAAAAATTCTTATTCCGCAATTTTAGCTGTTTGAAGCAAAATACCGCTTTAACTCGCTGTAAAAAATGTCTGTTTGAAGCAAAATACCGCTTTAACTCGCTGTAAAAAATGTCGGTGTTTGAAGCAAAATACCGCTTTAACTCGCTGTAAAAAATGTCTGTTTGAAGCAAAATACCGCTTTAACTCGCTGTAAAAAATGTCGGTGTTTGAAGCAAAATACCGCTTTAACTCGCTGTAAAAAATGTCGGTGTTTGAAGCAAAATACTGCTTTAACTCACTGTAAAAAATTTCGCTGTTTGAAGCAAAATACCGCTTTAACTCGCTGTAAAAAATGTCGGTGTTTGAAGCAAAATACCGCTTTAACTCGCTGTAAACAATTTTGCTGTTTGAAGCAAAATACTGCTTTAACTCGCTGTAAAAAATTTAGCTGTTTGAAGCAAAATACCGCTTTAACTCGCTGTAAAAAATGTCGGTGTTTGAAGCAAAATACCGCTTTAACTCGCTGTAAAAAATTTAGCTGTTTGAAGCAAAATACCGCTTTAACTCGCTGTCAAAAATAATGCAATCAATAAAAGCACATACAACGTACATATTCTGAAATAATATTTTCTTTTCTCCACCGATATAAATATTTTCAAGATTTGACCAGAAATATGTGAGAAATTTCAAGTTGAATGAATTCAGGTGAAAATCCGTAAATGTCGCAGAGTAACGGCTGATTGGCTGGCAACGCTACTATAATCTTGAACTTTTGCGGAAAAGAAATGAGAATTTTTTTTTCCTATTTCAGCTGAATTTAATCGGTATTTTGTTTCAGTTTATTGATTTTAATGATAAAAATAAAATAATTTTTAAATGAAAGAATCAAGAAATAATGTTACGCTTAATATGGAAAAATTCTCTATAATTAAAATCATACCCGGTGATATGGGTAGTAGTATCAGGTCTTCTGACTATGAGGGTTAAAGATCCTTCCCCTTCTTCTATTAATAACTGAGAATAACTAAAATAAAAATCAGGGCTAATTAATGCCCAATTGAAAAGCGAGGATTTTGGGAGAGTGATTCGATTTGCATATGCTTATGCGAATATATTTAAAACACTAGGGTATGGTAAAAGAAATAAATAGCGTCCGTTTCTTAATATTTTGAAGGACTGCGAAAGCAGGCAGGAGACAGAGATGAGTGACTGTTTCTTTTTTTTTTTTGTCCTTTTTTTTTTTTTCACTTAATTTTTTAATTAAAAATGTTGCTTTGTTTTTAGGCAATTCTGTATGGAGCTCAATGGACTTGCTGTTAAACTACAAGTAAGTAAACTGTTATTATTATTAATATATTATTTCATATGATTATCATTATCGTTATGATCGCTAACATTCTTGATTATGTTTTCAGCATGAATGTAATCCCGATAGTTGTACGCAAATGACTGCAACGGAACAGTGGATCTTTCTCTGTGCTGCTCATAAAACACCGAAAGAGGTGAGGAAAAAAATTTCTTTATTTTGATACATTGATTTTTTTTTTTTTTATTCTTTATTTTGATATATTGATTTAAAAAAAAAAAATTAAAAAAAAAAAAAATTTCTTTATTTTGATACATTGATTTTTTTTTTTTTTTTTTTTTTTTTAATTCTTTATTTTGATATATTGATTTAAAAAAAAAAAATTTCTTTATTTTAATACATTGATTTTTTTTTTTTTTTTTAATTCTTTATTTTGATATATTGATTTAAAAAAAAAAATTTTTATTTTAATTTTTTCTTACAAAACCCAAATTATTTGAAATTTTGGTTCAAGGTTCAATTCAGTTTTCGGTACTCTTATAGCTGACGCACCATGTTTCTGTGACTTCGCGTCGTCAACTTTCGGGCAGGTCTCGGAAGCGCCCGACAATTGACAAAACTATTAACCAAGATTCATTTGCTAATAAACGGTTTGTTTTCGTTAAAATAAGAAAACAAAACAAAAGTTACTTAAAAACAGTTGTTGCAGTGTTTATGTTAACAAGAAAAAAATTGACAAAAAATGTTAAAAAAAACATTTTAAAAAATTTAAAAACAATGACATTTGCTTAACAAATCAAACAAAATCATTATTTTAAAGTTTCTGGTGCACAAACAAAAAACATTTTATTTAAAAAACATTTGATTAGCAATGGTTCATTTCACAAAAACGAACAAAAATAAACGTCTAATTACTAACAGTTGTTTAGCTATTGTTTGTTTGTTCTTTATTTGTATACATTTATTTTAGTTTGATTTTCTTTAATTTATCGGCTGCAAATCTTCAATTTAGCGTTTGGCAATTTTTTCCTCGTCAACTCTCTGGCACTTCTGTAACCTGTTTTCTATTCTACATCTCTATAATATGAAATCTCTGCTAATCTTGCTTGTTTGTTTGCACATTGGCTGTCTTAGATGGTGGGAGGAAGGGTGCATGAAACGAGAAATTGTGGGAGAAGAGGTATAAGGGGAGGTAGAGTAGATAGAGTAGTGACAGCAACATGAATAAAGTGAAGAAAAAGATGACATCAATAAATAAATAACATAAATAAAGAAGAAAATGAAAAGTCAACATGTAAAACATGAAATCGAATAATAATGATGATTCTTAATTATCACCTTCAACCTTTAGAAGACTGTCACTTAGAACTGATTGTTAAACAGCACCTTTATCTGTTGCACCACGTATCTACGGTCAAGCGTAGAAACTGCGAATGAACAACAAAGATACACAACTAAAAATTTGCTCGATAGATTTGTTATCATCGAAAGGATCAGTTTAAAAAGAAATCATGAGAAATTGGTAAAGAATCATGTTAAGAAAAATATATTTCTCATCTGTGAGCGTTATCTTATATACACATTTTGTAATATATATATATATATATATGTTAATTTTTTTCTTTTTTACTAATTGTTATTCCATCAAGTTGGGGGAATAGACTGTGTAAAATAAACTCAAAACTGTTTAAATTATGTAAATACCATCAGTGGTTCAAAAGTTATAAGAATTTAAAGTGCCGAAATTTGTGTTTTTCATTGGACTTTTTAAAATAATAATTTATGTAGTTACATTAGCTTACTATATATATATATATATAATGTGTCAGGTTGTATATGAAAAGAAATCAAATAAAGTGCTCGATCATATAAGAGAGCTAATATAATTTATTTAGATACTGTATATTACATATTTCAGCAATATACCGCAGTTTCATCCAAAAGGGCAGATTTAGACATCTTTAGTAAATCTCCGTGCCCAGTGGAATCATCGGCAAGCTGAAACAATAACAAGATACAAAATAACAAGATAAGGAATTTAATGAAATACACTAAATATTAATATTATTAACACACCATCAATAAAGAGACTAAACTTATACCCCACAAACAGAAATAACAGATAGCATCCATCATACTGTTTATAACCATTTTTTTGTTTTTGTTTTCAACACTACTGGTTATAAACGGGACATATCAACGAAACACCGCTTTCCTCCCATTAAGATCTAAAGAATACGAAAACACCAATTCAATAAACAAAAATAAACGAACACGTTAAGTCCATAAAACATTATTGCATCATCCTTTTCAACACTATATCTAACAATTAATCTATTACATAATTTTATTCCCAAAAACGACAACAAAAGAGCACTAATTTCACAAACCCAAACGGCAAACTATATGGCCGTCCCTTTCATATTTTTTCAGACTAGGTATAACAATAATATTACAAAAAAACCCAGAAAATACGAAAACATCAATTCAATAAACAAAAATAAATAAACATGTTAAGTCCATAAAAATATTATTGCATCATCTCTTTCAGCACTATATCGAACAATTAATCCGATACATAATTTTATTCCCAAAAACGACAACAAAAAAGCACCCTAATTTCACAAACCCAAACGGCAAACTATATAGCCGCCCCTTTCGTATTTTTTTCAGACTAGGTATAACAATAACATTACAAAAAGAACAGATAAATAAATAAAACTTGCTAACAGATAAATAAATAAATAAATAAAACTTGCTAGGGAATAAAATGAAGGCCTTTCATACACGAACTAACATCGATCTCCTTTAAGTCTTAGTTAATCACTATCCCACACCAGATTTTTTCGGGGACCCCCTCAGAGATACACCGTTTTCTGTCATTGTTGACGTCATTCCCTGTCGGGCGTTACTACAATCGTTTCAGCTTGCCGATGATTCCACTGGGCACGGAGATTTACTAAAGATGCCTAAATCTGCCCGTTTGGATGAAACCGCGGTACATTGCTGAAATATGTAATATACAGTATCTAAATAAATTATATATATATATATATATATATATTAGTTATGAAAATATATTTATGACAATTAAGCTAAACAGAGGCTTCCGTGTTTCATCCTCATAGGGAATTGTCATGGGGATGAAACATGGAAGCCTCTGTGTATCTTAATTGCCATAAATATATTTTCAAAACTTACTATCTAGCCTTACTCATGTATCGAGCACTTAAGTAAATACTGAAAATCGATACATAAAAGATTATATCTCCTTATAACATTTTATGTGGATAAATGAAATAATAATATATATATATATATATATGTGTGTGTGTGTGTATTAGAGATGGGCGGTTTTACCGAAAAACCGCGGTTTTTCGGTTTCGTCTCCATACCGAATACCGAATCGGTTTTTTTTTTTTTAAACCGTAACCGTTCGGTATTGTAAAGCCACCATATACAAGGAAATACGGTTGAAAAGATTTTCCGATTTGAATAAAATTGAATATTACCAAAAAATGTTATATTAGTAAGAGGACAGATTGAACAAATATATGATAAAAACATTTAATGTACTTAGCAATACACATCGACCAGAAAACTGTTTGGATAATCACATATTTGAGGGTAGTTCTATTAAAATAGTCATATCTTAAAAACTAAAGCACTTTAAGAGCTGAAAATACCATCATTTTGTTAGGAAATGAATATCCTTACATTTTTCGTACACAACTAGTAAATAAATTAATCTTTCATCTTTTTTTATGCATTAAAAATTATAATTGTACGTTGTTTTGTCTTTCGGTAATAGTAATTTTAAATTATCTTATCCTAAAAAATATTGTCCTTTTTTTGAGCGAAAGTCAACAATGGCTGCTAGTATTGCTGATATAACAATCAATCAGCAGCAGCGTCTTGTAAAGCGTTGTAAAATTCGTTCATAAACTTCTTTAAAAGTAAGATAAAAATACTTTTTGTGCTTAAAAAAGTTAATCCTATTTGGTTCTTTTATAAAAAATACTTTAAAAAATACTGGTTTTCACTCAACTTTCGAACTTCTAGTAGTAATGACTTTCTAGTCGCCAATTTAAAAAAAATTAAGATTCTACTTTTTTTAGGCGATTACGTCTTGGCGAAAAAAAGAAAAAACAAAACAAAAAATAGTTTAGAATTTAGAGTGGGGGATCAGTTTCGCATATAAATTTAATGTAAAATGATCTCCGATTTCCCGGCCATTCTTGCCTTTTAGTGAAATTTATAAAATAAATAATTACTCTACCATTAACTCTAGGTACGACTAACAAGCCCACCTCCTAAAAATGCCATCTTGAACGTATCGTACCATTAACCTTAAATATGAGTGGCAAGCCACCCCTAAAAAACTCCCTTAACCCTAACACTAAGTCCGAATGGCAACCTCCATCCAAAACAAAACCCCTTCCTTAACCTTATCACTAACGCTAAGTCCGAGTAGGAAGCCCTAATCCTACAAAAAAGCCCATTAAAACCACACACACATAATCATCTAAAAAAAAAATAAAAATAAAAAAAATAAAGCAGACGCCCATAAAAAAACGCACAGGATTTATTTGCCATAGAAAAAAATTGATTAATGCCCTAAAACGCTAGAAATGCGGAAATGGTGAATTATTCTACATTAAATATATGTGAAACTAATCCCCCACTCGAAATTCTAAAAGAATTGTTTTTTTTTCTTTCTGCTAAGTTTTCAGGGTGTTCACACTTAATTGCCCCTAGCCCTACCACTAACCTGAAGTTCAAGTGGTAAGCCCCCTCCTCCCACAAAGACCCTCATAATCGTCTAAAAAAAAAGAAAAACAAAACAAAACAAGAAAAACGCACAAGATTTATCTTCCATAGAAAAAATAATTAACTGTCCTAAAACGATAGAATGGCCTTGAAACTGTGAAACTGATCCCCACTTTAAATTCTAAAATGTTTTTGTTTCTTTCTTTCTGCCAAGTTTTTCAGGGTGTTAACATGTAATTGCCTAAATAAAAAAAGTAGAATCTCATATTTTGGGGAGGTAAGGGGGTGAGTTAGCAGAAGGTGTAAATCTACAATAATGCTAAAGAAATCTTGCAATATATTCATTTTTAAACAGTCCTAGTATTAGATTTTAGTTTCTTGTACATAAAATGTATTACAATTCAACTTTGAGTTTTCTAACTTCTTTCTTTTAATGGATTCATGGTATATTTATGTGCACTTAGTGCAGATTACTTGGAAACCATTAATTTCTGGAGATTTTCAGTGGCATATTCTGATTCCTTGTACAAAAATACACTTATATGGTAAATTTCATTGCTTAATCTTGTGTTTTAACACAGATATAACATTTTTACTGAAAAATTAGTGTAAAAAATGCGACGAAACGCATATGGTCTTAAAGAGGGGAAAATATCCAATGGTGTGAGGCACAAAAATAGTCATAACTTCCTTATTTTTAGTCAGATTTAAAAAATTTAATTTTCTTAGATCATCAAGCTCTTTCTATATATGCCATTATTGAGATATTTTAAGCAATTTAAATTTTTTCATGTGTATTGCTACTTGTAGGAAGAAATCTTTGTTTACAGTTTGTTTATCATTAACATTTTGAATTTTCAAATGAAAAAAAGAGAAATACGACAGACAACATGACATCGTATTTTTAGCATAAACTATTTTCAAATGAAAAAGAAAAATCTAACGCGTTCCGTATGATGTCGAAAATCTATTTGATTCAACTCAAAATTGTAAAATAATTATTTGTTTGTTTCAGAGTTATCTAAAAAAAATAAGTTATTAAAATGAAATTTTAAAAAATACTTGTAAAAGTAAATAAACGAAAAGTAGTGAGCGAGTAAACATTTAAAAAGAAAAAAAGTAGTTGCCAATGCTAGTATCACTTTATTCGGATTTTTAAAATTATTTTAAACATTAGGCATTTCATTGTTTACTTTTGAAAAGCCACTTCATACATAAATTGTCATTTCTAGAGAATTATCTCTTAACTATACCGTTTTCTCTCCCAAAAATGGGTTATTCAAAAAGTAAACTATGCAACGATTTATATTTTACTAAATTGTTAATATGGTATTTATTTAGAGTTGACAATTTATTCGAAAGTTTAATTATTAAACTTTAATCCAAGTCATGAATTCTATGACTAAAATTACCTTAAAGCTTAAAAAATGACTTTAGGTGAATTAATAATCTCTACTTTTTTTTAACCATCCTTCCTTTTCCTTTGGCGCATGTCTATAAAGTTTTATTACCCTGTCTTAAAAACAAATATTAACCCCAACACGCACCAGTTGACAGAACTTCGAGCACACAAAATGACAGACATCCCAACAGTCAACACCGGCAATTCGAGAAGTATATGGTGTGTTTATTTTACGCGACAAGACACAACGTCTTGCAAACATTTTCACCTATTAAAAAATTTAAATTTTTATCTGTCAAATAATTTTGACAATATTTCATTTTCATCATCATTTTTGATTAATTTTATTTGTAAAATTATTTTGTTTGTTTAAATAAATTTTCGTTTTTTAATTTCTTGCATTTCTGAGTTATATTTTAGCTTCTGATGGGTTAAAAAATTAGATAGAATGTATATTCAAACTCAGTTTTATTCTTCAGAAATCTTTCATGAATCTTTGGTCACTGTTTTAACGAGTTAACTGTTGAAAAGGTATCAGAACTTTGATTACAACAGTCAACACCTTAAAACCTATATGATTCATATCATGGAGAATGATTCAGTCACAAAATTATCGAAACAGTGGCATAATTCAACTAAACGTTGAATAATAACTAATCATCACACAAGAGAATGAATAGCTTCCATAGTAAAAAATTTTTTTTCAAAAAAACCGAAAAACCGAACCGTAAACCGAGGTTTTAAGGAAAAAAAACCGAAACCGATACCGAAACCAAAATTTCAAAACCGCCCAACTCTAGTGTGTATATATATATATATATATATATATATATATAATTTCATTTACTTTTGGCACTGACGATAGCCAGACCGAGGAGTTTTTAAATGTGTTTTTGGACATATTTTTAAACATACTTTTATGTATTTTAAAACGTACATCTGTAAATATTTTGAAATACTTTAAAATTCTTGAGAACGATATCCTTGGTTTTAGCCGAAACAATTGTTTGCCTCGATTAAAAACATTTTTTTCATGTGAACATCTATCTTTCATCATTTTTCTGGGTAAAACATTTAAAACTTATATATATATATATATATATAATTACATATACTAATGTACACCCTCTGTCAAAAATGATGGGGGGGGGGGAGTATGCTGTTCCAGTGGTTGCACTTGCTATTTATCTAACATATCCATATAAAATCATAGAATTATGTGAGTAATTTAATTTATCACATATAAATTATCATCATTTGTGATGACCTCAAAGGGAAGAAGAATCACCCACCCATGACTTTTTATTCTAGTGTTGGATTTCTTTTCAAATTTATTTCAGGCGGTGGTGGAGTAAGTTAGAGGTGATTTTCTAACTTTTTCTTCCTTTCATCACTTGAAATTGGTTTTTTGTCTGTGGGTGCTAGCAAAAGGCACGTTTTTTTACTCACTAACTTTTGCGTGACGAGATGGAAGTGTTACAATACTGTAGGGCCCCATTATGCAAGGCACAGTAGGTTAACTAGTATCAAATAGCTAATTTTGTTATTGAAAAATAAGTTTTGTTTCTGGACTCAGAAGTGAGTTCAGAGAAGTGTTTGATCCAAGAATAGTCATAATAAATTTAGACACCCGACGTGACCTTTGAGTCAGAGATCAGAGTGAGTCGTTTTTGTCCCCATCTCGAGCGTGGGAATGATGATTACGTCACCACAGAGAACAAGAACTTAGCTTTTTAGAATCAGTCTGAGCTTAGAGGCGATACCATTCAGACCGGGTGCGAGCATGTAGCCGGTAAACTGGTAAGGCCCCGTTCTGGGAGGGCAGAAGATATCCCAAAAGGAACCGGAAAATAGCCGGGGCATGAGAGAGTCGAAGCCGGAATCCCCCTGACAGCAAACGAACCAAAAAAAATAAGAAGCTTGTGTGAGAATAAAGAAATTTGTGCGAAATATCCCTTCAAAAAATTTGTGTCTCGTGTATTCATTCTGTCTGAGACAGACCTCTTCCTTCGATCAAGACGACACAGCCAGCGAAGACCAGACGAATCACAGGCCAAGGAAGAGAACAGAAGATAAGGTAAACCTTGAGATTTATTTGAGAACTTTTTAGAGACTTTAAGATACGTATAAATGAACAGAGGCCGTAGTTGAAAAAGGCTTGAGATGCCGTGAACAGATTCGTGGTTTTAAAAAGGCCTGAAGGGCCGTAAATTGATACGTGAAGATTTAAGACTGTGGTTACAAAATGATATGAGTAGACATGTAGCGTGTATCGTAACAGAAGTACATATATTTTGTTATATATACAAATAAATATACATAGGTTTTTCTTGAAGAGTGGAGGATATTAGACAATTCCCATCATGATAATTATTTTTTCTTTTTTTATTCTTGTCTTCTTAATTAAAAAAAACTTTATTTTCTTAGTGTCCTGCTATTGATTATACCCGACACACGCTTGATGGAGCAGCCTGTTTACTGAATAGCACCAAGTACTTCCCCAGCAGGTAAACAACAACATGATTTTTACAACTC
>OY744520.1:203640340-203677840 GCA_963556195.1 Sepiola atlantica | reverse complement strand
GACGAAGAAAATCTTTATGGTTAGTGTAGCCATTTGTGTCCAACGAACCAGCTATAAGAATTGAGAAAGAAGCTGTGAGTAATATAAAGACTGCAAGACCCTCAAGTGTTGTTGCAGAAATGTTAAAGACTGCGGATGAAACGGGCATTGAGATAATCACAGACTTGACAACTCGCATCATGAAAGAAAAAGGTTATCCCGAAAGACTGAGAATTTAGTAGAATTGTTACAAAGGTCAAGGAGGAGCTCTAGGTAGAAGTAATTACAATTTTAAGTTGATTGATTAGGTCATGAAATTGATTGAGAGAATAATTGAGCAGCAAATAAGAAGTCAGGTAAGTATAGATAAAATGCAGTTTGATTTTATGCCTCAGCAAAGTGCCACCGGTGCTATATTTATCCTGAGACAAATGCAAGAGAAGTATCTTGTTAAAAAGCAGAACCTGTATTTTGCTTTTGTGGATTTGGAGAAAGCTGTTGGCAGTATATCAAGAGATGTTATCTTGTCTGCTTTCTGTAAATTATGGGCAAATGAATGGTTAGTGAAGGTTATTCAAGCAATGTACAGAAATGTTTAAAGTCATGTTCGAGTAAAAAACACATTTAATGACAGCTTTAATGTTAAATTCTGAGTCCATCAGGGTTCCGTACTGAGTCTGTTGCTATTCATTTGTGTCTTATAAGCCTTTTCAAGTTTTGTACGGGTTCTCTGAAAGAGATGCTGTATGCTGATGATTTAATACTTAGCTGTGAAATAATGGAAGGTCTATTTAAGTTAAAGACTTGGAGGAATACTATGGAAAGTAAAGGTCTGCGAGTGAATCTTACTAAGACCAAAATGATGATCAGTGGTTGTAATGTTGGAAAGACCCCAACAGAGAAAAGTTCTCCTCAGTTTGTGGAAAGGGAGCCAAATGCAAGTTAGTTTTTTTGTGGTCCTTGTAAGAATTGGGTGCAAAAGAAGTTCAGTCGAATTACAAGCAGGTTGAGAGATGATAACCAGTTTGTGTACAAAAAATTTAAGTTAATGGCGATGAATGACAACTCATGTGAAGAAAGTATATTTGGATGTTGAGGCTATTGAGGTTGTTCAGAAGTTTTGTTACTTTGGTGATACCATTGGAGCACAGGGAGGAGCAGGTGCTGTGTGATTGCAAGAGTTAGGAATGGAAGGGATGAGTTCTGAGTACTTCTGCCATTATTAACCTCCAGAGCATTAGAACTGTCTATCAATGGAAGAATCTACCGGGCATGTGTACATAGTGTGATGATGTATTCAAGTGAAATCTGGCCAGTGAGAGTTGGGGATATGTGTTGCCTGGAGAGAAATGAATGATACAGTAGATGTATACTGTGAATCTTAAAAACAACTTAGATCTGATGACCTCAGAGGAAGGTTAAATCTGGACAGTTCAGGGAGATGTGTGCAGAATGGGAGACGTTGTTGGTTTGCTTTGTATTTATCTACCTCCCACAGCGATAAGATGTGGCACAAGGTCGAGAAAGTGGGATTGAAAAGCCAGTACTCTAGAGAAAGAGCACTCTGGCCTACAAAAAATTCCTGGGCAGCCCCGGGGAACCTCAGGCGATTAGCAATAAACTAATCCCTTCTCAAAGGATGAGAAAGCAAAACCTGGGACGGTGGACTTCCTAGAACTGCACAGGACAACACCTCAGATCGGTGGAATCAAGGCCTGAAGGTCAAGATGATACCGGTCTACAGAGCGTAGCATCCATCGGAACAGATACTACACTTTGATCTTAGCCAAAAGGCCAAGAGAGGATTTTGAAGCGTTGAAGGCTTTATTGAATAATGGATGAAAGTTTTTGGGTTAGTAGATGTAGAACAGTTTAAGTAGCAGTCAGTTTGTAAGGGAAGGCCAAGGAAAACATGGGAGGCAGTAATAAGAATTTGTTTGAGAGAAAAAGGGATAAATAAAGACCTTGTCAGAGATAGGCTAGTTTGAGAATTCTTTTCTAAAAGCCGTCCAACACATGCCAGCATGTAAAACGGATATTAAACAGAATATGATGATGAAAGAATTGATGAGAGTGGTTAGGGCTACTATACACAATTTCTAACTAAACCCTTATTTGAATCCATTATGGTAGACTGTTCTCGTTCCATCAGCCATGACCGGGTAGAAGTATTAATCATGTTATTCTTGGACAGTATAGGAAGATGTGTGCAGAACAGGAGCCTTAGTTGGTTTGGTCACATTGAAAGCCATCTAACATGTAAAATGGATGTTAAACTTAATATTATGATGATGATGACGATTTGTTATTCTTTTAATTTTCTTTTTTTTCTTACAGAGTGAGCACCAAAGAATCTTCAGTTGCAAAACTTGGTTCGGTTTGCAGGAGGGTCTATCGAATATTCTCTCATGCTTATTTTCATCACAGAATGTTATTTGATGAATTTGAGGTGAGTCATCTTTCCATTCTATGCTTTTAAAATGTTGTGGATATTCAATGAACAGATTAAAGAAATAACTCGGCAAACAACCCCCTCCCTAAATTCCCATTGCGGACTGAAGCCACACTTGAGAACCTGGTCATCACTCCGTCTCAAGTGAGAGACATCATAAAAAACCTTGACACCTCCAAAGCCTGTGGGCCTGATGTTATACCAGTAATAGTAATAAAGAAATGCTCTGCTGAGCTGGCCCCTGTCCTCTCAAAACTATACAACAAATGCCTTACTGAATCTTGCTTCCCTGATAGTTGGACTGGTGATACCAGATCAGGCTGCCCTGTGGCTCCCTGAGACGAAATTCACCTACATTGACGTTTTTTTTTTTTTTTTTTTTTTTGTAAAACTTAATTATGTTCTACAAAACCAAAAACAAAAACAACAGCCCCTCTCCCTTTCTCCCTCCCCTTTTTTATTTTATTTTTAAAACTTGAAGCATAAATCTTTTACTATAATGACCAGATTCGGCATTAAATAACCCAAAAAGGGTTGATATGCCGTAAAACAAAACTACCAAACCAAAAACGATGATTAAACATTTGGTAGATATAAAGAACTTGAAGCATAAAAACTTTTACTATAATGACCAGATTCGGCATTAAATAACCCAAAAAGGGTTGATATGCCGTAAAACAAAACTACCAAACCATACCAAACCTGATAGTTGGAAAATTGCTTCTGTGGTACCAGTCTTCAAGAATTCTGGAGATAGAACTGATCCTCTAAACTACTGCCCAATTAATTAATTAATAGATATTTTTAAAATGTGTCCTAAATTAGCGACAAAAATGCTAGTTACAAAGTGAAGCCAAAATGTCCTCAGAAGATTCTACTTTTCAGGTTACTGTTAGACTACATGGTCCTAGAACAGTAGTTAAAATTTTTTTTTTTTTTTTTTAGTTTTTTGAGACTCCCAAAGTTATGGATCCTTAATATACTATTAAAAAATTGTGATATTTTTGGAGTTTGTCAGTTCCTACACAAATAGAAACGTGATTGATTGACAAAGTACATATTAAGGCAGTAGGTTTTGCTATATCAATACCCATGTTTGAATCTCGTGTAAGTCTAAAGGATTTTTTTTTAACTTAATACATGTTTCATAAATTAAAAAAAAATAACAAAGAAATATTACATAAATATTTATTTAAAACTCGGTGACCTTAGAGACATAAACAGTATTCGGCATTAGTTAAAGGCAAATTATTTTTGCTTAAAAACATAATTGCTAATGGTTTTTGCCAATAAAAACTATTTAAATACATTCATCATAGGAACTCTCTTATACAATACTAAGTAGCATTTGGTGAAAGTTTAGAATTAGGAGACATAAAAAAAAAAATTATGTGAAATTAAGAAATATATTTATGATGTACGTACCCGTGATGGAAAGCATGTATCGTATATAAAAAAAAATCACGTAAATTGATCAAGTAGCTTTTTTTTTCTTTTAAAAAGAAAAAAAATCAACGCTTGTCCTCAACCCTGACTGACCAGGTTTTACTTCCATACATCATCATACTGAATACAATGTTAAATATTAATCGACAATGTTAATACACTGCTGACAGATATTTATCATTTCAAAAGAAATATTATTATTAAGTAAGCAAATTTACAACATCTTTGAAGCACGGATTAGAATGTATTAATACCATGAACATGAGGAGTCAGAAAAGAAGAAAAAAAACTATAAGACAGTCTCACCTGACAAAGTGATTCGACAATGAAAGCTTGTAAAAAAAAAAAAAAAAAAAAAAAATTAAATAAATGAATTGTTCATTTAAAAATTGCACGATTGTTGATTTTCAAAATATTTCACTTTAATACATTCTAATCCGTGCTTCAAAGATGTTTTCAATTTCCTTACTTAAAAAAAGCGCCGATCTGGTCATAACATCGCCAGGACTACACTTATCCTAACGTCTTTAAGAACTTGGCGTCTCTTTCTGCTCATATCGTGATTCGACCCCTCGGGGTTAATACCATCAAAATGAGGAGGAAGAAAAGAAAAAAAACAAAAACTATAAGACAGTCTCGCCTGACAAGGTTGTAATACAACGAAAGCTTGCGAAAGAAAAAAAAAATTAAATAAATGAATTTTTCATTTAAATTGCACGATTGTTGATTTACAAAATATTTCACCTTTATTATTATTATTTATTAACAGTAAATAATTATTATAATGTAAAAAGCACCATGGAATTTCCACGGTTTCCCGCGTTATTATTGAATTTTGTAGCCTTATACTTTCATACGGTTTTGATATCGAATGCATAAATAACATATCGTATCGTTTTGAAGAAGTTTGTATCGAAAAATATCAAATACTTTTCCCAACTCTAGGTCAGCTATTAAGACAACTTGCAATTGTAAATGTTTCTTGTTTTCTCCATTTCTAAAAGTCCTCATTTTCTTTGTTTTGTTGACGCGTTGTTTTTTGATGCTATTTTCTTTTTTGCTTCTTTGTTTTCTCAGAATGAGACCAACCTCTGTAGACGATTTACCACATTCGTAACCAAGTATAATCTGATGCCAAAGGATAATCTGATTGTTCCAATTTTGGAAGACCAGGCGGCCCTGAATGGTGAAAGTGAGGCCTGATGGCCACTGGGGGCTGCGCTCCTTACCAGATTACCACCCTCCCCGTTTTTTCTCTTTCGGCTCTATCACCATCAAAAGTCTCAGCAGCAACAGCAGCCAGAAATGAGAGAAGCAAAACAAAGACTCAAAAAAACTGAGGATAAATTATAAATAACTCTTTCTTTTCTTTCTTCCTTTCCCTTTCTTTTCCTTTTCCTTTTTCCTCTCCTTTCCTTCATTTCTCCCTTTCCTTCATTTCTTCCTTTCCCTCCTTTTCTCCCTTCCCTCCTTTTATTCCTTCCCTCCTTTTCTTCCTTCCCTCCTTTTCTCCCTTCCCTCCTTTTCTCCCTTCCCTCCTTTTCTCCCTTCCCTCCTTTTCTCCCTTCCCTCCTTTTATTCCTTCCCCCCTTTTCTTCCTTCCCCCCTTTTCTTCCTTCCCCCCTTTTCTTCCTTCCCCCCTTTTCTTCCTTCCCCCTTTTTCTCCCCCCCCCCTTTCTTCCTTCCCCCCCTTTCTTCCTTCCCCCCCTTTCTTCCTTCCCCCCCTTTCTTCCTTCCTCTCCTTTTCTTCCTTCCTCCCCCCTTTTCTTCCCCCCCCCTTTCTTCCTTTTCTTCCCCCCCTTTCTTCCTTTCCTTCCCCCCTTTCTTCCTCCCCCCCCCCACTCTTCCCCCCCTTCTTCCTTTCCTTTCCCCGCTTTTCTTCTTTTCCTTTCCCCCCTTTCTCCTTTTCCACTCCACTTATTCTGTCCTCTAAACCTCCTGAAGAATCAACTAATTAAAACGAAAACAAAACTGTATCAGGAAGCAATCGATAAGCATACATTGTGAAAAGGCGTCTACATGAGATGACGTCAAGATATACAGCACAAAAAACTAATCGTTAAAAAGGAAAGAAAAAAAAAATTTCTCGTTCATATACCAACAAAAAAAAAGTTTACGTAACTATTTTTTTTCATCTTCACCCCGTTCTGTTGATAGAATCTCTCTCACGCTTACGCTCATTCATGTCACCCCCCCCCCCTTTTTGTTTAAATTAACTCGTTCAGCTCATTTTGTTTAATTGTCGTTGTTCTATCTACAATCACAAATTCATCCCTACCCTGCCTCGCTCTCCCATTCTTTTTCTCCCTATTAACTCAAGACTTACCCTCATCATCTGTGAAATCAATCGACACTGACCGCCTCGATATTTACGTCTCGATAATTTCCTATTCATCTGCAAAGCTTGCATAACTTTATCAACTATATATATATATATATATATATATATATCTTTCTGTATTTTTGGAGAAATAAAATCAGTGCTCAATTACCTTTTATGAGAGCATAATATATTTATTACTTATGATACTGTACAGTAATATTTCGATTATCCATTGATTTCAGAAGGTGTGGGAAGTCTTGCTCATTGGCTTAAAGAATATCACATCTCCGTTCTTCAGTCAGTGGATTAGACCATTGACTGAAGAACAAAGCAGATGTGGTATATCTTAGCCGAAGATTTCTCATACTTCTTGAAACCGCAGGTATCAATGGCTAATCGAAATATTACTGTATAGCATCATATTTAATATACATCTCCATCTCCAACAATGCTTTCCCCTTTTTGTTTCCCCAAAGCAAACACTGCTGAGTATTCGTTCTTTTCAACATCTGACCTCTCTTTATCATCACCACGGTTCATTCTATGGATCCCTCATGTATTTATTATGGTTTTATGATATACTAGCAGGACCCATGTTCCGGCATTGCCTGGGGGAGAAAATTGAGGAAACAAAGACTCCAAGAAATAAAAGACTGGAAAAACTCTCTACTCAAAATGCTATGCATTTATCCACGATATAGAAAATATTTCTGAATAAAACTCTGAGTCATAGTAAAATGAGAATGGGCATCGAATAAGAAAACAAAAAAAGAACAGATAGTTAATTAATGTGAGTTCGTTTTGTAAAAACGAACTCACATTAATTAACTAAATGCAATATGCAAATTAGTTAAACTTTTCGACATTTATTGCTTAGACATGCCTAAGTATATTAGAAAGCTGTTATTTCTTCTGTTGTGAATAGGAAGTTGGCCTTTTTAATCTCACTGTCAGTGTGACAAATGGCTCTTCTTTATAAACATACCGAAGATGTAGGTTGGGATAGCTTTTATTTATGTGTAGGGATAATGAAGAGATCAATTAAATGAAGCATAATAATAGGTTCACGTGGGTTTTCAGTCCATTATGTACATGCTATTAGCATTCATCTGATGGACCTGTGTGTGTATGCATATATATATATATATATATATATACAGGGTGGGCCAAAATAAGGGTCCTATCTTTAAATTTGAATAACTTGAATTTGAATAACTTCCACAAAATAAAAGTTAAACTCACCAAACTTTGTGTGTGTAGACTGACCCTTCCGAGATTTTTTGAACTAAACAAAACAAATGTTAGCCGAAAAACACTTCTTAAAACTTACAAAAACTAAAGTATTGTTTTTTTACACTGTTTTGAGTTTTTTAAGCAAAAATAATGTTTTCTAAATGAGGGTACGTTCCTTAGGGCTAATACGGCTGATGCTTGGTTCGGAAGGGGTCCTTTACTTATTCTAAAAAAAAATCAAAAAAAAATCAATAAATAAAAAAGTTATGAATTTTTAAAAATAGGACCCTTATTTTTGCCCACCCTATATATATAAGAAATGTTTAGTTTTATAACTGATTTTGCTATATAAAAACTCAATTATTACAAATCTCCAGAATACAACTAAATATTACAGATAAGATTGAACTCAATCACTAACAATTAAAGTCAAACAGTAGAATACAAAATTTATGGCCTAATTAATATTTTGTAATCATGCTCCCAAAACATTCAACCTACATCAATATTTAATCTTGAGAAGATTGATAAAGTTGTCGAATTTTTTTACCTTGTTGTGCAAGTGATAATAAATAAATAATTTCTGAAACATATGTACACATGGATTAATATTGTTGGTGTTGAATTTTTTTGACAATGATTACAAAATATTAATTATGTCATAAATATTATTTTCTGCTGAGTTATATATATATATATATATATCTCATATATATATATATATCTCATATATATCTCATATAAATATATATATATATATATATATATATATATATATATATATCTCATATATATATATATATCATCCAGGTAAGTTTATATCCGCAGGGTATAATCTAGTGAATCATTACCGAGTTCATATAAAAGTGGTCAGTAATAAATGGAGTTGTTTATTAGCTATATAGAACTTTTTATTTATACAAACATTTTTGGCTACACATTTGCAGACATGTTTCAGTCAAAGCTGTAAATCAGCTAGACCTCCTCATGCCTCTGTTCTAAGTGGATGCAAAGTAATCACGCGAGTCATTGAAATTAAGGTTATATATATATAATGTGTGTGTGTGTGTGTGTGTGGATTTCCGAAATATCAAACTCGACAAAGCAGATAATAAATTTATTTTTGCCTTTTCAAATTTAGAAATAAGGCAAAAATAAATTCATTATCTGATATTTTGAACAGGTGAAGCGCTCTTTAGCTTTGGTAGGCAATCACCTAGAGATGGTGTCTCGATAAAGGCACTGGTCCCCATCACCACACTGTGTTGGGGTCAGGAACGGTATCCGGCCTATAAAAAATCTTGCCTCAACTAAGGAAATGACTTCCAAAGAAAATTTGTTGCATTTCAGGTTATGTAGTTTGATTAATGACCTGGCCAGAGATAAGTTAGTTTGGAAGTAAATTTCTAAAAGCTGTCCAACACATGCCAACATTTAAAGCGGACGTTAAACTGAATATGATGAAGATGAAGTTCATCTGTAGATCCATAAAAATGTGTTCTGCACTTTATGTGCATTCAGCCTTCCATTCGGAATATGCCGTATAATATATATTTATATCTCTATATAATATTAAAAAAGGATATTCATTTAGGATCGAACCTGAAACCAACTTTGATTTCCATATGTATGTATATATATATATTATCTTGATTTGGCTCAGTTCCAATTTTAAGAAGTTCATTTTCATATTATATCATAATACAGGGTGGGCAAAAATAAGGGTCCTATTTTTAAAAATTCATAACTTTTTTATTTATTGATAGAATAAGTAAAGGACCCCTTCCGAAGCAAGCATGAGCCGTATTAGCCCTAAGGAACGTACCCTCATTTAGAAAACATTATTTTTGCTTAAAAAACTCAAAACAGTGTAAAAAACAATACTTTAGTTTTTGTAAGTTTTACGAAGTGTTTTTCGGCTAAAATTTGTTTTGTTTATTTCAAAAAATCTCAGAAGGGTCAGTCTACACACACATAAAGTTTGGTGAGTTTAACTTTTATTTTGTGGAAGTTATTCAAATTCAAAGATAGGACCCTTATTTTGGCCCACCCTGTATATATATAACTAGAAAATTAGATTCTAGTGATGATATCTTTATTTATTATTAAAGAGATCCAATTTTTTACAGCCCGTTTCGTCATCACGTAGACAACTAAGGTATAGTGATATATATCTTGGATTTTTAATGAGCCAGACTCATCAGAAAGAAAGGCCAAAATCGTGTCCAAAACGCTGGAAAAAAAAAAAAAATCTCATTTTTAAAAGCTTGCTGTGCAGGTTCATTATGGAATGAGCTAATATTTACTTTCATAAATCCGTGTCCTGTTGAATTGAATCGCTTTAATAATGAGTAAAGGCGTGGTCACTCGAATCTAATTTTCTATTGTTTATTTATACAGGCTCTGGAGTTAAAAAAAAATTAATATCTATTGAGCTTAAACCTTGAAAGTTTTACTACAAATAATACATATATATATTTATGCAAACATTGTTAAAAATAATAGAATTATACCTTTTTTAATTTTTTCAATTTTTCTGATGGTCTTTTTTTGTATTAAAATCAAAAAATCAAAATATCAAAAAAATTAATAGAACGTTTTGTGCATTGTTCCAGGAAGTCGTTGGCGATTTTAAATTCAGAAACGCTGGATGGCATCACAGAACAAAATCGCATTACGTTAAATTTCAAGAACAAGTGTCCCTATCGCTACAAAATAGCTATTGTTTTAACAATAGCTATTAAATTGTGCTAAATTAATATCCTCTAACAAAATATTATTAATTGAATTTAAAAAAAATATAAAACAACTATTTACGAATTCCCTAATTTTATCGTTGATGAACAAATAAAATTGATGATTCAAAACTTAAAAAACACCAGTGCAAATAATAATATTCAACATCACAACATACTATGTGCATTTCTCCACCGTCTTTTTAAAATTATCTTCTTTCTCCAGCTTTTTTGTTCATTTGCTTTTGACACCTGAGGATGATTCGACGAAGAATCGAAAACGTTCGTGAAACCTATGGAACATTTATTAATTTTTTTATTTTAATACAAAAAAGACCATCAGAAAAATAAAAAAGGTATTATTAAACAGACGAATTCTGTTATTTTTAACGTTTACATAAATGAGAAAATGCTGCCTAAATACACACAATATATATATATATATGTATATATATATAATGAATTTCTTTATATAGACTCCCTAAACTGCATAGTAACTTTTTTTTTGTTTTTTAAGTACTTATGTGACAACATGACATCAAATGTGTGCTTATATCCCATGAAGAAAAGATAATCAAATAATGATTATGTGAACCAGCATATTTTTGTCAGGAGGAGAGGAGGAGGGGGGGGGATAAAATTTTCATAAAGTTATAAGAATGGACCAAAAGTCATGGACCAGCATCTAACTTGTAAATTGAACTGGACAAGACCACGCCACCCCACTGGTCTTACCCTACTGGTCTCTATCTCTTGTGCTACAAAACCATCCCAGCAACTTGATGATTCATAACTGGTATACATAACTTCGGGGTCTGCGGTGTACAGGGTCGAGCCTGAAACCCCGACAGACAAACAACTTTTAGTATTTTATATTCTATTTATAGGTAATCAAAATGTGTATAACTGTTTATAAATCTTTTAAAAAGTGTTTTTTTTTCTTCTTGTTTTTATGTAAATTTTTCTACTTTATATGCATTGTTTATATCCACACACACACACACACACACACACACACACACTAATAGGGTAATATTCAATATATTCAAACCAAGTTCCGGAAATAAATATTCTAACATGTCTTCTACATGTACGCATGTTTCTGAGAATTCCACTTTATTCAGTATCAAATTTTTGCAAAATTTATTTTAAATAAAGAATTCTTCTCTTCAGCATGTTCAAATTTTATCAAAGTTCTTAGGTAAATCATCAGAAGTAAAATTTAAAATAACCCAAAAAACTCTCCATTTTTCAAAAGAATAACGATTTAATATTTCCAGAACTTGGTTTGAATATTTGAAATTACATTTAATGTTTTGAATATGTTGAATTTTAGCCTATTAAGTAATTTTTTTTATTTATTGAAATCGCTCCAGACAAGACATAAAGCCACTTGATGTAAGAAGCTAAAAAAAAGTACTACTTCATGATCAAAAACTAGCCAACGATAAGTGTTAGGTGGATAGATTCCGACCCAGAAAACAGCAATTCTTCCCCCTTTGTCAGAAACATCGCTCATGGAATGTGAGGACTAAAGGACAAAAAAAAGAAAACCGAGAGTTACGAAGCTGCCGAAAGTAAACCTACGGCCCACTTTCTACTGTCCTAACTGCAGTATTGACACGACTCTTAGGTATGAAATAATATCTATATAATTTTGAAAATATATATATAGGTTACTCTCACCCCATGAGAATTCCAGAATTATTTTAGTTCATCAACTTGAGTAATTCCTAATATACTTATATATATATATTTGGTACTTTCCTGTTATTGCCCACCATATTGCCTCTTGTTTCTGACCTTTAACTCTTTTCGATTTATTTAGTTAGTTAACCGAAACCCTAACCTTTAAATAAAAACAAAGGCGAAAAACAAGCAAAAATTAGTCATGGGGCAATAACAAGAAAGTACAAAGTATTTTATTTATAAACTATACATTAGTCTCGTTTAGGTGTACCTAGGTTTCACAGATATGGAAACCTGGGTACATCCAACAGACACTAATGCATAGGTTTTAAATAAAATACTTTATATTAGCTCTTGTAGAATCTACGATCGAGCACTTTAGTGGTTTTTTTTTTTGTTTTTTTTCAACTAACTTGTGCTATATATGATTTTATTTAAAAGAAAAGATAAGTTTCCGACAATGTTCGTGTCTATAAGAATAAAGTAATAGCTAAAGAACAATATGAGTTAAATGAGCGCAAAACCATGTTTATATTGATTCGATATTTCAATTACAAAACTTTGTCATGGAATATTTTTGTTGAAATTAGTTTAAATATACAACGATTTGGGGAACACATGTAATGGAGGTGACTTCTTGTTATGGGAGGTAAAAAAAACCCCAAAAACTTGCTTTCACCCCCACTTCTTCAAATCTTTGTATATTTAAATGATTTCGGCAAAATAAATATTTCATTCCATGAAGAAGTTTCGTAATAGAAACGAAATATTGAATCAATATAAGAATATTTTTTTGTTAATTTTTCCTGTTCTGGCCAGTATTGTTCTTTGCATATTAATTTATTCCTATATACACAAACACACATACATATGTGTATGTCTTGGTGCATAGTATGCATGTGTGTATATATATATATATATATATATGCTGCATTCGCATTATCGTAAGTTTTTGATTTCACATTATCAGACCTGCTTAGCCAAAAGTCCTGACTTGCTAACGGGGTCACCATTTAGAATGTGCTGTGTCATTATGCAATACACCATTTTCATAAATTAGCTGGAACTTGCGTGGGGATATGCACCAGCCACAGAAGAATGGTCCGGCATGTTTTTGACAACATATATACAGCAAAGTGAAGACACTTGTGCCTATCGTGTTGTAGGTTCTTTTTACTTACAATCAGATATGAACAATAAACTCATCTTTGTTTACCAATATTCCCACTAATAAACGCATTAAACTTAAAAAGAAAAACATGGAAAATATGTATACCAGTACGAGTTAATAAAATCATTAAAATATGCAGCTTATTTGGATTCTTCGGACTATTATTCTTATCTTGGATGCGATTCTGGCTATGTTTCGGTGAATGTAACCTGACCTTCTTCTCTGGTGCTACCAGATCAGGCTGTCTGAAGATACCGGCTTCTTGACCCAAAAATACACCAAACATTAATGTTTTGCTTTTTCCTTTCCCTTTGCAAAACTCAATCAAAGCAAAGCTAAAAACAAAAACATTTTTCCTCTACAAAATAACCGAACCAAACACCATGAATGAATATTTGAACATATAAAGAACTTGAAGCATAAAAACGTTTACCAAAATGGCCTGATTCGGCATTAAATAACCTGAAAAGAGTTGATATGATTAAAACAAAACAACCAACCGAGCCAAACCTGACCTTAAGGTGTGTTTTGTCGAACATGGGAATCTTTACTAGATTGTTCTCGTTCCGTCAACCATGCCTGCGTAGAAGTAATTGTTATTGTAATCTGAGTTAGTATCGCCTGTAGTGAGGATTGAACCTTCTGTAATTTATCAAGTATTTGAGTTGTCTCCCTTGAAGCAGTCAAAATGACGGCCGTTGCATTCAACTGTTACCTTGTTCTTTTCTTTTGATTCTTTGTCTTCGCATAAAACTCTGTGATTCCGTTCTAGCAGTCATAAGACCTTCAACTCCATAAGACTGTCACTTAACCTAAACACCTTTATCCGTTGCGCCAGGTGTCTGCATGAGCACGTGACGCAGCGGATAAAAGTGTTATATGATAATCAGTCCTAAATGACAGTCTTCTGGATTACTGACTTAAGATTTCTACTCGTCGATGGCTGACAGAACGAGAACAATCTACTAAAGATTCCCGAGTTTGACAGAATGCACCTGAAGAAGATCGGAGGTTACGGCGGCCGAAAAGTGAGATTAACAACCAAAATGAGAATGGTCGACTGAATAATACAAATTATCAATCCTCATCTAAAAAATGAGGAAATATGCCGATTAAGTGTCACAATGTTTTTAGTTTTTGTTTTTATTTCATATGCGTATATATTTGCATATCTTTAATTTCTGTAGTAAATACATGTAGTTGATATTTGCAATGTAAAAGTATTACTAATAGATGGACATCAAAGTGTTGTATCTGTTCTGATGGATACTGCACCCTATAAACCGGTATTGCCTTCGCCTTCGGGGCTTGATTTACGCCAGTCTGTGGGTCTGTCTTGTGCAGTTTAAAGGGGTCCACCCTCCCAGGCTTTGCCTCCCCTCTTTGGGTAGGAGTAAGTTTATTGCTTACTGCCTGAGGCGCTTATACCGGGGAATGCCGACGGAGCTGCCCCAGGCATTTTTTTGTAGTGCTCACCTTCTCGGGCGCTGGCTTTTCAAATCCCACTTTCCGACCTTGTGTCACATCTTACCGCTGTGGGAGGTAGATAACTAACTAGATGGACATTTCCTACGTAGAGAGGGAAGGAAAGAATCATAATAGAAGCTTTTTTTTTCTTCTTTTAACATTTTCTTGTAAGGGAGGTAACTTTGTTTCCTTGTAGATTTCATCGAGTTAGCTCCCTTACGTTCGAAATTGAATGACAATGTTACTGTGCCTTTTTAAAAAATTTTAACTCCAACCGCATACACCCAATTATATATTAAATTTTAAAAAATTGTGTTCAAATGTAAAATTATTCTGGCTCGGAATATGACAACTTGTGTGTGTGTGTTTTAACAAGTTGTAGCTAAATTGTTTTTTAAAATTATTTTAAACCTAATGAGTCACCATCAAGGCCAAACGCCACTCGCGGATAAGTGTTCATGAGATGTGTGGATTTTTAGTTGAATAATGAAGAATATTATAAAAGGATTGAAAACTATGAACAAAATTTGATTATTCATGACGGTTTATCACAAGTATTTGTTCACATTGGATTTGAAGACGACCATGTTGTAGTCTGCAGGGAAGCAGTCATGTGGTAATGCGTTCCAGATATATACAAGATAATCACGTCGACACACCAGTTCTCATTAGATCACCGAAGTTAAGCGACATTGAGCCTGGTCAGTACTAGATGGGTGACCATTTGGAAATACCAGGCGCTGTATGTAGGATAACGTCAACTCCTCCCTGCAAAAACCTAACATCATCGCTACTTCTGACTTTAAATTTAATATTCCCTAGAAACTTCCTCTTGGAAGAAACCGGTTCAACCTGCCTAGGGTGAATGCTGCTTTCTTCGTTCGTTTTTCGTTCCACAGATGGGAAGTTCTTGGAAAGAAACTCTGTTTATGGAAGTTCTGTTTGATGTTAGACGCATGACGGAGGAAGACAGAACAGTGTTTTGCAGCTGTGATAGTAAGACAAGTTCTTGCTGTGAATGTCTTACAAGGCAGCGCCAGAGATTTGAGCTTAGAGAACCTCCCATGGAAATCATGATAGAGTAGAGAAAGACTAGCATTGTCTCTTCTATGAGAAAGTGACTATAGAGTAGAGAAGAGATCATCCCCCACTAGATTGCAAAGTCGAATTTGTACTCTGTCAAGGTAAGAAAGAGTGGTATGAGCGGCAGGTCCCCAGATGTGGCAGCAGTACTCTGTCTTTGGATATATTTGACTTTCATATTGGTAGAGAATCGCATGGGATGGCGATCAATCCCTAAAACCCATGCCTGAACGTTATAAAGATGTCCATACACGCGCACTCACACCATGCACATATATATTCACCAAACTACTTTATTGACATAAGTTTCAGAAAGTTGGAAATATTTATTAGTCATCGCAAATCTATTGATGTCAATTCATAATGGGTCGCCACGGTTGAAATCTCGCGTTGTTTAATCGGTGAGAATGTGCAAATTAAGTAAAAAGTTTTGACACAAAAATAGATAAACTTTCAAATTGTGTGTGTGTGTGTGTGTGTGTGTGTGTGTGTGTTTTATTTGCTTTTCTTGTTTTTTTTTGTTGTTTTTTTTTCATTTAAGTTCAGTTAACCCTCAGAGATCAAGGGGATCCCTTTTGGGACTAAAACTTGATTTCTTTCTGAGCTACATTGATACCCGGGTGTTCATCTTCCTTCTTAAACTTTTAGTAAGTAAATCAGTAAAGAATAATTTTATTGTCTCCACTTGACCGCTTGGCTATAATCATAGGTTATTTGCGGGACGTTGTGGAAGTTCCACGGTGGTTTCAACATCAATCCGGATGCTTCACTCTTCTTTTTCTTTTTTATGTGTCTTTGAAGTGTCATGTGGTTATACGACAGTTTCCCCTCTTTTTTACAGTCCTTTGCATTAGTGTTGTACTCTGCAAGATATTTCAAGCTGCACCGGTTGCGCAGTAGAGGACAGACAAGGCAGTGTTGCATCGTATGGTCCTCCTCCCCACATTCACAGATGGTTGGGTCAGTTTTGTAGCCCCCATCTAGCCATAGCAACTTTTGATCGCTCCATTCCCGTTCTCAAGCGATTGAGTGTTTTCCACTGGAGCCAGGGTGCTTCTGAACCGGGAGGGAGTTTCTCAGAGGCAGGGATTCCCATGTCAGTATAAGAGTAGGGGAGGCATCTTCTAACCGTCTGGTCACCAGCTGTATTCTGGTCTCTTCCTGAGATGTTGTTAGTGGTTCGACATGGCTGAGGAAGCTTTCCCTTGACTTCACTGGTGATACCAGATCAGGCTGCCCTGTGGCTCCCTGAGACGAAATTTACCTACATTGACGTTTTTTTTTTTTTTTTTTTTTTTTTGTAAAACTTAATTATGTTCTACAAAACCAAAAACAAAAACAACAGCCCCTCTCCCTTTCTCCCTCCCCTTTTTTATTTTATTTTTAGAACTTGAAGCATAAATCTTTTACTATAATGACCAGATTCGGCATTAAATAACCCAAAAAGGGTTGATATGCCGTAAAACAAAACTACCAAACCAAAAACGATGATTAAACATTTGAAGATATAAAGAACTTGAAGCATAAAAACTTTTACTATAATGACCAGATTCGGCATTAAATAACCCAAAAAGGGTTGATATGCCGTAAAACAAAACTACCACCTTGACTTCAGTCGTTGGACTGTTGGTTCACGTCCATGAAGAAGATGACGTTCATCACTGATAGCCTTTACCATACTGTTAATAATAATATTACTTTTGAAATGATAAATATCTGTCAGGGTGAATACTATTAAGAAAAAAAAATAACTATTCTTTAAAATTAATTGTCATTGTCGTATATTATTCTTTAAATAAATAAAATTATTTAAAATTTTAGCAGTTTAATTTCTTTTTTAAAACATATTCTCTGTCTTCTTACTGTAAAAATTAATATCAACTAAATATTCTTCAAACCAATAAAACGAATATCATATTTTAAAAATAAATTTATTTAAAATTTTACTGTTTTAGTCGACGTAGTGTCATAATCTGATTTTGGAACAATTCATTTAAAAATTTGTAAAGTCAGAATTTTTTTTACCTTAGTGACATAAGACTAATCACCAATCGGCATCTTTGTTAACGATCTAATTTTTAAAATGTGTGTGAAAGGTGATAACATACGTACAAACATGGAGTTGCTTAGTGTATTATTATATAGATTTGTCTTTTCTTGGTTTTGCCGGATTTTGTGACCAGAATTGATCACGTCTGGTGGAGTGTCCAGTTAGTGCAACAACATCACTAGGAAAAGGCACACTATTATTTTCGTTGTATGAGTCAGTGTGTAGCCAGGCTGAGGGGATCTTATTTGAGCTTCGAATACTATGTTACTTTTATTCAAATAGTTTTGGTCAGGGTTTATTTCTCAAAGGAAGTACCGTACTAGAAAACTCACATGGCAGTATCCTGTATCTCTACAAAGTCGGCATTCGCCCATGCATGGGGTATTGTTGCCAGATCTGGGCTGGTGCACCAGTCACTAGTCTCTCCCTCTTGAACAGGGTCTAAAAAACAGTCTCTAACCTAATAGGTTCCACACTGTTACCAAGCTCTTGCCCTTGTCCCATTGTTGCAATGTTGCAGCCCTATGCTTGTTTTACAAGTAGTTCAATGAAATGTGCTCTGATGAACTTGCTGCGTTTGTGTATCCTCAACGTAAACACCCCCGACAATAAGCAAAATCCCACCCATTCAATGTGGAGGTCTCCAGATACTGCAAGGGTTTCTACTAGTGATGGGACGATTCCAATATTTTTTTCGATTCTGTTCTAAATTCCCGATTCCGATACAATTACTTATTCCGATTTTTTTTAACTATCTAAATGTTTAGCTATAGAGTTGTTGTTTTTTTAATTTTTCGATTGCCGTAAAAACCCATGTAATATGTGCATATATTTTCACAAATGCAGAAATACACTTGTGGGAAGGTGATTTATAAATTTAAGTTTTACTGGTAGTTTAAAATGAATAAATATTTATCATTTTAACATTAGTACCAGCAATTGAAAATTAAGTTTTAAACGAAAACAAATAAACATAAAAACAATTAAAAGAGTTGTTTCTGGCATGGGAAAATAGGCACACATTTTTTCCGATTCCAATACCGATTCTGATACTCCAAAAAGTTCGGATTTTTCCCATTCCTGATTCCATGTACGATTAATTGTCTCAACACTAGTTTCTACTCTAATAGCTTTTTTCCTTGAACTGCTTGCTTTTGGAATTCCCTCCTTGCTCGCTGTTTCTCCGACTGTACCAACATACAGAAATTTAAATGTAATGTGAACAAACATCTCGCTGCACAACTCCCCATTTAGAATGCCTCTATAAATCTAATCCCTAATTCACAGTAACCCCTTTATGTGTCGGCGGCAATTTGTCTTGTTTGGGTTGAATACATATAAAAGTATTACGTTTCACTTATAATGTTTTATACACATGTGTCGTCGTCGTGAACCCAGGTTCTTGCTAGTTTGCAGATACAATCACTCGGACACCGAAGGTTTATTTGAAAAGAGTGACAGTCAGAGAAAACATCAGAGCGACAGTTTGATTGTACGCATAAGAGAGAGAGAAAGACAAACAGATAGACAAACAGCTTGTATCGCCACATCTAGTTTCATTGTGCATGATGGCCCCCATCAGGGACAGCATCCCAGACACGTCTTTCCTGCTTGAAATCTCGCAAGCCAAAGAGACAGAAAATATTTGCCCGAAAATCACGTGGTTTCATGCCTTCGTCTGGGGGGTCACCTCTGACCCTTAAAAGTGTCACTCCAACTTTGCCATTCAAACACGGCCCTCATTATGTAAGAGAAGTATCCTCATGTCAGGATGTCCTGATAACCAACCTCTTTAGATAAAGACTAAATACACTCGGGTAATGGTTTTTAACAGTGTGTAGCCGCATTGTTTTCTTTGGTTATTTATCTGTGAACAGATTCGATCACTGTTCATTCTTTCTAACTTATATGGTGCAATGATTATTTACACCTAGGAGTGGGGGGGGGGGGCGGTACAAAAAACAAACAACTTAAGACTTAATCGAGCAGACATAAATAAAATTTCATTTTTGAGTGCAAATATGTATTTATTTATTCTCAATTGAAATATAATAATGAAAACGTTTTTAATGTGTGGCAGCCATTTTGTTTTCCTCACACACATTTATAAACGCACAAATAAGTAACATTTTTGCCTGAAAATCTCTTATACTAAACTACAAGAAAATCTCTTATACTAAACTACAAGAAAATCTCTTATACTAAACTACAAGAAAATCTCTTATACTAAACTACAAGAATACCCGTCCCAGGACTGGTAAAATTAATTCTCTGAGTAAGAACAGTTTTACACCACTTTTATATTCCTTTAAGAAGTCTGTTGCTACCAGATCAGGCTGTCTGAAGATACCGGCTTCCTGACTTAAAATTCACCAAACATTGATGTTATTTTTTTTTTCTTTGCAAAACTCAATCATGTTCTGCAAAGCCAAAAACAAAAACAACTATTTTCTTCTACAAAACAGCTAAACGAAACACGATGGATGAGTATGTGAAAATATAAAGAACTTGAAGCTTAAAAACTTCTACCAAAATGACCTGATTCGGCATTGAATAACCCGAAAAAGATTGATATGCCATAAAACATTATAACCAACCAAACCTTTAAAAGGATTAAAAGATATAATTATACTAAACCTTATGTCTAGCATCCTTATTCCCATTTTGACCAAAATTAATTAAATCATGTTGATTGTAGAAAATGTTTGAAATTTAAGGGGTCTTAAGAAGAAATTGAAATCGTCCTTAATTAATGTCTAATGACTATGGATGAAATTAAATTCAAATCTGATGTATTTAAATTTTTAGATAGAAGGTTGTTGTCATATTATGCTAAAACTGCTAAAAACTCTTTAAAATACTCCAAAGAAACTGAAATTTAGGAATATTTATTAATTGATGTCTTATAAATCAAGGGAGGCGCTAGAGCGCTCGATCCCTTAATAGACTTCAAAAACGGTCTATGCTAGAAATCTCATTTCTTTGATAACTCATAACTCAAAAACCAATATACCAAATTAGTTAAAACTTTGCACAAAATTTTCATTTGATAGGTTCTATAAGTGTGTAGAATTTCAGCATCATTAGTCAAGGCAACCCAGAGATCCAGAAAGGTCAGACATGATTTTGTGTTATCCGTGTGTACGTATGTACGTATGTGCCACCCTGTATCTCATCAACTATTTGATGGATTCAGCTGATTTTTGGCAGAGATAGAGGTTTTAGGGTCTAGCTGATGGCATTTTAATTTCAGTTTACCATATACCTTAGTTTTCCAGAAAATTCCAAAAAACCTTAAAAATGACCATTGTATTGAGGCATAGCCTTTACAAAAGTAGTGACATTCCATGATAAATGCCAGTATACTGAAATAATATGCCCATAATAGGGTTAAGATGAAAATTCATATACACTAAATGTACAAAAGCAAGGAAATTCCCAAATTTTTACTCTTTTATTGTCATTAAAGGTATGCGAGCACAACAGGGCTATGTATTTTACTGGTAGGAATTTTTCTTCAGCACACCTCACACACTTCATCCACTCATGCATAGAGATGTATACTGTAGTGATGTGATAATGAAATGGTTTAGTTGATATATAGTCATACCCTTAATGAAAATAAAAGTGTACAAATTTGGGAATTTCCTTGCTTTTGTACATTTAGTATATATGAATTTTCATCTTAACCCTATTATGGGCATATTATTTCAGTATACTGGCATTTATCATGGAATATTGTTAAGATTAAAGAAAGAATCAGAGATGGCTGAATTGTCATGAAGAGTTTCCATCACCTTTTAACCCTCTTTGCATAAAACTAAATTAAACTAAATATAGCCCACATTACAACCCGTTACACCTCTGTTCCCAAATTCATAATGACCATTAAATTAGTTTGCGAGTGAATCCTATACATACAAATATATAAAAATATATATAAAAGTAAAGTAGTTGCGGACAATCCGAAGGCTTCCTTTTGATTGGAAGTGAAGGGCGCCACTTCTTTCTCAGGATTACTCAAAGGCTCCCTTTTTATTTACTACGACACCGAGATGTAGGGGAGGGCACCACTCCTTTCCCAGGATTACTCCACTTACCCTTGATCCTTACCTTATAATGCTGAGTGTTTAGCAAGTGGGTATCAAGGACCATGTTTTAAAAGTTTTTGATATGAGTCGATCGAGGATTGAACATTTGTTTCCTAGCTCATTAGCAAATATTCTTACCACTTTGCCAAATTGGCCAGCATATAAACATTTATGCATACCAAACTTTATGTAGATAGAGATGTGAGTTAATAAACGTTTGTTTCCCTAAGACGTTTTTCCTTTATATTTTAACTAGCAAAAACTACCCGCCTCTCGGACAGCATTTAATCTAGCTGTAGTCAATGTTCTTTTTATATTAAAAAGATTCTATTTTTTTTATTGGTTTCTTTAATGGCAAACGCTGCACAGCTCCCAATTTAGGTTGACTTCCCCCCATACAAAAAACAAAACTCTCACCCATTTTCTCAGTGGCCCCTTACATCTACAGTGGCGGTCTGCCTTGTTTGGGGTGAACTATGTTAAAAAAAATAAATAAATAAATAATCATCATTATCAGCAGCAGCATCATCGTTATCGTCGCCGTCGTCGTCGTCAACAACCAAAACCGAAAATTAGCTTTCGAATTTCAAGATAATCATTTTGAATGTTAAACGTTTTTCATTAAATCGTTGCAATTAATATTACTACTACTAAGTATATTAATATAAAGAAAAGTATTACATTGATGTCAGAAAAGTGGAGTACAAAACTAAAAATAAAATGTGCAAAATATTAATTCATTAGAGAGTGTTTATTATAAAGTTATTATTCAAATGAAGCATCTTGCTGAGTCTATTTTGGCAGTGTTCCGCTGTGTATATATATAATGTGTTGGGAAAATGAAAAAGGAAAACCTAAAAGGGATGTTTTTTATGTGTACATCAACGTTTCGTCTATATTTATAAGACTTCATCAGGATGATAATATAAAGAAAAATGTCATGCAGGTACATGCACATATAGGGTTGACATTATGGGAAGAAGGGAGGAAAGTAGTAGCCACTACTGCCATCCACATTATTCCCGCTCATCATACCACCCCCATCTTTTTCTCTTACAACCAGCCACAGTATCCCTGCTCACCCCCACCTTTCCACTCTTTTCCACTCAGTTTCATAAACATTTATTTCATTCCTCACTACTGACTCCACTAAGTCCGGACGTCAGCCCTACTGTTTTCTCCAGTAGTGGCTACTACTTTCCTCCCTTCTTCCCATAATGTCAACCCTATATGTGCATGTACTTGCATCACATTTTTCTTTATATTATCATCCTGATGAAGTCTTATAAATATAGACGAAACGTTGATGTACACATAAAAAACATCCCTTTTTGGTTTTCGTTTTTCATTTTCCCATTACGTCGGATTACCTTCATCCTTCTTTTCCCATATAATGTGTTTGAAAATATTTAAATGTAACATTGAATTAAATAAGCTTAACGTGTTTTGATACGAATATAGTCGGAATAAATGAAAACACTTTCGCATTTATTCATTTAGATAACATGATATATGTTAAAATATATCTTAGTTATAGGATGGATTTCTTTGAAAAGGAACCTTTTTTAATTATTCCAATTAGGCATAATTTATAATTAACTGGACAAGTCACCCTCCTCTTTTATTAGCTATGTATTTCTCTCTCACCTACCCTCTTTCTGTGGTGCTTATGCAGTATTGTGTACATATGAAATATTTCCGTCATTAATTTAAAAGAGTGATATGAAAGGGGGAGATAATTCAAACTTTGTGGGGCGGTATGAAAGGGGGAGATAAATACATAATAAAATAAAACTTTTCAAATCTGATTTCACCAAAAATGAATGTAAATGATATGAGCCTAGAAGAGCTGTTTTTTTTTTAATTAGAGATAAGAGCAATTTAATTGATTTTTTACAAGCACAGACTTATTTCAGGTGCCGAGACCTGCATCTATGCCGTTAAGATGAAACTTATCCCAAACACTCTTAGAAGCGATACATTTAAAATCTCCCCCCCCTAACAAGTTTGAATTATCTTTCCTATTCATGTCACTCTTTTAAATTAAAGACGGAAATATTTCATATGTACATAGCGATGCAGAAGCACTCTTTCTGTTGATTCAACCACTTTCTAATATTTATGTTTCTGTGAAAGAGTGACTCTCTCTTTCCACCTAATTTACATAGATGTTTACGGTGTGTCCGACACACTATGTAAATTAGATAGCTAAATAATAGGTCGCTTTGCTTTTATATTGTCCATAAAGATAATATAGAAATGAAAAGACTAATTATTTTTAGTTATGCAGGCGAGATGTGTGCAGAACAGGGGGCTTTGATGGTATGGCCATATTGAAAAAAGTGGTGAGAATTTCTGGATTAGTAGATATAACATAATTGAGGTAGCAGAATCAGCCCACAGGGGAAGGCGAAGGAAAACATGGGAGGAAGTGATAAGGATGAACTTGAGAGAAAGAGGGATAAATAAAGACCTGGTCAGAGATAGGTTTACTTGGAAGACGATTTCTAAAAGCCGTCCAACACATGCCAGCATGTACAATGGACATTAAACTGAATATGATGATATGTCTCGGTTTATGAATTTTCTAAATAAAATCAGAATGGAGGGAATAATGGTAGTGGGTGTGACCCAACGGGTCACGGGTTGTCTAATTCAGTGTTTACTGACCTATTGAACTTCATGGACAACTAAATCTATAATTTGAAATTTGGCAGATCACTAATATGAATCTAGTAATATAAGCTAAATACATTTCTGTAATAATCAGAAAACATTTAATTGTCATAAAATGCATTCATTAAAGGAAACAAAGTTACAGAGTAATTATTTCTTCTTTTTGTTTTGCATGAAAAAAATGCAGCGGAGTGCATAGTAGGCTCACACCAAATTCAGACCTCAGAGATAAGAGGGTAAAACTATAGCTGACGTGCCAGATTTCTGTGACTTCACGTTGACAACGATTGGGCAGGTCTCGGAAACGCCCGAGCGCTGACAGAATAATATAATTTTTTCTTTCTTTTATCTTTTAAAAACATTGACAAAATGTTACCCCTCCTCCCCCAAAAAACATTATTTTCACAAAAAAAATGATTTTAATCTATATATTTTTTCTTTGAATTTATTCGTCTCATATTATCGTCTGCCAGTTTCCAGTTAGAGCTTGGCAGTTTGAATGCAGGGCTTGGCTATTGCTAAGAACGAGAGTCCTAACTCTAACCCTAAACCTTAAACCCAACCTAAACCCTAACCCTAACCGTAAACCTAACCCATTTTTCTTTCTTTCTTTGTTTTATCTTAGCACGAAAAAAAAGAAAGAAAAACAGCAAAACAAATGAAAAAGAAAACATTGACAAAATACCCCCCTCCCCCCAAAAAAAATTTCTTCTTTCTACACATTTGATTGAAAATGGTTCATTGGATCCCCCCACCCCCACCCTACAGTTCGTGCTCTTTTTATCTTTTTATCTGTGTATTTTTCCTTTGAATTTATTCGTCTTATATTATCGCCTGCAAGTCTTCCATTAACGCTTGGCGTTTTCGTCTTGGCAACTCTCGGGCACTTCTGCGATCTGCTCAATTGTTGCCGACATGAAGTCACGGAAACAGCACCGATAAAAGATATCTAGAACTTACATGCCCAATTCAGGGCCGCCTTTAAACAGAAGTTGAAATAGTCGAGGACACCCTGGAGGTGGTAGACTCCTTTTGCTACCTCGGAGATATGCTGAGTGCTGAAGGTAGCTGCAAACTAAGTTCGACCATCAGAGTCAAGACAGCTTAGAGAAAGTTCAGAGAACTTTTCCAAATCCTAACATCCCGAGCCATCCCAATTATTACTAGGGGTATGGTCTATGATAGCTGCGTAAGAAACATGATGTTGTATGGTAGTGAGTGTTGGGCCATTACCCAGCCATCACTTGCTCGACTCCAGAGAAATAACAGACCAATGATTAGGTGGATATGCAATGTAATGCCGGACAAGATCCAGAACATTAGATTAGACACACTATTTGAGAAATTGGCCATTCCAAAAGTTGATGTCCTAATAAGGGCAAACAGTCTTCGCTGGTTCAGGCATGTGTAGAGAAGCAAGGGTTATATAAGCACATGCAGAGATCTAAGGCTGGACAGATAAAAGAAAGCTGGGCACCCTAGGAAGACATGGGAAGAAACCATCATCCAAGATTGCAAACAATGGCAAATGGACACAGTCAATCCCCACAATCGTGATCACTGGAGACTTAGCATAAGGACAGCCAGTCAACGTCGAACTTCTTTTAAAAGGGAACATAGACGATAAACCTGGATAGTGTATGAGTGATTAATCTCGATCTAGAGCGGGGTCGAAAATTATAGATTTTTGTTTCCACTTAATATGATCACAGGCTTGATCCGAGTGATGGCAGGGTGTCTGCCCATCTCATCATCAGCTTTCCTCTTGCTCGCTTCCCGGCGACTTCTAACGTAAAGGCAAGTTTCGCGATGATATTGTTGGCCCTCAGCACATGTCCAAAACATCTGAGCTCCTATTCTCCGATCTTGCCTTCAATCGGTGCAATGTTGTAACGCCTTCGTATGTCCACATTGCAGACGTGGAAGAGCAGCGTAATTCCAGATATCCAGCAGAGCATTTTGGTTTTCACAACAATAATAAATTACAGAGTATTTATTTAAATAAAATGAATCGAAAATTTGAAGTTTATTTAAGTATTACACGCTTTTAGTGTTTTGGTATTTGTTCCTGTTTGGATTTGGGGCTCAAATGACGTCACTGCAAGATGGAAAGGGATATGGAGTTTTAATTGCTGTGACAGATGAAAATATCTTTTCGCACAAACATGTTGGAAATTGAATCAAAATTCTCCTTGTCTTTTCATAGAGTGATGGGTATTCAGTTTTTATAGATAGGAATGAGATCTTGATGAGGATGAATGGAATTTAACTTTTAAGATGGATCTATAGAGTTTTCTTTTTCATCCACCCTTAAATTGTTTCATAATAATTGAAATATTACCGTAATTTTTTTTTGCAAACCATCAAATATTTGATGACTATTGATCTAGATAATATCCCTATTTATATAAAGTTAGTTATGTGTATACATGTTTATGCTGATTACGCCGATGATATTGCACTGCTCAACCGAATCCAACCAGAAATGGAAGAGATCCTGAGAAGAAATCAAAATGGATTTAGAAGAAATCGCTCAACAGTTAGTCAAATCTTAATGGTGAGAAGAATAATCAAGAGTGTAAAAGCAAGTCAACTGCCGGCAACATTTCTGTTTGTGGATTTCTCCAAAGCTTTTGATTCAGTCCACATAGAAAAGATGGAAAAGAGTTTATTGGCATATGGAATCCCTGAAGAGATCGTTGCAGCCGTAATGATTATATACAAGAATACTAAGGCCATGGTACGCTCTCCCGACGGAGACACCGATTTCTTTAGAATTCAGTCCGGTGTACTACAGGGTGATACTCTGGCTTTGTCCTTGTTTGTGATCTGTCTCGACTACGTTCTGAAACAGTCTATTGATCAACATAGCGAATATGGCCTAACATTAACGCCAGCAAGAAGCAGACGGCATCCAGCAAAAAAGTTCACCGATGCTGATTACGCCGATGATATTGCACTGTTAACTGATAACAATACTAATGGCCAAAGGCGACTCCATCTTTTGGAAGAGTCATCTGCTATGATTGGACTGCATACGAATGCAACGAAAACAGAATATATCTGATATCACCAAACAGGTCCAATAGAAACACTGAACAGAACACTTCTGAAGCAGGTAAATGATTTTGAATATCTGGGCAGCCACATCGCCTCGACAGAAAAAGACGTGCTCGTTAGAATAGCTATGGTTTGGAGTGCACTTAATCGGCTAAGAGTTATTTGGAAATCAGCACCGTCTGAACAAATCAAAAAATAAATTATTTTCAGAGCCGTAGTGGAATCCATACTGCTTTATGGATCACAAGCTTGGATTCTAACAAAAAACCTGGAAAGGAAACTAGATGGAACTTACACACGGATGATCCGTATTGTATTACACATGCACTGGAAAACGCAGCCATCTAATAAACGGCTGTATAGCAACTTGTTTAAAATATCATCAGTAATAAAAGAAAGGAGACTGAGATTCGCTAGACATTGTAATAGAAGCAAAGAAGAGGTTATCAATGATCTGATTTTATGGACGTCAACACACGGAACAGTTAAAGTTGGTCGACCCTATAAGACGTACACAAAACAGTTGACCGAAGATACTGGTTCTCAACTCGAAAATCTTAACAGAGCCATGACGAACAGGGAAGTATGGAGGAGTTGGGTCAATATGGTCCGGGCAACCAGCCTGATCTGATAGATAGATACATGTATATTGTAGTTCTATGTATAGTATTTACTCCTAAATAAATTTACGAATCATTATAAATTTTGAAACAACTGCTAGGCGTAAAGGGTGGTAATGTTGGCCATATTTAGTTTACCCTAGTGTTACGCAAAAAGGAATGGAAGCCCTTCATGACAATTTACATACCTCCGATTTCAGTGAAATTTAAAAGATAAGTATTAGACACTAATTAATAAATATTTCCTAAATTTCAGGGTTTTTATTTAGTATTTTAAAGGGTTTTTAAGGGACATAATATGGGCACAACCTCCCATTTAAAAATTCAAATATTTCAGATTTGCATTTAACTTGATCCATAGTCATGAGACACCAATCAAGCACGATTCCCTGAATTCAAATTTCTTCTTAAGACCCCTTAAGCTTAAGCCTTAAATTTGAGACATTTTCTAGAATGAAAATCATGTAATGAATTTTGATCAAAATTCAAATAAGGATTCTAGACATAAGGTTTAATATCATTATATCTTGATTCTAATCTGTGTAAGGAGACATAAAAATGGTGGGAAACTGTTCTGTTCAGGAAATCATTTTACCTGTCCAGGGACGGGAATTCTTCTATGTGTATATATATATATATATTAGGGTAGGTCGATTTTACACTTTTTTTTAAATATTAAAAAAAGGCACGTACCGAAAGTTGTATATAGACCTATTAAATACTCATGCAAAAAATTAGATCAAAAACTTCAGCGGTTTTTTGAGCGTTTGGTATCAAAGATCGTAGACAAGAATATACTGAAAATTCCTCGTTTTTGCAAGATTTGCTTGAATATTGGTGTGAAAACCAAACAATTTTAGCATTTAAAAGCAGGGAATGTCCTTTTATTTTATAAAAATGATATGAATTAAAGAAATCTTCAAATTGAAAATTTGCCCCCCCCCCTCATTTTCAGTATTTGCTTTTGTAAACTACCTTTTAACGTTATGAATTAAACAGTAATATTTGAATACCTAAAAAAATGATTTTTTCTGTTATTAGTGAAAATATAACAAGCAAAGAAATAAGGAAAAACCTAACACTATTTTAATGAAGCTTAATATAGAGAGTCAAATTGCTCCATATAAGACCCCTTAGACAAAAATGCTGGTCTCAATTTCTGACTCAAAACTTTGGCTGTAATGTGTTGATGCCTTGCTTCAAAACTATATACAGTTTGTGAAGCTTCTGTTATTAACTTAACTGCCCGTTCCACACCCTGAGAATGTGAGGGCAAATCTGGCAAGTCAAGCTTGGTTGCATTCATCAACGATTCTCGAAGTTCAGATTCAGTAAAATCTTCCGTCATTGGTGGTTCAAAAATGCCGCATAATTTTAAATCTATTAATTGTGTCCAATGTGTGGCATTAAAATTAATAGGTAGTATTCTTTTTAATCTTTTTCTGGTTGACTCCTCACTCCTGAAAGAACAAATTAATTAATTGAATTATTAAAAAATTCCAATCTGTACTGCTTTAATAATTATGGTGAAATTAGATAAAATCTTTAAAAATCATTCTATAAATTGGAATAAATAATTGAGTCAGAGATATATGAACAAATATTACTTACCTAATGGCCAAAATTCTTTTTAAAGCTTCTTCTCTTACTTCAATCTCCTCAGATTTAACCATGGAATATAGAAAGTTTTCAGGCAGTAAACAAAATGTATTACCTTGTATATTTCTAAATGTGATATCTTGGATTTCCTGAGGCTGCTCCTTAATCCTCTGGATCATATTAAAAATGTGCACTTACTGATTGTGGAATTTACTATTTCTTTTAATTTCAAACCAAGAAGTGGCATACACATTTACAATAAAATTTACTACATAGTGTAGTTTTGTTGTGTGCCTTTGTGGGTATGCACCACGAGTCCATAAACACATAAGCCTGATGGCCAAAGTTAACCATCTTGCTTGGTTTAAAGGACCAATTTTCCAGGAGGCATATCTAGAGTCAACCTTACCTCTAGAAATACCTACTGTGTATTCATAAAGGAGTCTTTGGTCAGAACTAAGATCATGTATTTCATCAATTTTAAAAATTGACTCTAGAGGATTGCTAATAGTGGAAAATGATATTTGGGGTAAATCATATCAATCATTTGAGCATAATTTCCCCAGAGGGCTACTGAATGTTGTAGGGCCCTTTGCGCAACCATCTATGTTTTTAAAAAGGGCTCTGAAAGGTAGTTCATTATGATGCAAAGAGCAACCAATTGTGTGAAGAGTTTTAAAAAGTATAGCCTTGATACTGTTCTCACTGTGGAATTCATGCAAAACATCCACTACTTGATCTGCATGAACAGCACCTGTTGCACCACTATTCGGAAGAACTCTATGTGTCAGATATTTACTTTCACATGGTGTTTCTTTTGTAAAAGTTAAATGGTGTTCTGGTCCCTTAGTTTTTTTCATAATTCTCTGTCTATTTTCATCCACAATTTCCTTATACATCAATGTGTCCTTATCCATTCTCCCATCAACTCCAATACATATATTTTAGGTGGGGTAAAAACTCCTGGCTGAAATAGTTTTATTTATCTACCTCCAACAAGGTAAGATGTGACACAAGGTCAGGAAAGTGGGATTAGATAACCCTGCGCTATAGAGGTGAGCACTCTGGCCATTAAAAAATTGACTGGGCAGCCCCGTCGGCATTCCCCTGTAGGGGCGCCTCAGACAGTTAGCAATAAACTTACTCCTCCCCAAAGAGGAAAGGCAAAGCCTGGGAGGGTGCACCTCCTAGAATTGCACAGGACGGACAAGCCCCAATAGACGGGCGTAAATCCAGACCCAAAGGCCCGGACGATACCGGTTTATTTGGTGGGGTAAAAACCCCTGGCTGAACTAGATTTTATTTATCTACCCCCAACAAGGTAAGATTGACACAAGGTCAGGAAAGTGGGATGAGAAAGCCAGTGCTCGAGAGGTGAGCACTCTGGCCATTTAAAAATTGCCTGGGCAGCTTCGTCGGCATTCCCCGGTAGGGCCGCCTCAGACAGTAAGCAATAAACTTACTCCTCCCCAAAGAGGGAAGGCAAAACCTGGGAGATGCACCTCCTAGAACTGCACAGGACGGACAAGCCCCAATAGATGGGCGTGAATCCAGACCCAAAGGCCCGGACGATACCGGTTTATTTGGTGGGGTAAAACCCCCTGGCTAAATAGTTTTTATTTATCTAACTCCCACAAGGTAAGGTGTGACAAAAGGTCGGGAAAGTGGAATTAGATAAGCCAGCGCTCGACAATTCAATATATATGTGTGATAATTAAACACAGAATCAACACGGGAACTCAAATTCGCCCGATGAATTTTCAACCGGTGAATACCATAAAAAATATCCAATAAATAAAACGCCTATGTAAACAAATAATTATTTATATATAACATTAAATATTATAGTGTTTTATTCCTTTTTAATTTGAATATGTACATTTAATTTCTTAAGAAAAATAATAATAAACTTTAAAATATTTATTATTAAGTAATGTATTACTTTTTTTTGTTAAAACCCGGGTTTAATTTAAGGCGACACATCTGCCGGTGAAATCTCGGCAGTGATAAAAAATCTCGATTTATTTGATCTTAAAGTTGCAATGCTCAAATAAATACAAAATTTTGAAGAAAAATATTTCTTGTGGTAACTTTTGACATTATTTGGCAACTTTCTTCGAGTGCGATAATTTACAGTTTCAAAATCGACCTCCCCTAATATATATATATATATATATATATATATATATATACACACAAGGACTGGTGCACTGAGAGAATTAAATAATGAGCAGTTATACGACGGTTTAAATGCGATATTCGAACCCCGTTGTTGTTGTTGTTGAATTTTGTTCACTGTATCGCCCGTTTATAGATTTAAAATTTTTCTAATTTGTATGCTAATTGGTTGAACGGAAACACACCCGGCTACGAGTTAGTGGCGACTCGGAAACCAGGTTTGAGCCCTCCGACACGCATGAATTAACATCCCTACACTGAAGATTGCATAAGCATGAAACAGCGATGTCTGTAGGTAATAATTAATATTTACTTAAAAAATATTATATATATATATATATATATACATATATTAAAGAGGTCTTATGTAAGACAAGATGCACTCTGGACAGACAAATAGCCCGCTAAACCTTATGTCATAGGGGCAAACAGAGGTGAGAAACAATCAAGGGAGTAGTGGTCTACACCCTGTGCTGATGAATATATCCGATATTAATAAAAAATATATCGTCTCAGAAACGATCGTACACATACTTTTGTTATGTTGAAGTCTTGGAACGCATATAAATGATCATGTAATAAGCTTTACATCGGATCTATGTTATATATGTATATATATATATATATATATATATATATATATATATATATATATATATATATATAAAGATAAATGAAAGAAGAGGAATAAACATGTACGAATGACAAATCTATTTCAACTTCGATTGTTCAATGCAAGGTGTACTCGGTAAAAAACATGCTTATTATTCTTTCCTTAAGCCAAGGCTTTTCAAAGATTAAAATCTTATCATCAGAGGAATTAAATAGATGGATAAGTTGGCAGTGGAAAAGGCAAAATTCAAAATTTGAAAAAATATTAAGTAAGAGAGAGTGAGAGTGTGCGTGTAAAAAAATATGAGGTCTTATTTTATATATATATATATATGTATATATATATATAAATATATATGTATGAGGAAGTTTAAAACATGAAATGAAAATTCGAAACAAAATGGAATATTAGTGAATAAGCATGGTCAGAAAGTAGTAAAAACGTCACAGGAGCAGAACCAAGATATTTTGGTCGATTTACATAACTATATAAAACTGTGTTCCAAAAATCATGATGATTTCAAACTGAAACTTATTTAAGTATTCTGGTTGATGTAGCTTCAGAATATACCTGCTTATGTGGGTCTATCTCCAAAACCCTTGTAAGAGTTTGTGATACATTTCTATTCTATATTATTGTACCAACTTTGAACACGGCATAATCACGTTGACACACCAGTTCCCATTAGTGAAGCAACGTTGAGCCTGGTCAGTACTTAGATGAATGACCATTTGGGAATACCAAGTGCTGTAAGCAAAACACTCTATCCAGATGTACCAATTGGTACCAACCTTGCTGAGTAGTATAACTGACAACAGACTAGCGTCCTGATACACACAAATGGGTCAGGCCATCCATTTTTCTTATAACTATGAGAGCAGAGATAAATACTGGACCTAAGAGCTTTTCAGGCTGATAAAGAGACTACTACCACTACCCCTACTACCACTACTACTACTACTACTACTACAACCGCTACTACTACTGTTGCTACTACTGCTACTACTACTGCTACCATTACCACTACTGCTACCACCACCACTACTACTACTACCACTACTACTACTACCACTACTGCTACTACTACTACTACCGCTACTACCACTACTGCTACTACTACTACCACTACTACTGCTACTACCACCACTACTACAACTACTACTAAAAAAACATAAAAATATAAAAATATTTATTTACTTATTAATAATAATTATGGCATAATCACGTTGATACACCAGCTCTCGTTAGATCACTGAAGTTAAGCAACGTTGAACCTGGTCAGTACTAAAATGAGTGACCATTTGGGAATATCAGGTGCTCTATTTTCTCTCCGCTTACCTCTGCATTGTTTCCAGTCATCCAGAATTTCCCCTGTCCACTGCAATCAAGTAGTGCCGACTCAGAACAGGTGTGGTCGGAGATTGCACACCCCTTGCTTCACAATTACACACGCAGCCACCCTGACAGGTTGTCTCCATTGTCTCTCAGGACTGAACGGAGGCCATGACGAACTTTGGACAGAACAGATACTACACTTTGATGCTAGCCCAAATGACAAGAAAGTCTATTTTAGTTCGACAAACAGATGAAATTAAAAAAATATTATTATTATACATTGCATTTTCGGCGATCCCATCTTTTTTGGGCGATCCCATCTTTTTAAAAACGGGGTTGAAGATTATAACGTACGAACATGAGATTGTCTTAGCATTTTATTATATAGATTAGGAAATAAATCGATTTGATCTATTTAGTTCGCCTCCAGTGCATGTGATAATTGTTCATATCTGTAGGAAACTGTGTAACAGATGTGTTGTTGACAAACTATAATTTTTATTAATGAGTCAAGGTCAAAAGCCGCTCGAGGATAAGGGTTAACAAGACGGATGGGTTGTCAGTTGAATGATGAAAAATATTATGAAAGGATTTGGAAACTGTTTATAACGAGTATTTGTTGACAGTGAATTTGAAGACGACCATGTTGTAATTTACAGGGAAGCACCCCTGTGGTAACGTGTTCCATAGACGTGACGATCTTGAATAGAAAGTATGTTCATGGAAATTCCACCTGACGTTAGGTTCACGGAAGAAAAAGGGAACGTTCTTTGCAGTTTTACGAGAGTAGAAAGTGACTAACTTGGTTTTACGTTCGGCAGCCTCGTAAATCTCGCTTCCCTTATTTTGTCCTTTAGTCCTCACATTTCATGAGCGATGTTTCTGACAAAGGGGGAAGAATTGCTGTTTTCTGGGTCGGAATCTATCTATCTAACACTTATCATTGGCTAGTTTTTAACCTTTAAGTAGTATTTTTGTTTTAGCTGCTTACATCAAGTGGCTGTGTGCCTTGTCTGGAGCGATTTCCATAAAAAAAGAAAAGAAAGTTGTGGTAATAAAACGGGTTCTTGTTGTGAATGTCTTAGAATGGGGGAACCAGAGATTGGAGCTCAGTCGAGCACCTTCCATGGAAATAATGTATTTTGGCAATAGTATTAAACGCAAATTAAACGATTGGTTGAGTGATTACACATTTCATTTTAATCGAATGTTATCCCATCTAATATATAAAGTACAGCCAGCTGGTCTCTTGCGTTATTGTTATCAATTGCTCTTTTTTACCTACAAAGTAGATGTTTAAATCTGTTTCGATATAAAGCCCTGGTTTCCTTTCGATTATGTGCTTTAAAAAAACTTAATTCTGATCGTTTTACCGATTTAATTTTGAAAAGATTTGCATATCTGATGGCAGGCCGCATAAAATGGTATAAACTGTTAGAATCGGGTTGTGTTCCCGACTATAAGCGAGTTCATAAAATCAAGCAATTGTTGCATGCAAAAACAGAGTAATAATTAACAAACAAAAGGAGGTAGTTCAAATAAGGTTTATTGAACGTGTGTCTATGTGGGATGATGACGTGTGTGGTGTATGTATGTGTGTCGATAGAAAACAGTTCTTGAAAAGAGTATGTGAGGAAATTAGTCCGGCGTGGGAAAGTCCTTGAAAACCGTATACAAAGAAAATGTGTTGAGAACTCTTACCGTTGTTGAACAGGTGTTGACGGAGCGCTGGTGTCTAAGCGTCGTTCAGCGAGGCCAATTGAATAGAGAAGAGAGTGATTTTCCGTTTACACCTGTTTTTATAATCAGAAGGGCAGATAACTCTGGTGTCGCTTTTCAGCACCACCTATTGATGAAAAAGCGACACCTAACGACCAACCGGTGCAGTTATGTTTGAAAGGAGGAGGTAACTGCTACAAGGACTCCCCCCAGATTGAAAAATATTGAAAGTATTATTCAATATGTACAGTTGTAGATGAGAAGCATTCTTTGTGGGTATGTCTGTTTTGCTGTTGAAGATTAGAAAAAGTAGTGTGCACGCTACTTATTTCTGTTTTTCTATCTGTATTGAATGATTGATCGCAAGTTGGTCTGCGGAATTGAGTGTTTGTAACGCATGTGGATCTGCATGTTGTTTGCATGCAATTGGGTCTGCATCAAGTTTGAGCGCAAGTGAGTCTGCGGTTGAATGATTGAGCACAAGTTAGTCTGCGGTTGAATGATTCAACGCAAATGGGTCTGCTCTGTTGAAAAATGTTGAGTGCAAGCGAATTTGCACTTGTTGGTGGCGTTGTTCATGTTTATTAGTCTGTGTGATGCGGAGCTGATGAACGAACGTTGAATTGTCAAGATCAGTGGTGTGTTGTGGTCAAAGACAAGTGTGTAAGTGTTCAGTATTGTTGGTAAGGTCTGTGGCGCACATGAATTTGCACGGTTGGTCGAAGGTGATGAGCGAGTGCAAGTGGGTCTGTGCAGTTGTTGACAAGTGAGCACAAGTGGGTCTGTGCGATTGTTGATGAGTGAGCGCGGGTGAGTCTGTACGGTTGTTGACGAGTGAGCGCAAGTGCGTCTGCGCAGTTGTTGATGAATGAACGCATGTGGGGTCTGCGTGGTTATTGATGAATGAGCGCATGTGGGGTCTACGCGGTTGTTGATGAATGAGCGCATGTAGGGTCTGTGCGGTTGTTGATGAGTTAAGGTGATGAATGAGCACAAGTGGTTCTGTGCAGTTGTTCATGTTGATTAGTCCGTGTCATGGAACTGATGAACGAACATCTAGTTGTCAAGATTGGTGGTACACTATGGTCAAAGTCAGATGCGCAAATGTCTGCTAGTGCGTTAGCAGGACCAAGTACAAGTGGGTCTGTACTGGTGTTGGTGCGCGTCGTTCAAGTTTTTTTATCTCCACGTGGCCAGGAAAAAGATGGCGGCTGTTTTTTTTGCTTGTATATTTCTACCACGTGGGTAGAAAAAAAAGGAAAAAGATGGATGCGTAATTCGTTTCACATACGGCAAAAAAAAACGAGAAATGACTTTTTTTATGTTCTTGTACGAAATTAATTACTCTGCCCCATAAAACAAAGCTTGCTCGTCGCGGTCACCAATGTTAAAATCGGGTCGTGTTCCCGACTATAAGCGAGTTCATAAAATCAAGCAATTGTTGCATGCAAAAACAGAGTAATAATTAACAAACAAAAGGAGGTAGTTCAAATAAGGTTTATTGAACGTGTGTGTATGTGGGATGATGACGTGTGTGTGGTGTATGTATGTGTGTCGATAGAAAAAAATTTCTTGGAAAGAGTATGTGAAGAAATTAGTTCGGCGTGGGAAAGTCCTTGAAAACCGTATACAAAGAAAATGTAAGGCCAATTGAATAGAGAAGAGAGTGATTTTCCGTTTACACCTGTTTTTATAATCAGAAGGGAAGATAACACTGGTGTCGCTCTTCAGCACCACCTGTCGATGAAAAAGCGACACCTAACGGCCAACTGGTGCAGTTATGTTTGAAATGATGAGGTAACTTCTACGACACTTTTAAACAATCATACATTTGTATTATAATTTATCTTTAATAAATATAATAATTTTATTAATAATACTTTTGTAATAAAGACATTAGTCTTCAATGATTTTTTTTATTGAGTCTGCTTTTCAAGAGAGAGAGATAGAAAGAGAGAGAGATAGAAAAAGAGATAGAAAG
>OY744520.1:203557840-203635340 GCA_963556195.1 Sepiola atlantica | reverse complement strand
TTATGATCACTATTTATCGGATTCAAAAAGGTTTACAACCACTTACACTCAACTTAAAAAACAATTAACGTTCCATTAACGAGCATAAGGGTTGTGTTTGCCTTTCTGCATTCTGCCCTCGTTGGGAAGTCACTGCAAGAGATTATTGAATCTTTCCTTGTCAATCAGGAAGTCATAAACTCACATAGGAATCATCATCATCATCATCATCATCATCATCATCATCATCATCATCATCATCATCATCATCAGGTTAACGCCTATTTTACATGCAGGCATGTGTTGGACGGGGATATGTGGTTTATTTAAATTAAACTTGGCCGAATGATTGTTTGAAATTGCGATTTCTCTCTCTCTCTTTTTATTTCTCTCTCTTTCTCTCTTTCTCTGTCTCTCTCTTTCTCTCTCTCTCACACACACACCTTTATTTAAGTAAAAAAGACCTGTGAATGTTTACTGTATAGGATTGACATCCACTAATATTTTATTATCAAACGACGTAAGCAGAAAAACAGAAACTAATCCCAAATTCACTTCAACACAAAAGCTAAAACTGGGGTCCATAAATATCGGCTCCTAAAGACAGTAAAAAATGGCGCAAAAACAACAAAAATAGCTGTCATATGACCTGCTTTCAACTACGTCCACACGAAAACGTTTTATAAAATATAAAAGCAGACCGTGCGACAAAATCTCTCTATTCTCCTTCTTTCTCCTTATTTCCAGAAAGCAGGCAACAGCAACGTTTCGGCTTGTTCAACTTATACGCACTGATAAAGAGTATACACACACATGCGTACAAATATTATCCTATACAACGCACACACGGACACAGAGCGACGCAAATATATATCGCAAACACACGCATAGACACACTGTTTATAAAGGTGCACACACAGATAACTACACAACATATCAGTTCTCATTCACACACGAATGCATACACAGTCTCCCACTTAGGCACTCCGACAAACCCACGTGCATGCACACACATTCGTACAACTACGCACACACATAAATTCATAAATTACAGGCATAAATTACATTCATAAATTACAGGCATAAACATTTATCGCTTCTCTAACTGAACATTTGAAATTAACAATTAATGCTCTGTATTTTGTATATATATATATATATATATATATATATATATATATATATATAAAATATTAGTTATTTTAATACCTACAGACATCGATGTTTCATGCTAACGCAATCTTCAGTGCAGGAAGCTAATTCTCAACGGTCGGCGGGCGCGAACCCTAATCACAAATCGCCACTGATTCGTAGTCAAGAGTCTTAACCCCTCTAATTAGGGAGGAATTTAACTTTGTAAATAGCGAATCGGCGGCTAAATTTACATAAGCAGTTTAAGTGATCAACGAACGTATTCGGATCGTGCATACAGCTATTAGTACTGCTTGTTATTAAAGTCACTCAGAGGGTTAATTTAAATAATATTTCCTTTATTCATGCATGTTTTCCTTGTTTTCGTCTGTTTATTTACTGTTTTTAACAATTTAAATGTAAGCATTTTTAACTAAGACACAACATTTTAATAAGCTAAGGTCCGCGCTCCTACAACTTTTATTGTTTGTCTCTCTCCCCCTCTATCATTTCCATCTGTCATTTGCTGAAATAAAACCCTGAACATTACCAAATCTAAAGAACGCTTTCTCTTTCTCTTTCTCTTTCTCTTTCTCTTTCTCTTTCTTCACTCTCTCCCTCTCTCTGTCTATCTCTTTCTCACCTTTGAGTAAAAATACAGCATGTGCGTGTTTTTTCTTTCTCTCCCACTCTCTCTATCTCTTTAGCTCATTTCCATCCGTAAAAAAACATCCAATAAACAACCGAACGGCGTCCAATCACACATTTTCGGATAAAATGAACTACTTCCGGCTCTTACATACTTAATAAAACTACTGGCGTGATAGACCTTCTCTTCTTATTAATACCACACGTTAAAAAGCCGTCCAATGGGATACTTTTTGTTAAACAAATGGAAGTCTTACATCAACTATGTTGCCAATGTCGCTAGAAAAAATGGATGGATCATTTTACCGCTCTAGAAAGTACCAGACTCCCGCTACAATCCTCTGCATATATAATAGTCATCAAATAATTCCTAAGAGAGAGTACTACTTCCGCATCTAGGAGAGGGGCGCTCAGAGCACTATTTCTTGCTTTGAAAGAGTACAAAATTGACTTCGTAATCTAGTGGGAGATGGTCTCTTCTGTTCTCTGCAGACCCTTTATCACAGAAGAGGCGTTGCTAGTCTTTCTCTCGGCCTTTTGGCTAAGATCAAAGTGTAGTATCTGTTCTGATGGATACTGCACCCCATAGATCGGTATTGTCTTGACCTTCGGGTCTTGATTTACGCCGGTCTATGGGTCTCTCCTGTCCACCCTCCCAGGCTTTGCCTCCCCTCTTTGGGGAGGAGTAAGTTTATTGCTTACTGCCTGAGGCGCCTCTACCGGGGAATGCCGACGGGGCTGCCCAGGCAATTTTTAAACCCCACTTTCCCGACCCGACCTTGGGTCACATCTTACTTGGGGGAGTAAGATAAAAACTGGCCTTGTGCCTAACTCCTGGAGAGGAGTAAATCAATACTCTGTCTCAGTGCCCCCCCCCACCGCTCCCATTTTTAGAAGAGTGGCATTAAGCAAGCAGCGACTGCTGATATTCTCCTTTCAAGATTGCCGATGTTTTTCTGTACGTCGCAAATGCTCCCAGCATAAGAATTTTCAACATTCTTTTCCTTAACACACAAAACTTAAAGGAATGGTCCATATTAATCATAATAGCCAACACATCAGCTTAATTAAACCGTCATGTTATGTGCCAGTAATTAATACTACTGTTGTGATTATTTAGCGGAGCATCAGCGTTATGAAAAACTGTTTTTACAAAAACAAATAGCCCGCCATTTCGGTGGCCTTTATCTGTTGGATGTAGATATTGAAGTAACGTCCTGGGTAGTCTTAGGAGGTCCACCCTACCAGGCCTTGTCTTCCTTATTTAGGACGTGGTTGGTTTATTGCCAATTGTCTGAGGCGCCCCTACCGAGGAATGCCGACGGGTCTGACTGGGTTACTTTTAGAGGCCATCCTGGCTCTTCCACTGGAGCGCTGGAGCGCTGGCTTTCTCCCCCACCTTCCGGTCTTGTGCCACATCTTCCTGCCGTGGGAAGGTAGTGAATACAAAGTGCGAACGCCCTACACTTACTTTTGTTATCTAGACATTCATCGACTTATGGTTAAGGTTAGTGTTGGGCTGTACAAAATGCTGAATAAACGCTACTTTAGAACGCATCGCGGAACAGTTGACAGCTATCGGAGTCTATGTGGAAGCAAAAATCAAAACAAAACGATCGTTTTAAACAAATACATAATGATATAAATGGATTCCATTCTCTTGAGTTAGCAATAAAACGTTGCTTTTATTTTTACTACAACCCGTATTTTGTTTTGTTTAGGTGGCGGGAGTATTTCTGCACAACGACCCGACGCATCTTATTTTAGATGCGTGTAAGCATGTCTGTAAAAAGAATCCGATCTTCAATCGATTTTGCCAGACTTAAGTTTGAAAACGATAGTTTTGGGGGGTCTGTGATTCTTAAGTTTGAAATCCAAATTTTCGTCGATCCGTCATGCTTAAATTTGAAAAAAATTCTTTGATGCGTTCATGCTGTGATAAAATGCTTTATCACCATTCGTAGCAATTAAAACGAGTGTTGAAGGGACATACTTGCAATCTTTACGCAACTCTCACCTTCGACCTGACTGTCAGTCTCCAGTTTCTATTTCTATGGGACCCATAGTCCTCCTTCTGTTAAATAACAATTGTTTACGTCATTTGACATCAGTTTTCGCCGTTTATGTTTACGGCCAAATTTCCAACCATATTGCTTTCCGAACGATAACATTCTTGTAATATAATGTCTTGCCGCCAGCCACTCGTAGCAAGTAAAACGAGTGTTGAAGGGACTTACCTCAAATTTCTGGATGAGTTTGTGCAACGTCTAAGGTCCTGTTACGGTCGAAAAAGAAAAACAAAATGGCGGCCACGCCTGATTATATGCTGGCGGGTCTCGCAAAGTACCGTGAAATCTCGTTACTCATATGCAAATAAGATGGTGTCGGTTTGGATAAAAAGCCTGTTTTCAAAGAAGGGTGCGTGATTTGGAGTTGTGAGTTTGGACCGCAGCGTGTGTACGTACAGTACTGAGGCGTGACGATTTTAACCACACACGCCTCAGTATAAATGGCTTCATCTGTCTGAACGTCTGACGGTTGGTTTGTCATACTTCAGTTTGAAACAGCATTTACATTGCTAAATGCACATATTTAATGTACGCATACTTTTTTTATATACGTCCAAGCGATTCTATTAGAGACATTATCAAAAAATAAAATAGAAATAAATCATTTTTTATTGACAACTTGTTAAGACAATCAAAGATAAACAGTTCGGCAATGAATGCATTTTCAAAGTGCCAAGAACGTTCCAGGTGAAAGAAAGTGTTTTGTCTGAAAGGAGAAATTGAGTACACATGTTAATTTCGCGCTGTCGCCGTATGCATTGTCACGTGGCACTAAGTGTAAATAGGATAGCCATTTTAAATGTGTGTGTATTTTTTTTTCGTATTAGCATGTCCGTTTTGCCAGTGAGAAAGTGTATGTATGTACTTGTGTTCGGGAGAGTTCGGTTAACAGTGTGTATATGCTGGCGCTGGGTTTAGTAGTTTGTGAAAGTCTCTCGTCATGTGTATTCTACCTGCCGAGGGCCTTTCGGCTCCAAAATACCTAAGTAGGATATGTCGTACGCACGCGTATTGCACGGGGAAGAAAAACCGGAAAAAGAGGAAGAAAGCTGTGTGTTTGGGCTTTTATAGCACATGCAAAATTTGAAGTCGATATCTCTTGCACTGTTATTGGTTGAAAGAAAATTCTTCTTTGAGATTTTGCCTAATCGAGAGTCGATATCTAAAGACAAGATTCGCTGCTGCTACTGCTTTTAACACCTTCATAAATTAATTTAAATTTCACAAAAGTCGGTCAATCGGTCTGTCAGGCTTAAGGGATTCTCTGATAATTTTTTTTTTTTTACTTTAATTCACCCCAGACAAAGGGACACATTGCCACTGAGACATAAAGGATTACTGAGAATCAAGGGCCAGCATTATAGAGGACATCCTTAGTGACGCGTTGTGCAGCGAGATGTTTGTTTACATTACATTTAAATTTCTGCACGTTGGTACAGTCAGGGAAACAGGGAGCAAGGAGAAATTTCCAAAGGTTGGCAGCTCGAGGAAAGAAGCTATTGGAGTAGAAAGATATTCGGAATCTGGAGACCTCCACAGTGAATGGGTGGGATTTAGCTGATTGTCGGGTTGGTCGAGTTTATTTACGTCGAGCAGCAAGTTCATTGGAGCACATTCCATTGAAGTACTTGTAAAACGAGCACAGGGATGCAACATTGCGGAGATGGGACAGGCGCTTGAGCTTGATAAATAATGAGATACCTATTAGATTAGAGACTCTTTTTTGGACCTTGTCTAATAGGAAGAGACTAGTTGATGGTGCACCAGCCCAGATATGACAACAATACTCCATGCATGGTTTTTCTAGCACGGTAAAGGGAGCCCACTTTTGTTGCAGCAGACTTGGAAATATCTTCTATATATTTGATCCAATTCCTGTAACTTGTGAATGTTAGGTCGAGGAGTTTTAACGTTGGACTCTCGGGTAGGGTGTTATTAGCCATGGCAATTCGGGATTGAAACATTTTCTTGTGGTTGTTAAAAGAAATGAGCATTCTCTTAGTAGCATTAAATATTACCATCCATTTATGTCCCCATTCCACTACAGACTGGAGGTCATTTTCTAAAGATTAAACCATTCCCTTGGATATGTGCGTACCCGTTTTTCCCACATAGAGTGTGGCGTTATAAGGAAATATACCCGCTTCGGACACAATATCATTAGGGATGTCGTTTATGAAAATCAGAAACAATAAAGGTCCAAAGATTTATCCCGCATTTATGCCATGTTTAGATGAACGGCCATCGAGGACAACCTGGATTTTTCTTTTGGATAGGAAGGGTCTAATTATATTAAGTATACGTCTAGAAATACCATACGAATTGATTTTCATGAAGACCTTTATGCTAAACCTTGTCAAAGGCTTGGGATATATCAAGCGCCATTGTCCTAGCTTAATCTGTTTTGTCCAGTGTATGGTATATGCGTTAAGAAGTTATCGTAAGGATATCCACAGTAAAAGTAGAACGTGCTTGCCTAAATCCATATTGATGGTCAGAAAGAAGTTTAGCATTAACGAGGTGGCGAACTATCGCGAGATGTATTTAGGATTCAAAGATTTTAGCGAGGAGCGGGAGTAGACTAATGGGGCGATAATTTTGAGGGTCAGTTCTATCACCAGAATTCATGAAGACTGGTACCACAGAGGCATATATCCAGCTATCAGGTAAGCAAGGCATTCGTTGTAGAGTTTTGAGAAGACAGGGTCCAGCTCAGCAGATCATTTCTTTATTACTATTACTGGGATAAGATGAGGTCCACATACTTTGGAGGTGTCAAGGTTTTTATGATATCCCAGACATGGGAAGCAGTGATGATCAGCTCATCAAGTGTGGCTTCAGTCAGAAATAGGAAATTTGGGAGGGAGTAGTTTACGATGTCCAAAGTGGAGTTCAAGGCGAACCGCTGGGCAAGTAGTTCAACCTGATCAATTCCCGTACAAACGACATCATTGTGGTTGGATAGCGTGGGAATTGTTGATTGCCCATTGTTTCCAAACTATTATAGATTTTTCAGAAATCGCGAGTTCCTAATTTCCGTGACTCAATGCGTTTTCTGGCAATCTTCTCTTAGCGGCGGCTATTACAATCTTACAGTGATTTCTTGATGTACACATTTCCGTCTATTTTTAGTGGACTTATGGCGGTCGAATTGACGGAATGCTTGCTGCTTCTGAGCAATAGCAATTGCACAGTTCGAGGTGAACAATTGGGGAGAGTAGGTCTTGCTATGTCCGCGTGGAGACATGTGCTTCAACGCCTACTTTGACTCATTCGGTTATCTCATTTGCGCACTGATCAGCAGGGGGATAAATAGTTTTACTCAATGGGGCGTCTCTGATGTGATCTCTTGTGGATTCCCAATCAGCCCGTTCGAAGTTATCGCAAGAGTCGGTCATGCGCTGAGAATTGGTGATAATGCAGACCCCTATTTATACGGACGATAAAAGTATTGGCAAAGATGCGATATAGTTAACAACAAAAAAGTGGTGAAAAAGCAAACAAATAGACAACAAATAACTTTTACCAAACGCAAGAAAATTTACTTTTCTACTTACATCTATAATTCTCACATCTGTTTACTGATGGTAAGATTTATTATCTATACATTTGTAATCGTCACTTTTACTCAGCCAAGCATGCGCGGCTTTCATCATAGCCACCAATTTCGGAGGTAATTGGTTACAAAGTTCAGGCTTAAAAGATAATAATAATAATTAAAAAAAGCTTACCATAATCCGATTATTAAACATCCTCAGACTTAGGCTTACGGTTTCACTAACCCCCTCTTTGGTAACAGTTATTTGCTGTCGATTTGTTTTTGTTTTTCAACCTTTTTTTTTGTTAATTATAATTCACCGTTGCGGAACTATTAATGTGTATTAAGGTTAATATTAGTGTTCGTACGATTAATCGGAATCAAGAATCAGAAAAATAGGAACTTTTTTTTGGGGGGGGGGTATCGGAATCGGTATCGGAATCGGTATCGGAATCGGAAAATGTGAGCCCAAAACCGATTCTTTTAATTTTTGTTTGTTTGTTTGAACCTTAATATTCCATTGCTGGTACTAATGATGAAATGATAAATATTGATTGATTTCAAACTACCAGGAAAACAAAAACCTATAGATTATAAAAACGAATTTGGGTAAAAAGGGCACCGGAAGAAATGGCACGGTATAAATGGCACAAGTAAAATTGTACGAATGGATAAATCGAAAAAAAAAACAACGGCACAAGTGAAAAATGTTGATGGAAATCTCACAATGAGGTGATGAAATCACTTTTTTCCAATCAATTACAGGAAAAGATTAGAGAAAGACTTGTTATAATGTGCGAAAGGATAGTTTTAATGTACCCCCCCCCCCCACACACAAGCATACACAAACACACCCAAGTGCACTTTTACTTTTGCGAAGATATATGCACACATTACACGGACTTTTAAAGTAATACGAACATTTAAAAAAACAACAACTCTATAACTAAATATTTAGAAATTTGAAAAGAATTAGAATCGGTAATTGTATCGGAATCGAGAATTAAAAAAAGAATCGGTAATTGTATCGGAATCAGTAATTGTATCGGAATCGGTAATTGTATCGGAATCGAGAATTAAGATAAGAATCGGTAATTGTATCGGGATCAGTAATTGTATCGGAATCGGAAATTGTATCGGAATCGAGAATAAAGAACAGAATCGGAAATTGTATCAGAATCGGAAAAAGGTTGCAATCGTCCCATCACTATTTAAAATGCATTTTATCTCCAGTACGTTATAGATGTTTACAAATGAAGACGCCGATTATTTGTGATCACCACTTTTGGAGCATAATGATAATCGAAAGAAAATAAATAATGTTTTTCTATTTATTGTCACGAAAGTTGCAATGTTTTTTTTTTGTGCAAGATAATAAGTCGGAGCACATGTCGATTTCAGGCCTGATGATGCATACAAGAGATAAAAAAAAAGGATCCTTTTACGTTCATAGTTTATCTAGTACACTGACCCAATTCTTTCACACATGAATAATATATAAGATATGTATGGTGTCTCGGTCATTCGAGTTCGGGGATACAATTGAAAATAAAGCCCTATACCAATATCAGACAGAATTTTCCCGAACAAAAATCTAACGACGAAACCAATCGTGCTATTAATTTTGTATTATGAGGTTTCACAGTAAAACGGATGTTAGTTTTGTATTCTTTTATTTTGCTTATAAGTGTGAAATTAGAAATGAAAGAAATTCAGACATAAGAATGAAAATGTTAATATTGAGTTCAGAACTTCGAACAAGAAGACGCAGGGATTCTCATTCATTCCCATACAACGTTGTAATTCATAATAATCCGTTCATTCGTTTAAGAAATTATCCTATATATATATATATATATATATATATATATATATATATATATATATATATATATATATATATTCAACGATTCATAATGATCCATTCATTTGTATAGGAGATTATTCTATAAATAGAAATCTATCTATCTATCTGTCTATCTATCTATCTATCTATCTATCTATCTATCTATCTATCTATCTATCTATCTATCTATCTATCTCTCCCCTCTCTTTCTCCCCCTCTCTCTTTCTCTCTCTATTTCCATATACATACACACACACACACACATATATATATATATATATATATATATATATATATATATATATATATATATATATATATATATATATATATGGGAAGAGAAGGATGAAGGTAATCCGACGTGATGGTAAAATGAAAAAGGAAAACCAAAAACTGGATGTTTTTTATGTGTACATCAACGTTTCGTCTTTATTTATAAGACTTCATCAGGATGATGACATAGGGAAAAGATATCATGCAAGCACAGATACATGTAGGGTAGACATGTTGGGAAGAAAAATAAAATAAAATGAAAAATAATGGCAGCGTCTTGCTGGACGTCCGTACTTGTTAGAGAATGAAAATGAGTGGGAGAAAAAAGGGGAAGGGTGGAGGGAGCAAGGACTACTGTGGCTGGCGATGAGAGAAAGAGGTGGGGGATGAGCAGGGGTAAAATGGATGGCAGAGAGAGATTGGAGGAAGAGGGGGAGGGGGTGTTTGACCAGATGGCTGTGGTCGAGATTGAAGGGGGAAGAGTGAGTTGGAATGTTTGTGTGTGGGGGGGTGTATGCAGGGAAAATGGGGATGGGTAGAGAGGGAGGGGGGGGGCTGTGATTTTGGTGGATGGGCGAAAGTTATGGTCTTAGAGAGCATTTGGAAAAAATGAGGGAATTTAAGAAGAGGTATGGGAGAAAATAGATGAGAGGGGGAAGAGGGAGGATTTGTCGTGATAGGGTGTGAAATATTTGGAAAATGATAGCAATGAGTGAGGGATTGGAGTGGGTGGGGGAGGGGGGTGATTGAAAGGGTGGGTGAGGAATATTTGAAATATTTGGAACATGAGAAAGTTTATTTGGACTGTAGTATTAAAAATGTGAGGGAAAAAAAGTGAGGAAAAATAAGAGAAGATTCAGGGAGAAGAAGGAAGGGTGTGGGTGAATGGAAGAGTGTCATAAGGTTAGAGATGAAAATAAAAGTTAGCCATGATCAGGCAAAAGACTTTGTTCTGTGAGGATGATCTTGCTTATTAAGGGTGATAGGTTAAAGAAACCATTTCGCTGCTTGATGGTAGTGGAGGATGTGATGAGGGCGGTTTCCAATAATCTTCGCCGAGATTTGTTGTGGATGTGTTTAGTGATTTTGGCTTGTTCAAATTTGAATGCATGACCATATTCTAGAGCATGGGAGAAAAGTGCTCTTCCTCCAATCTCTCTCTGCCATCCATTTTACCCCTGCTCATCCCCCACCTCTTTCTCTCATCGCCAGCCACAGTAGTCCTTGCTCCCTCCACCCTTCCCCTTTTTTCTCCCACTCATTTTCATTCTCTAACAAGTACGGACGTCCAGCAAGACGCTGCCATTATTTTTCATTTTATTTTATTTTTCTTCCCAACATGTCTACCCTACATGTATCTGTGCTTGCATGATATCTTTTCCCTATATCATCATCCTGATGAAGTCTTATAAATAAAGACGAAACGTTGATGTACACATAAAAAACATCCAGTTTTTGGTTTTCCTTTTTCATTTTACCATATATATATATATATATGTAATAAAAAAGTAAATGAAGGTAGAACCTTTAATTCTGTTTTGATACCAAATGTCTTTCTCTGAAGATGGACATGATATAGTCCGAAAGTTACAAGGAAAAAAGTCAAGCTAAAAAAAAATTAAATGATTTTTAATAAAACATATTCTCATCTTAAACGTGGTTTACAAGGGCATTTTTTCTGTTTTTTGAAGTTATATATCTATATATATAAGAAGGAATAGGTACAATAAATACCTTTTGAAGCATTAAGATGCGATATCAATTTTTTTTTATAAAAAAGAAAAATAATAAATCGAAACCGATTTCTTTTCTTTTTTTTATTAAAACTAGCATTTTTTTTGTTAGTTTAAAGTGATACAGATATTTCGCCAAAACCTGGCATCCTCGGTGTGTAATATATCCTGATGTCATCGGATTTGTATTTTTTATCTCTTTACCGGCTTGTTGTTATTACAGCCGGGCCAAATGGGCAAGTTGTTGTTTCCCACCATCAAATATGAAGAACGTAAATGCAGCACGTGATTTGTATAAGTGTTTAAGGTTCATATTTTTTTTTAAAAAGCATCTATTGTTAAATTTCGATTTATTATTTTTCTTTATATATAAAAAAAAATTGATATCGCATCTTAATGCTTCAAAAGGTATTTATTTTACCTATTCCTTCTTAAATTTAACAATGTTAACAAGATGCTTTAAAAAAAAAATATGAACCGTAAACACTTATAAAAATCACGTGCTGCATTCACGTTTTTCAGATTTGATGGTGGGAAACACCAACTTGCCCATTTGCCCCGGCTGTAATAACAACAAGCCGGTAAAGAGATAAAAAATACAAATCCCATGACATCAGGATATATTACATACCGAGGATGCCAGGTTTTTGCGAAATATCTGTATCCCTTTAAACTAACAAAAAAAAATGCTAGTTTTAATAAAAAAAATCAGAAAAAAAATCGGTTTCGATTTATTATTTTTCTTTTTTATATAAAAAAAATTGATATCGCATCTTAATGCTTCAAAAGGTATTTATTTTACCTATTCCTTCTTAAATTTAACGATAGATGCTTTAAAAAAAATATGAACCATAAACACTTATACAAATCACGTGCTGCATTCACGTTCTTCATATTTGATGGTGGGAAACAACAACTTGCCCATTTGGCCCGGCTGTAATAACAACAAGCTGGTAAAGAGATAAAAAATACAAATCCGATGACATCAGGATATATTACACACCAAGGATGCCAGGTTTTGGCGAAATATCTGCATCACTTTAAACTAACTAAATAAAAATGCTAGTTTGAATAAAAAAAATAAAAAAAATCGGTTTCGATTTATTATTTTTCTTTTTTATATAAAAAAAATTGATATTGCATCTTAATGCTTCAAAAGGTATTTATTTTACCTATTCCTTCTTAAATTTAACAGTAGATGCTTTTTAAAAAAAATATGAACCTTAAACACTTATACAAATCACGTGCTGCATTCACGTTCTTCATATTTGATGGTGGGAAACAACAACTTGCCCATTTGGCCCGGCTGTAATAACAACAAGCCGATAAAGAGATAAAAAATACAAATCCGATGACATCAGGATATATTACACACCAAGGATGCCAGGGTTGGCGAAATATCGGCATCACTTTAAACTAACAAAAAAAAATGCTAGTTTGAATTAAAAAAAAAAAAAAAATCGGTTTCGATTTATTATTTTTTTTTTTTATAAAAAAAATTGATATCGCATCTTAATGCTTCAAAAGGTATTTATTTTACCTATTCCTTCTTAAATTTAACAATAGATGCTTTTTTAAAAAAATATGAACCTTAAACACTTATACAAATCACGTGCTGCATTCACGTTCTTCATATTTGATGGTGGGAAACAACAACTTGCCCATTTGGCCCGGCTGTAATAACAACAAGCCGATAAAGAGATAAAAAATACAAATCCGATGACATCAGGATATATTACACACCAAGGATGCCAGGGTTGGCGAAATATCGGCATCACTTTAAACTAACAAAAAAAAAATGCTAGTTTGAATAAAAAAAAAAAAAAAAATCGGTTTCGATTTATTATTTTTCTTTTTTATAAAAAAAAATTGATATCGCATCTTAATGCTTCAAAAGGTATTTATTTTACCTATTCCTTCTTAAATTTAACAATAGATGCTTTTTTAAAAAAAATATTAACCGTAAACACTTATATATATATATATATATACAGGGTCGGGCAGCTAAATTGGTACTTTTTTTATTTTTACAAAATCCATAATTTAAAGGATTAAATATGGAAAGATATCATTTTAACATTTATTTATTTAATTATTACAGTCTATTGAACAAAATTATTCAATATGAGCAACATTTGCATCAATTATTTTGGAGATTCTTTGACGAACCCGTGAACAGCTCCTCTTTATTTTATTGGGATCGAGATTGTGAAATGCTCGTTGAATGGCTGTCTTCAATAAGTTTATATTTGGGTGTGGATTCACATTAGTCTGTCCCTCGACGACGCCGAATAGATAATAGTCGCAAACATTTAGATCTGGAGAGCTGCTGGGCCAAATATCCTTCGGAACAAACAAGGGAAGATTCTCCTTCATGAAATCTTGGACTTTCCTGTATCCATGCACTGGTGCCGAGTCTTGGATGAACATGACTTTCGTAGGGTTGTAGTTTCTACGGATCCAAGGCAATAAAACATTATTAAGAATGTTCAAATACTCCGCTGTGTTGATTTTAAGACCCGCTCGATGAAATGAGGAGGCTTCACCTTTCCATCACTTGCCACGGCTGCAAAAACCATCACAGAAGCAGGATTTTTGCTCTGCATCACAGGAGGAACTTCCGAAGGGTCACGGGCAATAACTCGAGTGTTCTGGCGATTTGGAACCTCATCCACGATGAACTTTTTCTCATCAATAAAAATGCGCACATGTCCTCCTTTGTGTTTCAGATGGTTGATAAGCTTGGGACATCTTTCAACTCTGATAGCTTTTGAACGGGCAGTGAGGAGATTATGGCGTCTCCTAACGTAGGACTTCATCCCGAGGTCTTCGTTGATTGCTCTGCTGATAGTTCTGCGACTCACATTGCGCTTTTTTGCCAGTTTCGACATCGACTGACTTGGGTCTGCCTTTATCGACCTTTTTAGCCCCACCAGGAAAGTGTTTGTACGCTTTCGATCACTACGAATACTGTGCCGACTTCTCTCAACCTTACACTCGACATCGAAATTAGCCACAACCCGATAGACAGTCGTTTTTGCATAGCCAGTGCTCTTAACAATGTCCGAAGGAGAACTCCCGGCGCGTCTCATTTCGCATATAGTTATTCTTCGTGCTAATTCCGCCATATTAAAACAAATTTGAGTAAATATAATTATGCTATCTTGCAATAAAGTGTTTAAGGATCCTTAGTAAAAAAACCGTAATCATATGATCCAAAATAAAAAAGATATTAGCATTTTAAATTAGTTCCAATTTATCTGCCCGACCCTGTATATATATATATATATATATATATATATATATATATATATATATATATATATATATAAGTATAAATTTGTATTTATACAAACATTATTGGTTACATATGTGCATACATGTTTCGGTTGCACTTTTCCAAGAAAGTCAACCTCATCATACCAAGAATTTTTCAGGAATGGATGGATTTGAAGAATTTTATCCTAAATAACTGAAATATATTGAAGCAAAAATGAATGGTTTTGATCGCTAAAATATGGATGTTTGCATACATTTTAATCTATTTTGATTGCATGCATATCGGTATGTTGTGCACATACGCATATGTGTATACGTGGTCTGTGTGCGTATATATAATGGCATTATATATTACAGTATACTTGTATCTGTAATGGTATATACATTTGAAATCGTATGGTTTAGGTATGTATGGATATATATTGGTGAGCATAAGTGTGTGTATATGTGTGCATACGTGAGTATGTATAGTTGGAATGAAATATATGGGTATGCATGGGTAAAGGTATTTCGACTGATATTCTATATTGTGGCAAAGGGTATATTTTCATGTCATTTTATTTTTACTTTTATTTTTACTTTTATTTTTATTTCAATTTTGATATTCATTTCTTGTGTACGTATACGTTGATGAATGCACATATTTATGTGCACAGGTGTACTTTATATCTGTGTATGTATCTGTGTGTATATACATATATATATATACATATATATATGTGTGTATATTTGTGTGTGTGTGTAGGTATATATGCATGTATGTGCACTTGTGCGTGTGTATACGTGGTGTGTGTGTGGTATGTATATCTGACTATGAATATACATGTATACATTTGTCGGTATATTTGCATAGTCTGGTTCTTTTATGTATATTCTAGTTATGTGCTTGTATATATTAATTTGTGTGTACTTTGCATTAGTATAGATGTACATGTATGGATTTGTATTCGTATATATGTATAGGTGTGAACTGTCGGCACCTGTATATATATATGTGTGTGTATGCCTGTGTACGTATGTATGTGTATATGTGTATGTATGTTTGTGTATGTATATATGTGTACATACACGTGTATGTGTACATATTGGTATATATATATATATATATATATATATATATATATATATATGTCAGCGTGTGTGTATGTATATGTGTGCATATGTGTACGTATTTTTAGGAACTATTTTTAGGAACTATTTTTAGGAACTATTTATACTAAAAGTGTATGGGTGGGTGTAGGCGTGTATATCTATGTTACGAATATGCTCATGTACGGTTTGTGTATGTGTATGTATGTATGTATATATATATATATATATATATATATATATATATTTATACATGTATATCTGTATATATCTATGTATATATATTTGTATGTGTATGTGTGTGTCTGTATGTATGTGCATGTATATGTGTTTGTGCGCGTGTATACATGTATCTGTATGTATATGTATATATATATATATATATATATATATATATATATATATATATATATATATAGTCTCGGAAGTTTCTCAACCATTAAAACTATATAAAAAAAACAAAAAAAAACAACAACTTATAGTCTCAAGTCTTCCAGTGGAAAATCACTCATGTAAGTCAATTTATTTTTTACAGTTATTATATTAGTTAGTTTCTAACACTATTTTAAGGGATCATCAGTTGTTTACCATGAAAAACTGTTTCGGGAATTTAAAAACAAGACAGTATTTAATTTCATGGCTTCCCAGCAGAGTTGATCAGACCCCACTTCCCTTAAAAGACAAAAACATAAACGTTCCTTATACTAAATCTACGTTTTGTTCCATATAAATGTTTTGCTAACTTATATTAGTTATTTAAGACATCAAAAAAAAAAAAAAAAAAAAATTTTTACCTGCGCTGTTCGTCTGTCTAATAAAATTTATCCGTTACTCACAAAAATGTTGTTGCATTTTAAAGTGTTTGGACGAATCCATGACACTATTATTTAAGTGATTAATGTATTATTTTTAGTTTTATATTATAAATATAAAAACATCAACACATCAAAAAATAAAAGATAAATAAATAAATATGTATATACATATATATATATATATATATATATATATATATATATATATATATATATATTACATACACACATACATATATATACCTTTAGTTCCTATTTTTCTCCCTCGTCCTACTTTGTTGTCCATCTCCCCGTTGTTGTCAACCGCAAATAAATATTAATCTTCCTTGTTCACTATAGTTTTTCTAATCTGCGTTCACAACTGTCGACTTTTTTCTTTTCTCATTGTTTCAAATCTGCGTCTGTAAGTTAACCGTTAATATGTATATGTGTGTGTGTGTGTATTGATATACGTGTATAGGGGCATATAGCTGTATATGTTGAGCCTGTATAGACGTATGGATATATGTATTGAATATATATCTAGAATATTCTTATTTCTCTATTCATAATCACGTATGTATTCTGAATATATGCTTGATTGATAGTGGATCTGTGTAGGTGTCCATGTTTAGATGTGTATGTATATCAATGTCCGTTTATTTATCTGTGTGTTTATTTAGGAGTGTTTGGGTTTGTTTATATATGTATGATTCTTGATGTATAGATGGGATATTTACACTTGAGTGAATCTGTTAAGCTGGCAAGCGAGAGCAATAAAATGAGGACAAGAAAAAGGCAATGGATACGCCAGAAAGAGTAATAAAAAAAGGGAGGGGCAACTACTGGCAAAAAAAAGTCATGCTAGTGAAATAGGTAATCCGATACTAATTCATAAGAAATAGAAGATGCTAGAAATAGAAGATGCTAGATCCCCAAAAAGAGTTATTTAGGATAACATTCTTCAAATCTATCCATTCCTGAAAAATTCTTGGTCTGATGAGGTTAACTTTCTTGGAAAAGTGCAACCGAAACATGTATGCACATATGTAACCAATAATGTTTGTATAAATAAAAATGTATACTTATAAACAGCTTTACTTGGTATTGAGCACTTTTTATAAACACTTGAGTTTCTACGGATTTACATTTACAGAAACTAATACAATACATGTACGATATATATATATATATATATATATATATATATATATATATATATATTATAATATGATGGGTAAAAAACGAAAAATACTCATTAAACAATATATATATATATATATATATATATATATATATATATATATATATATATATATATATGCCATACTTCTACAAAACGTCAAATCAAACTTGAATGATTTTATTAATAAAATGATAAGTTTCAGCGATTTGTAATTGACTTGTTTTTATTATTTACTTCCTACAATAACTTCTTACAACAGAAGTATTCATGGACGAACATTATAAAATGTATTTTCAAAGCAACATGGACGAAAGCAATCCGCGCCACAAGAAAATAGAACCAAGCAAACAATGGTTGAGACTGATTTTTAAACAAATGCAACGCTATTCTTGCACGTGTTTTTTGAAATAAGTGTGTTTCTCTACTGATGTTCATAATTTAATACTTGGTTGAAAAGGACGACAGGATTTGCCGAAAATTCCAACTCCTAAAATGAAAAAAGAAACAAAGGAAAAATTCCTATATGTAAAAATTAGTTAGAAACAAAATCACGATGCAAGAACATTTTTTTTTCAAATAAATGAAAACAATAAATGAATTTAAATATTTCGGCCTTAAGAAGCCGTTTTCAATGATATATAGAGAATTTTATCTGACTTTTTCTTTTTGCTTTATTGTCGATATCTAACAACATCTGTGAGAATTTCTCCTCAATAGAAGATGGCCAAAAATCACGATTCGTAACGCCAACAAACACACTTACCTTGATTCCGGGAGAACTTCAAAAGGGAAATGCTTTTCTTGTGTTGCAGAAACGGTACGAACTGCGTAATCAGCCTTTTAGTTGATCATCAATTAGAGATAAATTATTGACACGAGGTTACTTTAATTGCTCGGTCGTTAAGTCCTTTTAAAAGTTGGTGCGTGGTTAATTCCTCGCAAAACACAACACTAGAAACTTGTAAAATACAAGGGGTCGGTACACACGAGGTTCACTGTTCCTCGCAAAAAACTCAACTGCTATCAGATTCGAAAAAAGCCCCGTGTGGGGGAAAAAGGCGCGCAAACGAAGGTTCACTTTAGCTTAGCGGCACCAATGTTTACGGTCAATGTCAAGGTCACTTTTCCTTCCTTCTGAAGGAGGGGTCGGCAAGTGCGGTTGCTGGTACCGTGATTTCTAACAAGGAAGGGTCAGCAAGTGCGAATTGTCGGTACTGTGATTTCTAACACATCATCGCCGTCGTCGTAGAGACCCGACTGCTTTCGATGCTATTTGAGACAGTCGTTTAAATGTTTTGATATTTGGGTACTACTTCAGGGTTTGCGCCTAATTTCCGTGACTACTCGGCAGCAGCGAGCCGACGGCTAACGGAAGCATCCGAGACCTGCCGAGTCGAAAACGAGGCTGGAGTCGACGTTGTATAAACAAAACTGAAAAATCGTTAAAAAAAATGGAAGGTTGGCAGACGACAATAATATAAAACGATGAATATACGGAAAGAAAAAAAAATGCATATATTTTTATAAAAAATGAAATAAATGAACAAACCCATAGCTGAAATAAATAAACTTTTTTTATTATTATTTTTTAACCATTTTTTTTTTACTTTTTAGAAATGAACGATGAACGCTGGAATAAATAAACTACTTTTTTGGGGGGTATTTTTGAACCAAATATTTTTTTAACTTTTTTTTTTTAATTAGGCATTTTTTGTGTTTTTGATAGGTAGCGCTTGTTTCTTTTGAGGGGGAGGGGGCTTAGCGAAATACAGGCAGAAGAGGAGGATGACGGGTTCGTCGAGGATGTGGAAGGGCAGAAGGATGGTGGTCGTCGACGGGCTAGAGTTCAGCTATCTGCGACAAAATGGCGTCGAATGGGTCTTTTTTTAATGTCAACGCAACGAAATCCAACGCAATGTTTCGCAACGAAATCCAAGCCCGGCATTCCTGGGTGGGGCATCTCCAGGCACATCTGTCAGCTATATGTTTCCTAGCAGTTAACCGGCAAAGTCGGCGGCATCGTCTACACCGCATTACGGTGTCCAGCAGAGCTTCTGTGACAAAGGTTCATGACATCCTCCGGAGATTCAACGTGCGACAAAATTGCTCAAAATTCATTTTGTTATGTTAGCTTGTCTTAGCGTCTCCTTCCAATACTTATCGGCTGCTTGATGCAGCATCCTGCTTGGTCAGTTTTATTTACAGCCTCGTTTTCGACTCGGCAGGTCTCGGACGTTTGCGTTAGCTGTCGGCTCGCTGCTGCCGAGCAGTCACGGAAATTAGGCGCAAACCCTAAAGTAGTACCGATATTTGTAGTGAAAACATTGGCACGTGTGTATAGTTATTAAAATCAATATTACTACATTTGAAACATCGGTTAATGAAAGTATGAGAAATCAGTCAGAAACCAAATTACGATGCAAGAGAATTAGAACCTTAATTCCGGTTCGAGATTATTGTTATTACGCTTATTTGAAGCTATTTACATACGACAATTTTCAGTCAGAAACCAAATTACGATGCAGGAGAATTAGAACCTTAATTCCGGTTCGAGATTATTGTTATTACGCTTATTTGAAGCTAGTTACATACGACAATTTTCAGTAAGAAACCAAATTACGATGCAGGAGAATTAGAACCTTAATTCCGGTTCGAGATTATTGTTATTACGCTTATTTGAAGCTATTTACATACGACAATTTTCAGTCAGAAACCAAATTACGATGCAGGAGAATTAGAACCTACATTCCGGTTCGAGATTATTGTTATTACGCTTATTTGAAGCTAGTTACATACGACAATTTTCAGTCAGAAACCAAATTACGATGCAGGAGAATTAGAACCTTGATTCCGGTTCGAGATTATTGTTATTACGCTTATTTGAAGCTATTTACATACGACAATTTTTAGTCAGAAACCAAATTACGATGCAGGAGAATTAGAACCTTAATTCCGGTTCGAGATTATTGTTATTACGCTTATTTAAAGCTATTTACATACGACAATTTTCAGTCAGAAACATAATTACGATGCAGGAGAATAAGAATCTTAATTCCGGTTCGAGATTATTGTTATTACGCTTATTTAAAGCTATTTACATACGACAATTTTCAGTCAGAAACCAAATTACGATGCAGGAGAATTAGAATCTTAATTCCGGTTCGAGATTATTGTTATTACGCTTATTTGAAGCTATTTACATACGACAATTTTCAGTCAGAAACCAAATTACGATGCAGGAGAATTAGAACCTTAATTCCGGTTCGAGATTATTGTTATTACGCTTATTTGAAGCTATTTACATACGACAATTATCAGTCAGAAACCAAATTACGATGCAAGAGAATTAGAACCTTAATTCCGGTTCGAGATTATTGTTATTACGCTTATTTGAAGCTATTTACATACGACAATTTTCAGTCAGAAACCAAATTACGATGCATGAGAATTAGAACCTTAATTCCGGTTCGAGATTATTGTTATTACGCTTATTTGAAGCTATGTACATACGACAATTTTCAGTCAGAAACCAAATTACGATGCTGGAGAATTAGAACCTTAATTCCGGTTCGAGATTATTGTTATTACGCTTATTTGAAGCTATTTACATACGACAATTTTCAGTCAGAAACCAAATTACGATGCAGGAGAATTAGAACCTTAATTCCGGTTCGAGATTATTGTTATTACGCATATTTAAAGCTATTTACATACGACAATTTTCAGTCAGAAACCAAATTACGATGCAGGAGAATTAGAACCATAATTCCGGTTCGAGATTATTGTTATTACGCTTATTTGAAGCTAGTTACATACGACAATTTTCAGTCAGAAACCAAATTACGATGCAGGAGAATTAGAACCTTGATTCCGGTTCGAGATTATTGTTATTACGCTTATTTGAAGCTATTTACATACGACAATTTTTAGTCAGAAACCAAATTACGATGCAGGAGAATTAGAACCTTAATTCGGGTTCGAGATTATTGTTATTACGCTTATTTAAAGCTATTTACATACGACAATTTTCAGTCAGAAACATAATTACGATGCAGGAGAATTAGAATCTTAATTCCGGTTCGAGATTATTGTTATTACGCTTATTTAAAGCTATTTACATACGACACTTTTCAGTCAGAAACCAAATTACGATGCAGGAGGATTAGAATCTTAATTCCGGTTCGAGATTATTGTTATTACGCTTATTTGAAGCTATTTACATACGACAAATTTCAGTCAGAAACCAAATTACGATGCAGGAGAATTAGAACCTTAATTTCGGTTCGAGATTATTGTTATTACGCTTATTTGAAGCTATTTACATACGACAATTTTCAGTCAGAAACCAAATTACGATGCTGGAGAATTAGAACCTTAATTCCGGTTCGAGATTATTGTTATTACGCTTATTTGAAGCCATTTACATACGACAATTTTCAGTCAGAAACCAAATTACGATGCAGGAGAATTAGAACCTTAATTCCGGTTCGAGATTATTGTTATTACGCTTATTTAAAGCTATTTACATGAAACCATTTTCAGTAAGAAACCAAATTACGATGCAGGAGAATTAGAACCTTAATTCCGGTTCTAGATTATTGTTATTACGCTTATTTAAAGCTATTTACATACGACAATTTTCAGTCAGAAACCCAATTACGATGCAGGAGAATTAGAACTTTAATTCCGGTTCGAGATTATTGTTATTACGCTTATTTAAAGCTATTTACATACGACAATTTTCAGTCAGAAACCCAATTACGATGCAGGAGAATTAGAATCTTAATTCCGGTTCGAGATTATTGTTATTACGCTTATTTAAAGCTATTTACATACGACAATTTTCAGTCAGAAACCAAATTACGATGCAGGAGAATTAGAACCTTAATTCCGGTTCGAGATTATTGTTATTACGCTTATTTAAAGCTATTTACATACGACAATTTTCAGTCAGAAACCAAATTACGATGCAGGAGAATTAGAACCTTAATTCTGGTTCGAGATTATTGTTATTACGCTTATTTGAAGCTATGTACATACGACAATTTTCAGTCAGAAACCAAATTACGATGCAGGAGAATTAGAACCTTAATTCCGGTTCGAGATTATTGTTATTACGCTTATTTGAAGCTAGTTACATACGACAATTTTCAGTCAGAAACCAAATTACGATGCAGGAGAATTAGAACCTTAATTCCGGGTCGAGATTATTGTTATTACGCTTATTTGAAGCTATGTACATACGACAATTTTCAGTCAGAAACCAAATTACGATGCAGGAGAATTAGAACCTTAATTCCGGTTCGAGATTATTGTTATTACGCTTATTTGAAGCTATTTACATACGACAATTTTCAGTCAGAAACCAAATTACGATGCTGGAGAATTAGAACCTTAATTCCGGTTCGAGATTATTGTTATTACGCTTATTTGAAGCCATTTACATACGACAATTTTCAGTCAGAAACCAAATTACGATGCAGGAGAATTAGAACCTTGATTCCGGTTCGAGATTATTGTTATTACGCTTATTTTAAGCTATTTACATACGACAAATTTCAGTCAGAAACCAAATTACGATGCAGGAGAATTAGAACCTTAATTCCGGTTCGAGATTATTGTTATTACGCTTATTTGAAGTTATTTACATACGACAAATTTCAGTCAGAAACCAAATTACGATGCAGGAGAATTAGAACCTTAATTCCGGTTCGAGATTATTGTTATTACGCTTATTTGAAGCTATTTACATACGACAATTTTCAGTCAGAAACCAAATTACGATGCAAGAGAATTAGAACCTTAATTCCGGTTCGAGATTATTGTTATTACGCTTATTTGAAGCTATTTACATACGACAATTTTCAGTCAGAAACCAAATTACGATGCAGGAGAATTAGAACTTTAATTCCGGTTCGAGATTATTGTTATTACGCTTATTTTAAGCTATTTACATACGACAAATTTCAGTCAGAAACCAAATTACGATGCGGGAAAATTAGTATCTTAATTCCGGTTCGAGATTATTGTTATTACGCTTATTTGAAGCTATTTACATACGACAATTTTCAGTCAGAAACAAAATTACGATGCAGGAGAATTAGAATCTTAATTCCGGTTCGAGATTATTGTTATAACGCTTATTTAAAGCTATTTACATACGACAATTTTCAGTCAGAAACATAATTACGATGCAGGAGAATTAGAACCTTAATTCCGGTTCGAGATTATTGTTATTACGCTTATTTAAAGCTATTTACATACGACAATTTTCAGTCAGAACCCAAATTACGATGCAGGAGAATTAAAACCTTAATTCCGGTTCTGGATTATTGTTATTACGCTTATTTAAAGCTATTTACATACGACAATTTTCAGTCAGAAACCAAATGACGATGCAAGAGAATTAGAACCTTAATTCCGGTTCGAGATTATTGTTATTACGCTTATTTGAAGCTATTTACATACGACAATTTTCAGTCAGAAACCAAATTACGATGCAGGAGAATTAGAACCTTAATTCCGGTTCAAGATTATTGTTATTACGCTTATTTGAAGCTATTTACATACGACAATTTTCAGTCAGAAACCAAATTACGATGCAGGAGAATTAGAACCTTAATTCCGGTTCGAGATTATTGTTATTACGCTTATTTGAAGCTATTTACATACGACAAATTTCAGTCAGAAACCAAATTACGATGCAGGAGAATTAGAACCTTAATTCCGGTTCGAGATTATTGTTATTACGCTTATTTGAAGCTATTTACATACGACAATTTTCAGTCAGAAACCAAATTACGATGCAGGAGAATTAGAACCTTAATTCCGGTTCGAGATTATTGTTATTACGCTTATTTGAAGCTATTTACATACGACAATTTTCAGTCAGAAACCAAATTACGATGCAGGAGAATTAGAACCTTAATTCCGGTTCGAGATTATTCTTATTACGCTTATTTGAAGCTATTTACATACGAAAATTTTAAGTCAGAAACCAAATTACGATGCAGGAGAATTAGAACCTTAATTCCGGTTCGAGATTATTGTTATTACGCTTATTTGAAGCTATTTACATACGACAATTTTCAGTCAGAAACCAAATTACGATGCAGGAGAATTAGAACATTACTTCCGGTTCGAGATTATTGTTATTACGCTTATTTGAAGCTATGTACATACGACAATTTTTAGTCAGAAACCAAATTACGATGCAGGAGAATTAGAACCTTACTTCCGGTTCGAGATTATTGTTATTACGCTTGTTTGAAGCTATCTACATACGACAAATTTCAGTCAGAAACCAAATTACGATGCAGGAAAATTAGAACTTTAATTCCGGTTCGAGATTATTGTTGTTACGCTTATTTGAAGCTATTTACATACGACAATTTTCAGTCAGAAACCAAATTACGATGCAGGAGAATTAGAACCTTAATTCCGGTTCGAGATTATTGTAATTACGCTTATTTGAAGTTATTTACACACGACAAATTTCAGTCAGAAACCAAATTACGATGCAGGAGAATTAGAACCTTAATTCCGGTTCGAGATTATTGTTATTACGCTTATTTGAAGCTAGTTACATACGACAATTTTCAGTCAGAAACTAAATTACGATGCATGAGAATTAGAACCTTAATTCCGGTTCGAGATTATTGTTATTACGCTTATTTGAAGCTATTTACATGCGACAATTTTCAGTCAGAAACCAAATTACAATGCAGGAGAATTAGAACATTTATTCCGGTTCGAGATTATTGTTATTACGCTTATTTGAAGCTATTTACATACGACAATTTTCAGTCAGAAACCAAATTACGATGCAGGAGAATTAGAACCTTAATTCCGGTTCGAGATTATTGTTATTACGCTTATTTGAAGCTATTTACATACGACAATTTTCAGTCAGAAACCAAATTACGATGCAGGAGAATTAGAACTTTAATTCCGGTTCGAGATTATTGTAATTACGCTTATTTTAAGCTATTTACATACGACAAATTTCAGTCAGAAACCAAATTACCATGCAGGAGAATTAGAACCTTAATTCCGGTTCGAAATTATTGTTATTACGCGTGTTTGAAGCTATGTACATACGACAATTTTCAGTCAGAAACCAAATTACGATGCATGAGAATTAGAACCTTAATTCCGGTTCGAGATTATTGTTATTACGCTTATTTGAAGCTAGTTACATACGACAATTTTCAGTCAGAAACCAAATTACGATGCAGGAGAATTAGAACCTTAATTCCGGTTCGAGATTATTGTTATTACGCTTATTTGAAGCTATTTACATACGACAATTTTCAGTCAGAAACCAAATTACGATGCAAGATAATTAGAACCTTAATTCCGGTTCGAGATTATTGTTATTACGCTAATTTGAAGCTATTTACATACGACAATTTTCAGTCAGAAACCAAATTACGATGCAGGAGAATTAGAACATTAATTCCGGTTCGAGATTATTGTTATTACGCTTATTTGAAGCTATTTACATACGACAATTTTCAGTCAGAAACCAAATTACGATGCAGGAGAATTAGAACTTTTATTCCGGTTCGAGATTATTGTTATTACGCTTATTTTAAGCTATTTACATACGACAAATTTCAGTCAGAAACCAAATTACGATGCAGGAGAATTAGAACCTTAATTCCGGTTCGAGATTATTGTTATTACGCTTATTTGAAGCTATGTACATACGACAATTTTCAGTCAGAAACCAAATTACGATGCAGGAGAATTAGAACCTTAATTCCGGTTCGAGATTATTGTTATTACGCTTATTTGAAGTTATTTACATACGACAAATTTCAGTCAGAAACCAAATTACGATGCAGGAGAATTAGAACCTTAATTCCGGTTCGAGATTATTGTTATTACGCTTATTTGAAGCTAGTTACATACGACAATTTTCAGTCAGAAACCCAATTACGATGCAAGAGAATTAGAACCTTAATTCCGGTTCGAGATTATTGTTATTACGCTTATTTGAAGCTATTTAAATACGACAATTTTCAGTCAGAAACCAAATTACGATGCAGGAGAATTAGAACTTTAATTCCGGTTCGAGATTATTGTTATTACGCTTATTTTAAGCTATTTACATACGATAAATTTCAGTCAGAAACCAAATTACGATGCAGGAGAATTAGAACCTTAATTCCGGTTCGGGATTATTGTTATTACGCTTATTTGAAGCTATGTACATACGACAATTTTCAGTCAGAAACCAAATTACGATGCAGGAGAATTAGAACCTTGATTCCGGTTCGAGATTATTGTTATTACGCTTATTTGAAGTTATTTACATACGACAAATTTCAGTCAGAAACCAAATTACGATGCAGGAGAATTAGAACCTTAATTCCGGTTCGAGATTATTGTTATTACGCTTATTTGAAGCTATTTACATACGACAATTTTCAGTCAGAAACCAAATTACGATACAAGAGAATTAGAACCTTAATTCCGGTTCGAGATTATTGTTATTACGCTTATTTGAAGCTATTTACATACGACAATTTTCAGTCAGAAACCAAATTACGATGCAGGAGAATTAGAACCTTAATTCCGGTTCGAGATTATTGTTATTACGCTTATTTGAAGCTATTTACATACGACAATTTTCAGTCAGAAACCAAATTACGATGCAGGAGAATTAGAACCTTAATTCCGGTTCGAGATTATTGTTATTACGCTTATTTGAAGCTATTTATATACGACAATTTTCAGTCAGAAACCAAATTACGATGCAGGAGAATGAGAATCTTAAGTCCGGTTCGAGATTATTGTTATTACGCTTATTTTAAGCTATTTACATACGACAATTTTCAGTCAGAAACCAAATTACGATGCAGGAGAATTAGAACCTTAATTCCGGTTCGAGATTATTGTTATTACGCTTATTTGAAGCTATTTACATACGACAATTTTCAGTCAGAAACCAAATTACGATGCAGGAGAATTAGAACCTTAATTCCGGTTCGAGATTATTGTTATTACGCTTATTTGAAGCTATTTACATACGACAATTTTCAGTCAGAAACCAAATTACGATGCAGGAGAATTAGAACCTTAATTCCGGTTCGAGATTATTGTTATTACGCTTATTTGAAGCTATGTACATACGACAATTTTTAGTCAGAAACCAAATTACGATGCAGGAGAATTAGAACCTTACTTCCGGTTCGAGATTATTGTTATTACGCTTGTTTGAAGCTATCTACATACGACAAATTTCAGTCAGAAACCAAATTACGATGCAGGAAAATTAGAACTTTAATTCCGGTTCGAGATTATTGTTATTACGCTTATTTGAAGCTATTTACATACGACAATTTTCAGTCAGAAACCAAATTACGATGCAGGAGAATTAGAACCTTAATTCCGGTTCGAGATTATTGTAATTACGCTTATTTGAAGTTATTTACACACGACAAATTTCAGTCAGAAACCAAATTACGATGCAGGAGAATTAGAACCTTAATTCCGGTTCGAGATTATTGTTATTACGCTTATTTGAAGCTAGTTACATACGACAATTTTCAGTCAGAAACTAAATTACGATGCATGAGAATTAGAACCTTAATTCCGGTTCGAGATTATTGTTATTACGCTTATTTGAAGCTATTTACATACGACAATTTTCAGTCAGAAACCAAATTACAATGCAGGAGAATTAGAACATTTATTCCGGTTCGAGATTATTGTTATTACGCTTATTTGAAGCTATTTACATACGACAATTTTCAGTCAGAAACCAAATTACGATGCAGGAGAATTAGAACCTTAATTCCGGTTCGAGATTATTGTTATTACGCTTATTTGAAGCTATTTACATACGACAATTTTTAGTCAGAAACCAAATTACGATGCAGGAGAATTAGAACTTTAATTCCGGTTCGAGATTATTGTTATTACGCTTATTTTAAGCTATTTACATACGACAAATTTCAGTCAGAAACCAAATTACCATGCAGGAGAATTAGAACCTTAATTCCGGTTCGAAATTATTGTTATTACGCTTGTTTGAAGCTATGTACATACGACAATTTTCAGTCAGAAACCAAATTACGATGCATGAGAATTAGAACCTTGATTCCGGTTCGAGATTATAGTTATTACGCTTATTTGAAGCTAGTTACATACGACAATTTTCAGTCAGAAACCAAAGTACGATGCATGAGAATTAGAACCTTAATTCCGGTTCGAGATTATTGTTATTACGCTTATTTGAAGCTATTTACATACGACAATTTTCAATCAGAAACCAAATTACGATGCAAGATAATTAGAACCTTAATTCCGGTTCGAGATTATTGTTATTACGCTTATTTGAAGCTATTTACATACGACAATTTTCAGTCAGAAACCAAATTACGATGCAGGAGAATTAGAACATTAATTCCGGTTCGAGATTATTGTTATTACGCTTATTTGAAGCTATTTACATACGACAATTTTCAGTCAGAAACCAAATTACGATGCAGGAGAATTAGAACTTTTATTCCGGTTCGAGATTATTGTTATAACGCTTATTTTAAGCTATTTACATACGACAAATTTCAGTCAGAAACCAAATTACGATGCAGGAGAATTAGAACCTTAATTCCGGTTCGAGATTATTGTTATTACGCTTATTTGAAGCTATGTACATACGACAATTTTCAGTCAGAAACCAAATTACGATGCAGGAGAATTAGAACCTTAATTCCGGTTAGAGATTATTGTTATTACGCTTATTTGAAGTTATTTACATACGACAAATTTCAGTCAGAAACCAAATTACGATGCAGGAGAATTAGAACCTTAATTCCGGTTCGAGAATATTGTTATTACGCTTATTTGAAGCTAGTTACATACGACAATTTTCAGTCAGAAACCAAATTACGATGCAAGAGAATTAGAACCTTAATTCCGGTTCGAGATTATTGTTATTACGCTTTTTTGAAGCTATTTACATGCGACAATTTTCAGTCAGAAACCAAATTACGATGCAGGAGAATTAGAACTTTAATTCCGGTTCGAGATTATTGTTATTACGCTTATTTTAAGCTATTTACATACGACAAATTTCAGTCAGAAACCAAATTACGATGCAGGAGAATTAGAACCTTAATTCCGGTTCGGGATTATTGTTATTACGCTTATTTGAAGCTATGTACATACGACAATTTTCAGTCAGAAACCAAATTACGATGCAGGAGAATTAGAACCTTGATTCCGGTTCGAGATTATTGTTATTACGCTTATTTGAAGTTATTTACATACGACAAATTTCAGTCAGAAACCAAATTACGATGCAGGAGAATTAGAACCTTAATTCCGGTTCGAGATTATTGTTATTACGCTTATTTGAAGCTATTTACATACGACAATTTTCAGTCAGAAACCAAATTACGATACAAGAGAATTAGAACCTTAATTCCGGTTCGAGATTATTGTTATTACGCTTATTTGAAGCTATTTACATACGACAATTTTCAGTCAGAAACCAAATTACGATGCAGGAGAATTAGAACCTTAATTCGGGTTCGAGATTATTGTTATTACGCTTATTTGAAGCTATTTACATACGACAATTTTCAGTCAGAAACCAAATTACGATGCAGGAGAATTAGAACCTTAATTCCGGTTCGAGATTATTGTTATTACGCTTATTTGAAGCTATGTACATACGACAATTTTCAGTCAGAAACCAAATTACGATGCAGGAGAATTAGAACCTTAATTCCGCTTCGAGATTATTGTTATTACGCTTATTTAAAGCTATTTACATCTGACAATTTTCAGTCAGAAACCAAATTACGATGCATGAGAATTAGAACCTTAATTCCGGTTCGAGATTATTTTTGTTACGCTTATTTGAAGCTATTTACATACGACAATTTTCAGTCAGAAACCAAATTACGATGCAAGATAATTAGAACCTTAATTCCGGTTCGAGATTATTGTTATTACGCTTATTTGAAGCTATTTACATACGACAATTTTCAGTCAGAAACCAAATTACGATGCAGGAGAATTAGAACCTTAATTCCGGTTCGAGATTATTGTTATTACGCTTATTTGAAGCTATGTACATACGACAATTTTCAGTCAGAAACCAAATTACGATGCAGGAGAATTAGAACCTTAATTCCGGTTCGAGATTATTGTTATTACGCTTATTTGAAGCTATCTACATACGACAAATTTCAGTCAGAAACCAAATTACGATGCAGGAAAATTAGAACCTTAATTCCGGTTCGAGATTATTGTTATTACGCTTATTTGAAGCTATGTACATACGACAATTTTCAGTCAGAAACCAAATTACGATGCAGTAGAATTAGAACCATAATTCCGGTTCGAGATTATTGTTATTACGCTTATTTGAAGCTATTTACATACGACAATTTTCAGTCAGAAACCAAATTACGATGCATGAGAATTAGAACCTTCATTCCGGTTCGAGATTATTGTTATTACGCTTATTTTAAGCTATTTACATACGACAATTTTTAGTCAGAAACCAAATTACGATGCATGAGAATTAGAACCTTAATTCCGGTTCGAGATTATTGTTATTACGCTTATTTTAAGCTATTTACATACGACAATTTTCAGTCAGAAACCAAATTACGATGCAGGAGAATTAGAACCTTAATTCCGGTTCGAGATTATTGTTATTACGCTTATTTGAAGCTATTTACATACGACAATTTTCAGTCAGAAACCAAATTACGATGCATGAGAATTAGAACCTTAATTCCGGTTCGAGATTATTGTTATTACGCTTATTTGAAGCTATTTACATACGACAATTTTCAGTCAGAAACCAAATTACGATGCAAGATAATTAGAACCTTAATTCCGGTCGAGATTATTGTTATTACGCTTATTTGAAGCTATTTACATACGACAATTTTCAGTCAGAAACCAAATTACGATGCAGGAGAATTAGAACCTTAATTCCGGTTCGAGATTATTGTTATTACGCTTATTTGAAGCTATTTACATACGACAATTTTCAGTCAGAAAGCAAATTACGATGCAAGATAATTAGAACCTTTATTCCGGTTCGAGATTATTGTTATTACGCTTATTTGAAGCTATTTACATACGACAATTTTCAGTCAGAAACCAAATTACGATGCAAGAGAATTAGAACCTTTATTCCGGTTCGAGATTATTGTTATTACGCTTATTTGAAGTTATTTACATACGACAATTTTCAGTCAGAAACAAAATTACGATGCAAGAGATTTAGAACCTTAATTCCGGTTCGAGATTATTGTTATTACGCTTATTTGAAGCTATTTACATACGATAATTTTCAGTCAGAAACCAAATTACGTTGCATGAGAATTAGAACCTTAATTCCGGTTCGAGATTATTGTTATTACGCTTATTTGAAGCTATTTACATACGACAAATTTCAGTCAGAAACCAAATTACGATGCAGGAGAATTAGAACCTTAATTCCGGTTCGGGATTATTGTTATTACGCTTATTTGAAGCTATGTACATACGACAATTTTCAGTCAGAAACCAAATTACGATGCAGGAGAATTAGAACCTTGATTCCGGTTCGAGATTATTGTTATTACGCTTATTTGAAGTTATTTACATACGACAAATTTCAGTCAGAAACCAAATTACGATGCAGGAGAATTAGAACCTTAATTCCGGTTCGAGATTATTGTTATTACGCTTATTTGAAGCTATTTACATACGACAATTTTCAGTCAGAAACCAAATTACGATACAAGAGAATTAGAACCTTAATTCCGGTTCGAGATTATTGTTATTACGCTTATTTGAAGCTATTTACATACGACAATTTTCAGTCAGAAACCAAATTACGATGCAGGAGAATTAGAACCTTAATTCGGGTTCGAGATTATTGTTATTACGCTTATTTGAAGCTATTTACATACGACAATTTTCAGTCAGAAACCAAATTACGATGCAGGAGAATTAGAACCTTAATTCCGGTTCGAGATTATTGTTATTACGCTTATTTGAAGCTATGTACATACGACAATTTTCAGTCAGAAACCAAATTACGATGCAGGAGAATTAGAACCTTAATTCCGCTTCGAGATTATTGTTATTACGCTTATTTAAAGCTATTTACATCTGACAATTTTCAGTCAGAAACCAAATTACGATGCATGAGAATTAGAACCTTAATTCCGGTTCGAGATTATTTTTGTTACGCTTATTTGAAGCTATTTACATACGACAATTTTCAGTCAGAAACCAAATTACGATGCAAGATAATTAGAACCTTAATTCCGGTTCGAGATTATTGTTATTACGCTTATTTGAAGCTATTTACATACGACAATTTTCAGTCAGAAACCAAATTACGATGCAGGAGAATTAGAACCTTAATTCCGGTTCGAGATTATTGTTATTACGCTTATTTGAAGCTATGTACATACGACAATTTTCAGTCAGAAACCAAATTACGATGCAGGAGAATTAGAACCTTAATTCCGGTTCGAGATTATTGTTATTACGCTTATTTGAAGCTATCTACATACGACAAATTTCAGTCAGAAACCAAATTACGATGCAGGAAAATTAGAACCTTAATTCCGGTTCGAGATTATTGTTATTACGCTTATTTGAAGCTATGTACATACGACAATTTTCAGTCAGAAACCAAATTACGATGCAGTAGAATTAGAACCATAATTCCGGTTCGAGATTATTGTTATTACGCTTATTTGAAGCTATTTACATACGACAATTTTCAGTCAGAAACCAAATTACGATGCATGAGAATTAGAACCTTCATTCCGGTTCGAGATTATTGTTATTACGCTTATTTTAAGCTATTTACATACGACAATTTTTAGTCAGAAACCAAATTACGATGCATGAGAATTAGAACCTTAATTCCGGTTCGAGATTATTGTTATTACGCTTATTTTAAGCTATTTACATACGACAATTTTCAGTCAGAAACCAAATTACGATGCAGGAGAATTAGAACCTTAATTCCGGTTCGAGATTATTGTTATTACGCTTATTTGAAGCTATTTACATACGACAATTTTCAGTCAGAAACCAAATTACGATGCATGAGAATTAGAACCTTAATTCCGGTTCGAGATTATTGTTATTACGCTTATTTGAAGCTATTTACATACGACAATTTTCAGTCAGAAACCAAATTACGATGCAAGATAATTAGAACCTTAATTCCGGTCGAGATTATTGTTATTACGCTTATTTGAAGCTATTTACATACGACAATTTTCAGTCAGAAACCAAATTACGATGCAGGAGAATTAGAACCTTAATTCCGGTTCGAGATTATTGTTATTACGCTTATTTGAAGCTATTTACATACGACAATTTTCAGTCAGAAAGCAAATTACGATGCAAGATAATTAGAACCTTTATTCCGGTTCGAGATTATTGTTATTACGCTTATTTGAAGCTATTTACATACGACAATTTTCAGTCAGAAACCAAATTACGATGCAAGAGAATTAGAACCTTTATTCCGGTTCGAGATTATTGTTATTACGCTTATTTGAAGTTATTTACATACGACAATTTTCAGTCAGAAACAAAATTACGATGCAAGAGATTTAGAACCTTAATTCCGGTTCGAGATTATTGTTATTACGCTTATTTGAAGCTATTTACATACGATAATTTTCAGTCAGAAACCAAATTACGTTGCATGAGAATTAGAACCTTAATTCCGGTTCGAGATTATTGTTATTACGCTTATTTGAAGCTATTTACATACGACAATTTTCAGTCAGAAACCAAATTACGATGCAAGAGAATTAGAACCTTAATTCCGGTTCGAGATTATTGTTATTACGCTTATTTGAAGCTATTTACATACGACAATTTTCAGTCAGAAACCAAATTACGATGCAGGAGAATTAGAACCTTAATTCCGGTTCGAGATTATTGTTATTACGCTTATTTGAAGTTATTTACATACGACAATTTTCAGTCAGAAACCAAATTACGATGCAGGATAATGAGAATCTTAATTCCGGTTCGAGATTATTGTTATTACGCTTATTTGAAGCTATTTACATACGACAATTTTCAGTCAGAAACCAAATTACTATGCAGGAGAATTAGAACCTTAATTCCGGTTCGAGATTATTGTTATTACGCTTATTTGAAGCTATTTACATACGACAATTTTCAGTCAGAAACCAAATTACGATGCAAGAGAATTTGAATCTTAATTCCGGTTCGAGATTATTGTTATTACGCTTATTTGAAGCTATTTACATACGACAATTTTCAGTCAGAAACCAAATTACGATGCAGGAGAATTAGAACCTTAATTCCGGTTCGATATTATTGTTATTACGCTTATTTGAAGCTATTTACATACGACAATTTTCAGTCAGAAACCAAATTACGATGCAGGAGAATTAGAACCTTAATTCCGGTTCGAGATTATTGTTATTACGCTGATTTTAAGCTATTTACATACGACAATTTTATAAATAGATATTACAACGATATTACCTTAGCAAAATCAGTTATAGTTTAACAACAATTTGATTCATTTTATGATTTTGTATATAACAAACAAACAAACAAACAAACAAAATGAAAACTAAATTAAATATGTAAAACTACCGAACAACGACGAGTAAGAACGACTAGTAACTAATAAAATGGAGTGAAGAAAGAGATATTTGTTCATGAAATAAGGATGTTCCATCACCTTCTGTTACGTGTTCCTATTTACTTGCCTCCCCACAAGGGAAGAGTTAGACACAAGGTCGGGTTTTAATGTCAGAGATATCCAGCTCCCCCAAAAGTGGAACCCTGGATTGGAACAAAAATAAAAATTTCATCCGTCTAGAAGGATTTCTCCTTCAGTGACTGAGAACAAAAAAGATTAAATGTAGTATCAGAACATATACCACACTTTAATGTTACGTGTTGTAATTAATGCGTTGACATAATGACGTTACAGTAATTCAAATATTATTTAATACACAGCAGAATAACATATGACTATTGTCTCTAATAGGAATGAAACCTGCTGTAATGTTCAGACATGTGGGGTTAGTTGTACCTTTAAGAATTGTATCAACCTGTTCCCTTTGCACTGGACATTTTCTTTTTAAATATTTGTCTTTATCTTATACTATCTGTATAACGTTTAACATTATGAATTTTGGTAATTTACCTTACCGGCTTATTTGTTTGTATTCCTCTGGCAATAAGATCTCATTCTTTGAAAAGCCGTGGCTTAAGGAAGGAAAATACATTTCTTTTATTTAAAACACCTTGTTTTGTGCATCTGATTATGTAATAGATATTGTATTTTAACAATCTTTATTCTCATCTTTTACTTGTCTCTCTCCTCCCTTCTCTCTTTCTCTCTCTCACTCTCACTCACTCTGTCTCTCTCTCTCTCTCTCTCTCTCTCTCTCTCTCTATATATATATATATATATATATATATATATATATAGTATCACAATTATGAAGGGAAAACGAGTTTTCTCGTTCATGATTAAAAGTTGAACAAGGAAAAACTCCAGTCAACCGGTTTCGCTCTCTCTTAACAAAGGCTGTATTGAGAGATTTAAAAAAGGGGGCGAAAACAGGAAATAGAGTAAAACAAATCTGTATATATTTAAAATAAAACATCTTAGAGACTGATAACCTCTAATTTTAAGAGACACTCCCTTTGTTTACACGAACGTGGATCGTCTCCAACATTTTTAGATGATAAAGTGAGTGAGCATGACTCAGGATGGTAAAGGAGTCAATGCTGAAATTCCTTGCGCACGGCGGGTTTTTAAGCAAAACGTATGTGTTATTTAGAACGTCCGTTGAATAGGTGTGTTGTTGGACTCTACTATCCAACGTCGTCCTACCCACGTAGTCGGCACTGCAACCACATTTAAATTACATTATTATTATGGTGTGTGTATGTGAGATTGGTATAAAACGTCTTTTCGAGAGGACACCAATAAAGGTTTTGTCAAGAACACAATACGTACATTCCAAGCAAAATAGCAATTTTCGACTGTTGAGCTAATTTGATTGGCGAATTTCTCACTTACTGTACCTAACCAAGGAAAACGAATGTAGCCGTACTATTAAAGTAAACGGAATTAAAAGTAAACACATCTGCATTTTTTAGTTTCGTCACCAAACAGACGAATTCACAAATTATTCACAATACGAATCATAAAAATATCACAAGACAGGCCTGAACAAAAAGGGATTATAATCATCAAAAACGTCACGATCAATTCTTATTTCTGCGATAATACGTATTTAAAAGTTGCGGTAACAATGCGGAGAGGGATAAGTGGCCACCACTATCGTGCGCCCGCTGCGGAGAAGCAGTGGCCACGCGCAGGCGCGAATCTAGAACCTTTAATTACGAGGTGAGTGTTGTAATTATGTAAAATAGGCGCTGTTGGCAGTCCGATATTGCTGGATATAAGGAGATTTTTTGCTGGAAGAGTCAGTTTTGTTTTGGACGTCACGTCGTTCACATATGGTTTTGAACGGGTGTCGTTTATCACCTGATTGTGTTTGATATGTTTCGAATCATGTTTGTGAAATGAGAAGAGTTTTCAGTGGAGATAGGAAAGGGAGAACTGCTACTGCTGCTGAGATTAACAGCGAACGTTGTGACTGTTGTTGGTGGTGGTGAAGTGAAGATAAACAATTTTGAACCCGCTTGAATACTGAGAGCTCTAAATAATTTACGTGATTAAAATAAGAATCGGTAAACCAAATACATCTATCAAAAGTGTTGTAACTGGTTGTGCGTGCGTTGTGATAGGTACTTAACTTGATTGTTTAATTAAAGGAAAATAAGCCAGTGTAGACAATGTGTTTTCGTGATTGCTTTATGTAAGCGGAACAAGTTTATTGGTAAAGAAATGTGTGTGTGAGAGAGAGTTTATCAGCAGTAGTAGTTTTATTTAAGCTGCTGCTGATTATTTGTTGAATCCCTGTAGCTGTTGGCGATGCTGATGATTGAAATTCGTGGTATCATGGCGAAATATAATAACGTTGTTGTTCTCATGGAACATATATATATATATATATATATATATATATATATATATATATATATATATATATATAAGGAGAGAGAGAGAGAGAGGAGGGAAAAAGAATCTGTTTTATTTCGTAGTTTGAAAGTGACAGTTTATCCTACTGGATGGAAGAAATACTGCTTATCCTTTGAGCGTATTTTTTTTGTGCGCGAAAATACCAGTCTAGAGTGTCGTAGCTTTTTGTTGTAGTCTATATGTCTTCAATTGATCTGCTTGAGATGATTCGCACTGGCGCGACGAACGTTGGAAAGCATTATTTCCCTAACGGATATGTTATCTAGTATCAAGGCTGCGCGAATCCTTTGGAGGGAAAACGAAGTTTTTTTTATATGGAGGCATGGCGCCTCGTAGGATTGCCGATAGCAGTCTTCTTGTTTAATGCGATTGTTGGCGGTTTATATACGTTCACATCGAATATTTCACCATTCGCGCCAAGCACGCTGATTGGCTACTTGATGCATAGGCGTTTAGTTAGACAAGTGCATTATTATTGTGTTTTCTAGTCAGGTTGATAAAATCGCAAATTCAGTCCCGACAGACGCAACAAAACAAATTCTTATAATTTCCATTTTGAAGGTTATTTCAATTGTGTTTTGACACGGATCAAATCCAGAATATTAATGGTGTTCTTTTTTTTATCTCTATGTGAATAGAATTGAATAAAATAATCTTACTTACTATTTGAATTGCGTTCAATTAATTCTGAGCAGTGTTTAAATACTACTGATAACACTATCAAGATCCGAATGTTCCAAATGCTTACATATATTTTAAACTATCAGCACAAACATAATCTGAAGCAGCCTTTACATTTCTATCATCTAAATCAGGGGCGGCCAACCTTTTCAGAGTGAGGGCCAAATGAGACTTTTGGAAGGTTGAAAGGTTGTTTTGTTTTACGGCATATCAACCCTTTTCAGGTTATTTAATGCCGAATGCAGTCATTTTGGTGAAAGTTTTTATGCTTCAAGTTCTTTATATGTTCAAATATTTATTGATGGTGTTTGGTTTGGTTGTTAAAGTATATTTGTTTTCTTCTCTTTTTTGTTTCATCTGTTTCTATTTAACTCATAGTTGGGACCCTAACTAGTACTACCACTCCGGGTCAGGGTGGACCTGGGAGCAATGGTAATTAAGAGGAGGCTCCACATTCCCCAAAGTCCGTAAGCCGGATCTCACCATCGGATGTAGTTTAAGGTCATATCCAGGACCGGGAGTAGGGTAGGAAAAATAAAATAAAAAAGGGGAGGGAGAAAGGGAGAAGGGCTGTTGTTTTTGTTTTTGGTTTTGTAGAACATAATTAAGTTTTACAAAAAAAAAAAAAAAAAAAAAAAAAAAACCATCAATGTAGGTGAATTTCGTCTCAGGGAGCTACAGGGCAGCCTGATCTGGTATCACCAGACTTTTGGAAGGAGATCGCGGGCCGGAGTGAAAAACGAAATCTCAAAATTACTATATTTTGTTTACATCAATAAATTGTACAAAAATTGCATTGAGCACTCTACAAATCTGATATTTTTTCTCAGGAGACTTCTGTATGTGATGTTATAAAAGGCGCCAACGAAGAGTCATTTTGGAATCATAAAAAATAATGACAGGGGAAGTAGCAAGTTGATTCAGCATTCGTTTTGACACACCTCACATAAGTTCTCTGTTTCATGCCCTTTCCTCGTCTCACGTTTCCTCTTTGCCTCTCTTTCTCTTTTTCTATTTTTATCTCAGGCGAAGGATTTGAAATTAATAGTTAAAGAAAAATGAAATATACATGCATCATCGCTCGCTGATGTTTATACATTTTTATGCCACTGTAAATCTTAATTGAAACCTACTATGTCACAAAATGATATGAGTTTTACTCGGAGGTTCGCGGGCCGGATTGCAATTTTAAAGCATAACGGGGTGGATTATTAGTTTACAAATTACATTTAAATGAAGCTACTGTTGCAAATTAAAAAAAACTATGAAAAAAATCTGAATTTCGTTTGTTGATAAAACATCGCGTTCTGATGTGTAAAATACTGTTCAATACTGTTCAAGCAATGCGGCGGCGTGATAAATGTGATTCGGACTCTGCACCGTCGGTTACAACGATTAAGATGTTGTATGTTGATTTTTAACAGTCGTACAGACGCAAATGATGCTGAACGTTCAAGTCACCCAGATTCTGTAGTTATCCCGGAAAGCGCCCACAAACTCGTTTTGTCCGATCGTGAATTAAAGTTGCGTTTGATTGCAAAGGAGTTAAAGATATCAGAAGGCAGTGTATTGGCCATTTTACATGAACATTTGTCAATGAGAAAACTGTGTTTGAAGTGGGTGTCGCGAAAGGTATTTTACTTATCGATTACCCTGAGAAAGGAAGAATAATCAATAGCGAATATTATATAGAACTATTGGTGTATTTGAAGGAACGAATTGCCAAAAAACAACTACAAATGAAAAAGAAAAAACTGCTCTGTCACTGTGTGACAAGTCCATCGCAACGATAGCAAAATACATGGAATTGTTTCCGCACCCACCCTATTCTCCAGATCAGGTCCTCAGCGACTGCTGGCTGTTAGCAGACCCCAAAAGAATGCTTCAGGGAAAGAGATTTATCTCTAATCAAGAAGTGATACCAAGAACTGGGGCGCATTTTGAGGCCAAAGACAAATCATTTTACTAAAAGGAGAATTGTTAGAGAAGCGTTGAACTCAGTGTACCACCTTAGATAGAGACTATGTTGTAAATTTTGCCTAAAACCTATTAATTAGGCCCGGGACTTATTGAGTGATTTTTTAAACTAAATCAAACCATGGAAGCAACATGTAAGGCAATTTTTTTATAATATAAGGTTCCCAGTGCACTTTGGCATCCAGGGCCCTTGGCAAAATATGCCTTTACTCGGTGACACTTCTCCACTAATGTGGGTGCCACGAAGTTGTATGAACACTAGAAAAATATTAATAAAAAAAGTTTCATATTTTGATACAAAATCGGCTTCAAATTCAAATTAAAAAAACAGAAGAAAATACATATTTTTCAACCAATGGGAACGGTTAAAAATATCTTCACCGGAAGCTATAAAAAACCTTAAGGATTTTAGGCTAATCCACTGGAAGCTAATCCGTAACTATAAATAAAAGACACAGATCATAAGCATTCCTGTATCAACAAATAGTCACTGCAACAAAATACGACGCATAGGTGTTTGAACAAAGTACACTCTCCTCGTCAAATAACCACTACTTAAAACAACTCGTGAGAGAGATATATACACACATCGAACTGTTTATGTTCAAACATCGGCAGGAGCTTAATACGTGATGGCAATATTTCATTAGAAATATTTCTTAACTTACTTTACTGTCCTACAAACTTTTAAATGCTCTACACCTGGTGTTTGGTGAATAAAATGTATATATGTCTATATGTCTATATATTATATATATATATTTAAATTCCCGAAACAGTTTTTCATGGTAAACAACTGATGATCCCTTAAAATAGTGTTAGAAACTAACTAATATAATAACTGTAAAAAATAAATTGACTTACATGAGTGATTTTCCACTGGAAGACTTGAGACTATAAGTTTTTTTATTTTTTTATTTTTTTTTATATATTTTTTTTTTATATAGTTTTAATGGTTGAGAAACTTCCGAGACTATATCTATATATATATATATATATATATATATCTCTCTCTCTCTCTCTCTCTCTCTCTATATATATATATATATATATATATATATATATATATATATATATATATATATATATATATATATACATACTTTATTTGTATAAATGTGTGTTGTTACTTTATTATTTAATTTGAGTTAATTGCTCGACAAGGCCCTTAAAAATCTCAAAGTAGATTTAGGGGCTCTACGATAAATTGATCATTAAACATTGTACACGAGTTCGCGATCGACGTATCGATTACCATCATGCACTACCCCTTCTCTTCCCTACATCAAATTTCACACAGAGGAGACGCTGCTCGTTTTTCTCTACTCTGTCTTTATTTCCATGCCCTTCCCTATAAATCATTCACAGCAAGAACTCGTTCTCCTACCACCACTGCAAAGAACTCCCATTTCTCCCCTGTATACTTAAAACCTTACGGAACTTCTATAAATAGACTTTCTTTCCAATAATTTCCCATCTCTGAAACACAATAACATGGGACTGATTTCCTGCTGACTACAACATATTATTGTACATCATTTCACTGATAATCCCATTAACGGTTATCCTCGAATGGCTTTTGGCCTTGGTAAGTGGAAACTCATTAGTGTAAAAAACAAACAAACTTTGGAATCAGCTTTGCTGAGTTAAAATGTTATCTGATCTATTGTGAATCAATAACGCACTAATAAGTGCATTGTGGAATGTATGAAGCTACAATCTTTCCCCCTCCAGCTATAGGGAAGATAGCAACTTATGTTCAATTAATAGTCCCCAATAAATCGTTTAAAACAGGTATTTGGTTGCGACGTTAAATAAACCCAAAAAGGGTTGATATGCCGTAAAACAGACTTATCAAACCTAACATTATATATGTTGTGGACCTGGGTAAAGCTGAATGAATAACACAGGAACACATGGTTTAAATGAACAAAGTATAATATATAATAGGAAGAAAGATATTACAAGGAGAGGTTGCTCTCAACCGCCATTGCTGGTTTGCCTGGGAAGAAGAGAACAAGTGTCACGTGCTTCCCGTATTTATAAGGTGGACGAGTCCATTAGTTCTTTGTAGGTAGGTACAGCACCATAACACCCCCCTTCCGAGCCTTACCTCCTCAGGAGTCTTAATAACGTTTCCTTTTCGGATCTATCTCTAGGTAGTCCGGAGCCATTCGTTTTCTTTTTGGTTGTCGTTTACGTGTGACTACCTGGGGTGCTGGTAAGTTGAAGGTGTCATATATCACGTCCATCACGTCTTCTCCTTGTGGGGCGCTGTCAGTGTCATCTGACAGTCTTTTTCTGATCTGATTTAGATGTCTCTTATGCGAGAACCGTGGTCCTTTTATGATATAGACCATCGATCCGATCCTCTTTTCAATTGTACCCGGTTCCCAGAACGATGCATTGTTTTTGAACATCTTAAAATATACCCTATCGCCTGGGTTGTATTTTTTCTTCGGTACCGTAGAGATTCGGTCATAGTTATTATGTTTAGGTAATAATTTATCAAACACGGACTTCACATACCGCGCAAACATCATCTCTGCGGGGGATAATGATGATGCTATGTTCATGTTTTTTGTAATTCTATATACCTGTAAGAATTGTTGTAAAGCCTTTTCCTTAGGAGTATCACCGGCCTTTTTTAATGCTCTTTTTAATGTGTCTACGAAGCGTTCCGCCTGGCCGTTTGACCTAGGATGATACGGGGGCGTCGTTATATGTCTGATTTGAAACGTCGCGCAGAACTCCTCAAAATCTGATGACGTGAACTGTGTCCCATTATCACTCACCAAACAATCCACTACCCCAAAACGGGCAAATAGTTCATGTAGGAATCTTATCGTAACCTCTGACGTGGGACTCCTGCAACGTAGTACCTCGGGCCACTTTGAAAAACTGTCGACTACGATTAAGTAGTAAAATCCTTCCAATGGTCCTGCGAAATCCACGTGAATTCTTTCCCACGGACGGTCGGTCTTTGGCCATGGGCTATGCTTTATATGCGGTGCTTTTGCCGCTAAGGCACAGCCTTTACAAAGCTTTACTGCTTTTTCAATGTCATTGTCCATACCTGGCCAGTACACAAAACTCCTCATTAACCCCTTCATCCTGGTTATCCCTGGATGGCCAACATGAAATTCTTTCAGAATTTGCTTTCGTAGTTTTTCTGGGATGACCACCCTTTCGTTATGCATGAGTACGTCATCACAGAGTAAGAAACTCTTTGCCGCATGTAAATCCTTATCTACCAATTTCATTTTTGTTCTGGTGATAAATTCATCCTCTTGAGCTTCTTTTTTTATCTCGTATAGTGTCACCGGGAGCTCTCTCACTGCGTTGCACAAAATCTCTTTAAAATCTCCTTCTGTTTGAAGAGACGCAATCACTGTGTCTTCTAGAGTCTCTCTCTGTTTTGGCACTAATCTCGACAATCCATCTGCATGATAGATTTTATTTGAATGCAAATGTTGCATTTTAAAGTTGTAGTTTAATAAGATAGTTCCCCATCTTTGTAGTCTATTAGCTGTATATACAGGTAGGCCTTTTTTAGATCCATATATTGTAATTAGCGGCTTATGGTCTGTCTGTAAGGTAAATTGTCTACCATGTATGTATCAGTGAAACTTTGTTACTGCAAATATTATTGCTAGGGCTTCTTTCTCGATTTGAGAATACTGTTTTTCCGCTGGGAGCAAGGTCCTTGATGCATGTGCAATGGGTTTATGGGTTCCATCAGTCATTTTGTGTAGGATACATGCTCCTAAACCATATGAACTAGCGTCGCTAGCTACGATTATGTCCAATTCTGGATTGTAATGTGTTAGAAATAACTCTGACATAAGTCTTTCTATGATTTTATTAAATGCATACTGACATTCAGGTGTCCATACCCAGGCTTTACCTTTTTTTAATAGCTCATTTAATGGAGCACGCAAATTATGCATTTCTGGGATAAAAGCCTGGTAGTAATTTGCTAGGCCCAGAAAACTCTGTAATGTCATGACGTTTTCTGGCGCCGGCATGTTTTTTATTACGGTAGCCCTTTCTGGGTCTGGTCTTCTGCCGTCCTTGTCGATCACATGACCCAGATATTTTATTTCCTCCAGGAAAAAATCACATTTTTCTTCTTTTACTTTGAACCCATAATCTTGGATTCTCGCAAACACTTGATTTACATGTTTTTGGTGTTGTTCGATATCTTTGCTGTTAATCAAGATGTCATCGAGATACGCTATTGCGAAATCGAGTCCGCCCAGCATTGTGTCCATTACTTGTTGGAAAATGGCTGGCGCGACCTTAACTCCGAACGCTAATCTTTCGAATTTATATAAACCACGATGTGTGTTTATACATAACAGCTTAGAACAATCTTTATCCACCGGTATTTGTAGGTATGCCTCACTTAGGTCTATTTTTGAAAAAAATCTTCCTCCATTTAAGCTTGTAAACACTTCTTCCGGGGTATGGAGTGGGTAGTGATAGTCCGCGAGGGCAGTATTCAGTCCTGTTGAAAAATCTGCACATACACGAATCTCATTAGATTTTTTCTTTACATAAACAGTGGGTGCTGCCCACTGGCTGTGTTGTACTTTTGATAAAATACCCATCTTTACCAGTCGGTCTAATTCAGCGTTTATTTTTTCAATCGAGGCGAAGGGTACTTTCCTTTATTTCCTAAATACCGGCAGTACATTTTCTTTTAGACGGAATTTTGCAGTCATTTTAGTGCAGCATCCAAGACCGCCAGAAAAAACCTCTGGAAACGAGTTTTTTAATTCTCGTTGTAGTTTTTCCGATTCTGTTGCGCGACTATTTATTTTTTTACAAAATGTATTTATCGGCAACTTCCATAAATCAAATGCCTGCATAAAATCTGAACCAAAAAGAGTATTCGAATCCTTCAGTACCAGTAGTTTGAGTTTTTTAGTATTTCCCATTAGGGACACATTTGTGATTAATTCTCCTTCAAATGTAATTCTTTCACCAGTAACTGTGCTTGCCAGCCTGTTTGTTCTTGATAGAGTAGGTTTATTTAATCTCCTCCATGTATGTAAATTTATAATGGAAACGTCTGAACCAGAATCCAATTGCAATTTTATATTTTGATCCAGGATTTTCACCTGTACATATTTTCTTATGTTCATGCCAGTTTCCTTCTTTGTCCTAGTGGCTTGAATCCGCATTTTATTTCCTCTGCCCGTTCTGCAGTGCGAACTTTTATGTCCAACTTTTTTGCATTTCATACAGGTTTTAAAACGGAATGGGCACTCATTGTACCAATCTGGATTACCACAGCGTGAACAAGGGCTTGGTGGCAATTTATTTATTTTTTTACTGGTTTGGTTTGTCTTTGTTACATCAAAATTATTATTTCTTATTTTTCTATAAGGTTGAGCTTTTGTTTTTTGATGTACCTTTTTTATGTGCGCAATGCCGGACAATTCAATGTCTTTTGAGTCCTGTTTTACATTTACAAATCTTTGACAGTCCTCAGCCAACTTTTGCAGCGTAAGGCTTGGTTCATTCTCTAATTTATTTAGAATTCTACGCCTTATCTCCGTGTCATTTCCTGAGATTAAACCTTGTACAAAAATTAGACACTTGAAATTATCTGCACTTAATTCAGCTAGTCTAAAATCGTCACAATGCTTGTTCACTATCGATGCAAAAGTAGCGTAATCTTCCTCTTCTTTCTTTACCAGGTTCATGCACTTCCATCGTTTGTGGAATAGTGTAGTTCTTGGACTAAACAGTTCTGTCAATAAACCAACCGCTTCTATGAAAGTTAGCTCGCTGGTTTTCCGAGGCAAAATAAAATCCACGAATTTGGTATGTTCTGTGGTATTTAGTTTTCTAAGAAGGAGGCGTAGCTTCTTCGCATCACTCCAACCACCGCAGTCAATTTTATATAGGTCTTCATATCTTCGGAAATATTCTTCAAATGTATTATTTTCCGTGTATGAGTAATTATCAATACTGTTCCAAATTTCGTTCTGCGAAAACGTGTCGTCTTTTTCATTTTTTTGATCACTGCGCGATATTGTTTGTATCAGAAATTCCAATCTTTCATCATACTCTTTTTTGTGTAATAAAATATTTTGGTTCTGTTGTAATAAACGCTTTTGAAATCTTTCCTCAGTTTGTTGTTGCTGGGAGATTTGGAATTTCGTTAGTTCGGCGATTATAGACTTAATATCTTCCATATTCAACCATTTAGTTTCTGATTTTATTTAGAAAATTAATATTTTCTTATTATCTTATGATTTTATAAGAGTTCTTTTCTTTAAATTAGCGTTTGCTAGGCGCCGTTTTAATTATGAAAAGATTATGAAACTTTTCCTTTTCTCTATATACGCGTATATTCACTTATTTTTTTATTTTGAAAATTAATATTTTCTCGTTATTTAATGAATTTATAAGAAGTTCTTTTCTTTAAATTAGCGTTTGCAAGACGCTGAGTTTTAGTTATGAAAAGATTATGTAATGTTTTTTTCTTATACACGTTTTTAATTTTAACGAAGAGAAAAAAAAATCTGTTTCACAATTAATTCTTTCTGCATTTTAAAATATTTCAGTACAAGTCGGAAAAAAAAGAAGAGAGAGAAAATAAAACTGACCTTTTTTTATCGTGCATCTTTTTTTATTTTTTATAGAGTAACGCACGTGTGTTCATTTCATGTTTTTGTTTCATATCTGTTCTTAAAATGAAGCACGTGGTGTCGGTTTCATTTTTTTTGTGTGTGTGTTCGTCAAAAAAAAACTCGCTGTGACGTTCGTCTAAAAAAAACAATACACGCTTAAGCTTGGTGTTCGGTATTTCTTTTGTTTTTTTTTGTTTTTTTAGTTTTCCAACCCAGAGAAAAAAACGCGCATTCAATTTCAGTTGTTTTTGTTTTGTTTTTTTTTTTTTTGTTTTTTTTTAACTAGTTTTCCCAAACTAGAGGAACGCGCACCCAATTTCAAGCTGTTTTTTTTTTTTCGATAAGCAGTTTTAAAACTTAGAGCACAACAGGTCCATTTCAGTTTTCTTTTTCTTAAAAGAAAACAATTTTCTCGCACTTAAGAATTCAACGTGTTTGTTTGTTTTTTTTTCAGTTGAGTTCTCTTTTCTTCTCTCGACCGTACGGCAAAAACCTTTGTTTTTTTGTTTTTTTTTGTTTTTTTTTATCCAAGAGTTCGAATTGCCTCGTCGCCATTTGTTGTGGACCTGGGTAAAGCTGAATGAATAACACAGGAACACATGGTTTAAATGAACAAAGTATAATATATAATAGGAAGAAAGATATTACAAGGAGAGGTTGCTCTCAACCGCCATTGCTGGTTTGCCTGGGAAGAAGAGAACAAGTGTCACGTGCTTCCCGTATTTATAAGGTGGACGAGTTCATTAGTTCTTTGTAGGTAGGTACAGCACCATAACAATATAAAAGTAGACGAATACCCATTACAGGACGGGTACAATTTATTCCCTAAAAATAACAGTTTTGCACCACTTTTATGTCCCCTTAAAAAGATTAAAATCAAGATATAACGATACTAAATTTGATGTCTAGATTTTTCATTTCACCTTTGATCAAATCCATTACATGATTTTGATTCTAGAAAATGTCTAAAATTAAAGGCTTAAGTTTAAGGAGTCTTAAGAATAAATTGAAATTCAGGGAATCTTGCTTAATTTCTTATGATTATGGATCAAATTCAATGCAAACTGAAATATTTGAAGTTTTACATGGAAGTTTGTGCTCATATTATGACCCCTAAAACCCTTTAAAATATTTAAGAAAAGCTGAAATTTTGGGAATATTTATTAATTGATGTCTAATACCTATTGTTAAAATTTCATAAAATCGGAGTTATCTGAATTTTCACGAAAAACTTCAACCTCCTTTTCACGCCGTTCCATGAAACTAAATTGAAACAAATATAACCTACAGTACGTCCCCTTACGCATGTGCTCCAAATTCATAATAATCGGTTAATTCGTTTAGGAGTGAATCCTGTACATACAAATATGCAAGCATACAGTCATACATAACTTTATATAGAGATTGGAATGTGCTGAATTTTTGTGGCGATTACGACGTCTTTTTTCAACGTCTCCTTTCTAGAATGTTCGAGAATAGTCAGCCCCAAGCCCTCGCCATGTGACCGTGTGTGGGTCTCCGTATAAAACCTGACGTCATCTCTTATGTGGGTCCTTTGGTAGACAGCTAAATATGAGATAGTTGCTTGTATTCCCTCTGGGTAGTGTAGGAGATGCTTCTGCTTTTACATTCGTTAGTAAAATACCCGCCCCACCTCTCCCCTCTCCCCTTTTTGTATTTCCTTTGCAAGTAAACACTGCACCGCCCCCCCCTTCTCAGCGCTATCAATTGTAATCTTGTCAAAGGAAATTAAAATCACTTGTTTCGTGTCACATGGAGGTCACCAGCGATGATAATGTTGGTTTATTGTCTGGTTTCGACCTTGTCACACGCATTCAACACCTCACCACACATAGGAGCTAGTTGAATTTGCCACCAATCACCTTTGTCTGGAAAGTGATGACGGAATCAATGTGTATGTGTGTATGTATGTGGTAGATATATTTATATATATATATATATATATATATATATATATATATATATATATATATATATATATATATATATATATATATATAGATAGAGTGATAGAAATATAGATAGATAGAAATATAGATAGATAGATAGATAGATAGATAGATAGTTAGATAGATAGTTAGATAGATGGATAGATAGATAGATAGATAGATAGAAAGAAATATAGATAGATAGAAATATAGATAGATAGATAGATAGTTAGATAGATGGATAGATAGAGATAGATAATTAGATAGATATAGATATAGATTGATAGATAGATAGACATAGAGATAGATAGATAAAGAGAGAGAGAGAGAGAGAGAGAGAGGGAAGGAGAGAGAACATAAAGTGAAGACGACAGAGAAAAGAAAGAGAGATTAAAGAATAGAATGTACATATAGATAGAAATAAAAGAGAGAAAGAAAGAGAGAAAAAGTAGAGAAAAGGAGATGAAGACGAAGAGAAGCGTGAGGGATAAAAAGATAGATAGATACAGAGAAAGAGAGAGAGAGAGAGAGAGAGAGAGAGAGAAAAGGCATACAGATGTTGCATTAAGTGATGGAGATAGAGCAGAAAAAGAGAGATTAGGAGAAGACGCTGTACATATGGATAGAAATATAGAATGATATATATATATATATATATATATATATATGTATGTATAAAGAGAGAGATAGAGGGACAGGGAGAGAGTGAGAATAAGAAAGAGAGAGAGAGGGAGATAAAGCATGAGAAAGAGAGAGAGAGAGAGGGGGGGAGAAAGAACGAGAGAGGGAGGGAGAGAGAGAAAGAACGACAGAGAGAGAGGGAGGGGAGAAAGAAAGAACGAGAGAGAAAGAGAGGGTGAGACAAAGAGGGGGAGAAAGAACAAGAGAGAGAGAGAGAGGGGGAGAACGAGAGAGAGATCGGTAGAGAAAGAGAGATGGGGAAGAAAGAACGAGAGAGAGAGAGAGAGGAAGAGAGAGAGAAGCGGAGAAAGAACGAGAGAGAGAGAAAGAGGGGGAGAACGAGAGAGAGATCGGTAGAGAGAGAGAGAGAGAGGGGGGAGAAAGAACGAGAGAGATCGGTAGAGAGAGAGAGAGACAGAGAGGAAGAGAGAGAGGGGAAGAAAGAACGAGAGAGAGAGAGAGAGGGGGCTGAGAGCGAGAGAAGCAGAGATAGAGAAATGTTTAGACAATTAGAGATGAAAATACAGTGATAGACAGATGGAAAACATGATATCATTGAGACAGACAAGAAGGGAAGAGAAAGACATGAACGGATGAAAAAAAGTGACAAAATAGAGGGAGAAAGAAAGAATGGAAAAATAGGGACTGTAAGAAAATGACTTAACTTTAAATTTATATTCTCATTTCAAATTTCTTACATAAAACCTTTTTCGACGTCTGTTCTATCAGTCGACAAACGCATGTTTACATTTTAGTTATTAGTCGATCCATGAACATTTTAAACATATTTTATTTCATGATTCTTTTATTTCATGTGTTGCTTAGAAGATACCATTGCATCATTTTTTTTTATATGTTCATTTTTTTTTCAATTCGTTTTCTAAACAAATAACTACTTTAAATTATGGAATACTGTTGTCATATTTGGGCTGGTGAATCTCTGTCTCATTTGCGGGTTGTTGATAAGGTGCAGAAACGTATCTATAATTTGATTGGCCACACTGTTTCTTCTTCTCTGCACCCTCTCTCTCACAGACGTGATTTGGCTAGTCTCAGTCTTTTCTATAAATACTTTTATGGCACGCGTTCTTCAGAATTAAGTGATCTATTCTCCGCTTCTATTATTCCAGCTCGTTTGACTTGTTGGTCTAGTGGTCTCCATCAATTTGCTGTTTTGATACCACATTGTAATACAGCTTCCTATTCCAGTAGCTTTTTTCCAATAACTACAGGCTTGTAGAACTCTCTTCCTGCTGACTGTTTTCGTCCTACTTTTCTTGTTTTTTTTTTCAAGACTAAGGCCAATCGACCTCTCCTGTCTTTGCTATAATCATATTTGTTCTTGTTAGCTCCTTACATCAAGTGGCTTCATGCCTTGTCTGAAGCGATTTCCATTAAAAAAAGCTCAATGTATATTAGACGTTCTCAGAATTCTAATATATAATTCCAGAGCAATTAAAAATTAAAATATCTTCTGACAAAACAAGGTCTCGTATCAAGCAAAAATCGTTAAAAAACCGTTGTTTCTTCATAGCCATATAATAACACATTAGTAATTACATCTTATAAACCAATGAATCAGCAGATTTACAGAGGAAAACGACTAACTATCGACATTTTTATGAAAACATCCATATTTTTTCGTCGTGGCGAATAATCTTCATGATCCATTTATTTATATCCAATATTTTGTAATTCCCAATGCTCTGATTGTATAGCTATGAGAACACCAAGTTTGCTCGATACGAGACTTTGTTTTTTATCGGAAAAATCTAAACTTTATATATATATATATATATATATATATATATATATATATATATAGTACACGTATTGTATTAGTTTCTGTAGATGTAAATCCGTTGAAACTCCAGTGTTTATAAAAAAGTGCTCAATAACAAGTAGAGCTTTTTTTTAGTATAATTTTTTTATTTATACAAACATTATTGGTTACATATGTGCATACGTGTTTCGGTTGTACTTTCCACAGAGAGTCAACCTCTTCAGACCAAAGAATACAAAGAAATAAAAAGTTATACTGAAGAACAGCTCTTCTTGTTATTAAGCACTTTTTATAAACACTGGAGTTTCCTTGTCTTCTTTGGTCTGAAGAGGTTAACTCTCTGTGACGAGTACCACCGAAACATGTATGCAGATATGTAACCAATAATGCCTGTATGGATAAAAATTTATACTATATATATATATATATATATATATATATATATATATATATATATATATATAGAGAGAGAGAGAGAGAGAGAGAGAGAGAGAGAGAGAGAGAGAAGGGGGTTGTGTAGCATCAGTGCAGTTCCAACGAGAGAAAAAAGTATATTTAAAGAATTGTGGTTACCAACGCTAGTAAAAAAACTTTTTCACTAATTATTTATTATCTTATCATTTTAACATTTTAAGTTTTTTAAATATAATTTCATAACGCGTTTCGAGCATTTATCGTTTATCCATTATGCTCTCTTCAGATGTAAATTCCATTTGATAAAAGTGTTTCACTTGAGAAAACGTTTCATTTTTTTTTCATTTAAAAGTGTCTGTTCCATTTGACAGAAAAAAATGTTTGTTCCATAGAAAAAAAATGTTATCTTGTTGAAATAAAACATATTCTATTTGGCCAGTGTTTGGTCATTTAAGTACATTTGTGTATTAGGTTTTATTGCTTTAATTGCTGTCGGTCGAATCTGTATGGTGTGTGTGTCTGTGTGGTCATTCCCGGTCATTCATGACGGTGTCCCTGCTGGGTTCACACATGAATGTGGATGTGTGGGTGGTTGGGGGTGAGGATGTCTGCTTGGGTTTGGAGAGAGAGATAGGTAGAAAAGAGGATGGGTGAGTAGATAGATAGGTAGGGGGGGAGAAAAAGTAAGAGAGGGGGGAGGAAGATTGAGGGTAGATAGAAATATAAATAGAATTATAGAAAGAGATAGATAGATAGATAGATACACACATTTATATTATTTTCTGCATGTGTGTATGAATACACTCACATGGGGTATGTATTCGTTCCATGTGTGAGGGTGTGCAAATGCACACGTGTCCGAGTGCAGATGGGTTCCTATTTATACATGTGTTCGTACTTGCTTTTATATGTCTGTGGTGTGATTTGTCTTATGATTTATTTAATGATGGGTTGAATTTGTATATGAAGATTTTTTTCTTGTGTTAGGAGGTATGAATAGTCCTGAGTTTAGAAAATGGGCATTATCTGGAATTTTCCACTGCTGCATAAGTGTACATGTTTGGAGACAGGCAATTTTCTATTTTCTTGAATTTTAATATTGCTCTTATGGAGGGCAACTCTATTATTGAATGTCATTGTGGCACCTATATAGTATTTTTTACATGTTATGCATTCACGTACATATATGACATTTTTAGAGGTGCAGTTTAGATCCTTCTTTATTTTGAAGGTTTGTGTTGGATTTTTGAATGTGTATGTGTTAACCTCTATTATTATGTCGCAAACTCCACATCTTTCTTTGTTGCATTTTGTGACCCCTAGTGATACGTGTTGGTTGAATTTTGATGAGGTTAGAATTTGTTTGAGGTTTTTCGGTTGGCGTTTGCTTTTGATTATCTTCATTGTTTTAAGTATGTTGCTTAGTTTGCTATTTTGATTGAGTAAGGTTAGGTGTCTTGTTATCTCTGTGAATAATTCTGGGTTGTTTTTGTTATGTGTAGATACGTATGCTAATATGTGTTCTTTGTTCCGTTTTTTGGGAATTCGTAGTTGTTCTAATGGTATTTGCTCTGCTAATTCTACACCTTTGTGTATTATTTGTGCGGGGTATCCTCTTTTTGCTAATGTCTTACGTAGTTCCTCCAGTCGGACAATCCGGAGGTTATTGTCACTGACTATAGTGCATATTCTGCGTGCTAGAGAATAGGGTATAGATTTTAGGCAGCTTTTGGGGTGATGGCTTTTAAAGTGGAGGTATTGTTGGGTGTCTGTGGGTTTATGGTAGATGTCTGTGATAATATGATTGTTCTTAATTTTAACTAGTATATCTAGGAAGGGTAGCTCTGTGTGATTGTGTTCTAGTGTGAATTTGATTTTGGGGTGTAGATTTTGTAGTGTGTTGTGTAATTCGTTGATGTCCCCCCATGTGGGATCCCAAAGAATGAAACAGTCATCCAGATATCTTTTCCCAGATTTTATAAATAGGGATTTTGTATTTGTTCCATAAATTGATTCTATCTTTGTGTATAATATTTCTTCTAGGTAGGCTAGTGTCAGGGTAGCATATGTCGGTGCCATTTTGGTTCCCATTGCCGTACCTAAGGTCTGGATGAAGTTCTCTTTGTTAAATTCGAAGGAGTTATTGTTGAGGATAATGTTTATACTGTCGATAATAAATTGTTTAGTAAACCTTGGGTGTAGAATTTGAGGATGTTTGTTAATCCAGTATGAGATTGCTTCTTTGCCTAGGTTGCTATACAGGCTGCTAACATCAAATGTAACTAGTTCAGTTTCTGGGTTTACTGTTTGTGGTAAGGAGCTTAGAAAGTGTATGTTATAGGGTCTGTTAAATTGTGTGTAGTGGGGTAGAACTTTATTGTATGTGGAATAAATTTGTTGGTGCGGTGGGCGTGGGTAGTTGTTGTAAGGTTTATTATGGTCTGGGAGGTGATTATAAGTGTTATTTTGTAGTGTGGGGTTATTTTGGTAGGGATTGTTGAGTAATGGTATTTTGTGGTGGTTTGTTTGTGAGAAGTGGGGTGTATGATAGGGAATTTTTGGTTGCGTTAGTTGGTGTTGGTGGGGGTATGTAGGTTTGTGCCGCGGTGTTAAGCTATATGGTGGAGTTGTGCGAGTGTGTTGTATGTAGTTTAGTCTGTTTGGGTAGTTGTGTTTTTTTGTGCGAATGTGTGTATGTGTGGTTGTGTGGTGTGCTTAGTGGTGATTTGGTTTGGATTTGTGGATAGGAGCGGGTGTGAGGTGTGGGAATATTTTTTTTTTTTCTTTGTGAGTATTTGGATTTGTTGTGTATGAGAGTTTGTGTGTGGTATATGTTTTGCCTCTTACCTCCGTTTCGTGAACTGTTATCTTGGTTCCTGTATGATGCTTGTTCTGTTTTTTCTTTCTCGGGTAAGTTCCTTAGCCATGTGATTTTTCTTTTTACAATATTCCGGGATTTTTCCTCCTCCTCTTTACATTCGGATTCCCAGAGTTCCGATAGGAATTGGTGAGTTTCCGTGGGGCATAGTTCTTTTATTGCCGTTGATGTTTCGTTGTCGATTTCTGTGTATTTTTTTGTGAAGTGTATCTTGTTGTCTTCTTGTATGTCGATTTGGGTTTGCAGTTTTGAGATGTTAAGGGCTTTTTAAATTCTTTTTTGTTCTTCCGTGTCCTGTGGGGTAATCTTTTCACGGAATTTTCTTGGAATGAATTGTTCCTCCATCTCCAGAAATGTTCTGTATGTGGATGCAGTGCCACTACTCTTGATTGCGTGGTAAAAAGCAATCCTCCTTTGTTTTAAGAGCGTATCTCATGTCTGGAGGTTTTGTGTTTTCGTTTTTAGTGCTGCATCCTATGTATATGAAATCCTGCATTTTTCTATGAATTCCTGTAGAGGTCTGAACAATTCTATAATTGTCTCCCTGATGTTGTTTCGTTCTTTGTTCTGTTGGTCGGATATAATACGGAGTAATGTATCTACCTTTCCATTAACTTTCCGTAATTCTTCCTCGAGAAGTGATTGTTTGTTGAGTAGATCTTCCATAGTTTTTTTTACTGGTTGGTGGCATTCTTTCGTTGTATATATATATATAGAGAGAGAGAAGGAGGTTGTGTAGCATCAGTGCAGTTCCAACGAGAGAAAAAAGTATATTTAAAGAATTGTGGTTACACGGGAGCCTCTGTGTAGCTTGATTGCCATATATATTTTCATTGCTTACTATATATATATATATATATATATATATATATATATATATATATATATATATGTACATATATATAAAGAGAGAGAGAGAAAGAAAGAGAGAGAGAGAGAGAAACATTATCTTACTCTCTCCCCGTTTTCTCTTTCCCTCTCCTAGTATGTTGTTAAAAAGGCGAATCTTAGATAGCATATTGGTGACGTCTTAGTCATGCAGTCTAGTGATCGGGGTTCAATTTCCAGCTTGTTTACACTTATTTTTCTGGTTTCTCAATTATTATTTAATGCGGTGCTGTATAAATCGATTATACACAGAGATCAACACCGGGGAAGAATACGTTTGTAAGAGTCCGCCGATATACTTGATTGTTCCATTATCATCAGTCAACGTAGTGTAGATATACGTTTTATTGGTGAAAAAATAACCTCGAAAGATTGAGAAAAGAAATCTAAACGCAACAATTTAAAAATATCCATGTCACATTCCACGCGGTCGCTTATGTCACGCTACACATGTGTGTTAATTCATTTAATTATCATAAATCAAAATTAACACCCACGCAGGTCTTTCGAATCTGTTTCTGCACACATTTACGCAAGGCAGAAAATCGGTGATAGATTTAAAAATGTATTATTTTACTTAAAATTGATATGTTTTTCCTGAGTGGTTGTTATTTGGAAGGGCGTTTTTGATGTGAATCATTTTTTTTTGTGCGTATCTGCGTTGCTACTTGCTATTTTTGCGCAATGTTATAGGCATGTGACAACCCCTTTCTTTATATCCTATAGATTAAGTGAATTGAAATGACATTATAAGCCAGTGATGGTTTGTTTGCGAGTGTGGTATTACTGCTTACCTCCTTTGGGTACCCGGGTTTTATCTACGCCGTTGGTTGGTGTATCATAGCTGCTTCGTCGCTGTTGTTAAACTCACCGTTGAATAACACTTCTAAGACCAGACCCGCGTCTACGCGTGATAATTGTTGGGCGCGGGTCTGGGTTTAGAAGTTTTATTTAAACATAAAACAAGAGACAGAGATTGACTGGTTTGTACAGGAGAGAGAGAATGAAGGAACTAGAGAGAGATATCGTCAGGCCATTTTGAGCTAATGCGCCCCACCTCTTGCTGCCCCCCGCCTACTGGTAGCGGACCGACCGCTTTTCACGTCTGTCTTCGTTGTCAGTCAGGAACAAATGACAGAAAAAGCCTCGAACGGACGTGACGTCATTTTCGACTTCCGCTTTTACTTCAGGGCGTCCTCCCACTTTTGGGGCGCTCTTTTTCTGACTCCTCTCACTATCTAACAGCGATGTACCAATGTCTTGAAGCTATTATTTGCGTGAAAACGCTTAAACATTCAGGAAAGCCAGTTTATTCCTTATTGTGAACTGGATAACATCAGGGATTTTTTTTTTTACTAATGAGACCCCACTTATCAGGGATAAAAAACACTCGGGGATGAGGGCTAATGAGAAGGATAGTTTTACAATTTAATAATGATTAATATTATGAGAGGATTTGAACATTTCCATATACAACCCACTAAAAACAACACCCGACTCCAAAAATAGCAATTCTTTCCCCTTTGTCAGAAACAGTGCTCATAGAATGTGATGACTAAATGACAAAATAAGGTGGAAGCGAGGGATTACGAGTCTGCAGAAAGTAAACCCAAGACCCAATTTCTAACGTCATAAGTATGGACGCAATCATTAGCCACCAGCTTCTCAAACCATCTGGGAACCGCGTCCACTGATTTCACAAAGAAGTCTTCTTTTTACTGATGAGTCACCACTTATCCAGGGTAAAATAATTCGAGGATAAGGGTTAATAAGATGGATAGATTGACATTTGAATGATGATGAATAATATGAGAGGATTGAACATTTCTATATATTGTCGACTCAAAACAACAGCCGACCCAATAAACAGCAAGTCTAACCGCTTTGTCAGAAACATCCATACACTACGGAATCCGCCATAGCGAGATCAAAGCCTCCCGGTTCTGTTGTTACTATTGACGCGCTAATAACATTGAGAAAACAAACCTCAGCTATCTATAAAATAGCAACTTGTCTTCAATGAATGGTATACAACAGGTAGTAACAGACAGGGTCTAAGACTATTGGTTATTAGTCGACAAAGTTAACATTTAATTTTCATCTAACATCTTGTCGCATTTTAAAAGTCAGACCCAAATAGCATTAAAACTGACAAATCAAAATTTTCTTCTGACTAGCCAATTTTTATTTGTTATTGTTGTGCCATGTTATTGGCAATATAATAACTTACTTAGATACAATTTTGCACAATGTTTAGAGTGTAAACTAATGTGCCGGTAGACCATGGTTCGATCCTCAGTCGAGTCATAACAATGAATAAAAAATGATACTTTATACTCCCTTGCTAAACACTCAGTATTATAATGTAATGAGGATCAAGGGTAAGTGGAGTAATCCTGGTAAAGGAGGAGCGGTCTCCCCTACATCTAGGTGTAGTAGTCAATAAAAAGGGAGCCTTCGGGTTGCCCTCGACTACGAGAAACCACTTTACATTTCTTTTTAGCTTTAATTTAAAGATTACTTGGTCCAGCAGAGACGACTGCTAATATGAAAATCTTTTAAATAATCACCTATAAATAAAAATTAGCAAGGGGAATAACTCATTTCAAATTGAAAAATATAATAGGAGTTGTCTCCCTTAAGTTTAAAAATGAAATGTGCACGCAAATAAAAAGTGACTTCACTGTATCCCGAGCAACGCCTGGTGTGTGCAACTAGTAACGCATACAATAATACATGTAGAAAAAGCGTCCCAAAACTATGTGCCCCTATTTTATATCAGTCAATTGACTCCCAGGCTGCGTTCTTTTGCATGCACTGATTATTTGCCCCCAGCTATCTTTCATCAAGGCCACACTTGCGATTGGACAAGCTGACACCATGACTAGTCTTTCCTTGGGTGATTTAATTTACTTATGTGCATACCCCAGATAGCTTCGCCACATGCTTGAAAACAACATTCCGCCACTAATCACGGTATTGAGTCAGTCTTTCAGCTGTCAGGGGCCGCATGCCACTCTCAATATCTGGTCGGCCAATGTATTTGGTGGTCGTCTTCTTTATCTTTTTTGTATGAAATCTTGATATGATTTATTTACATAGCTGGAGTCTGGTAGACGGGTATCATGTCAATGCAACGTCATATTTTCTTAGATAATGCCGTCGATGGATCTGTTAATATTAAGCCTCTTTCTGATATATGCATTTCTTAGATTATCTCGCAGTCTTAAACTGACATTCTATACAGTGAAAATTATATATATATATATATACATATATATACATATATATATATATATATATATATATATATATATATATATATATATAGTAAATGCATTACATACAGTGAATATATATTATATATATAGTAAATGCATTACATACAGTGTATTTAATAAGCCTGAAGGCCGTTGAACACACATTCAAACACAACCAAAGATTGAATCAGATTAATATTTATAAAATGTTTTTTATTCTTATGAGTCAAAGCTTAAAGGTCACTCGAAGATAAGGGAATGAGATTGTCAATTGGATTCAGAACAATACTATGAGAGGATTAGAAACAATAGATGATTACATAAGAGAACGGTACACGTATTTATTGATATCAAGCTTGAAGACGTCGTAGTCAGTAAGGGAGCAGCCCCTAGGTATTGTGTTCAGTTCATAAAAGTTCCGTTTTGTTTTAGGTACACAGAGGAAGAAAGGAAAGTTCTTTGCAGTGGTGGTGGCTAGACAGGTACCTGCACTTAAGGTTTCACAGATTTTACCTCAGTAGAGCACCTACCATGAAAATAACGATAGAGCAGAGAAAAACTAGCAATGTCTCTTTTCTGAGAAAGGGACTGTAGAAAGGAGAAGAGAACATCTCTTACTAGGGGGCAAACATCGGTTTTGTACTCTGTCAAGGCAAGAAAAAGTGCTACGAGCAGTACCTCCCCAGATGTGGCAGTTTTGCATAGACCCCTTGCTTGGGCCGCGGCATTTCTCGTTTCGTATACTAATCCCGGAACGGGTCGTGGCAGGTCTCGTTTAAACACTCGTCATTTTTTTAACACTAAAAATCATTTAGTTTGTAGACCTTTAAATTTCTTGTACCCTCTCTTCTTCTTTCCTCGTCTAGTGGTTTAATTCTTTCTTCTTTCTTTCTGTACTGCCGTGAACATCGCCGCTACATCAAAAACTACATGACGGACTCCGAAGACAAACAATCCTTTTAACTTTCAATTCTTTTTATTACAGGCGTTAGTTATCTATCGGCTTGGAGATATTCACTAACGTCGAGAGAGAGAGAGAGAGAGAGAGAGAGAGAGAGAGAGAGAGAGAGAGAGAGAGAGCAAATTACTACTCTATCGTAGTTATTTATCAATTAAGTCTTAACCATTCATGGAGGTGGGAAAAGATATATTTCGTCTGTATTTTCTCAGGGAAATAATTCCCTTAACTATGTAGCAGCTATATGGTAAAATCACGTCTGATAGGTTCGCCTCCAAAACCCAGACTGCTAAAACTCGCTTCTCCCGAAGAACGAGTGACGTCACGGATCCCTCTGCTTCCAACGCAAAGGCCCGTGGCATCACAGAGCCTCTCGCATCTGAGGTCTCGTCACGCGGTGATCCTGTCACGTCTGTGATTTCCGACTGTGAGAACAGGCCCTATTCTGCACTCGACTGCACGGGTCCATCCGCGCTAATTCGCGCAAGTCAAACCAACAATTTCCAACAGATACGTCCATTCCGATAAAGCCATTATCCAACAACAGCAGTACTCTATCTTAGGACGTATCTGACTCTTATATAGGAAGAGGGGTGCGTCAGGAGTCAGGTGCTTTTTGGAACGGAAGAATGATCCCACCATTTTTTCCAGCGACCTTAGCAACAGATTTCATGTAAGACTTCCATTTTAGCTTCGGGGTGAAAGTCAGTCATAGGAACTTCTAAAGACAGATGGCTTGCTTATTGTCAGTTTTCGTTAGTATTAAATCCTGACGACAATCTTCCGATGAATTTAAGTTGAAAGGAGATATTCGAAGGAGACAATATCGCAGATAAATCCGCTTTTCTTTGATGTTTTCAAAGTATGTACTAAATCAATATTCCATTTGTATTACCTGCTTTATTCGAACTACTATTCTCATCTTGGATGTTATTCCCACAATGTTTCGGCCGGTGTAACCTCCGACCGTCTTCAGGTGCATCTTGACAACCTCACACACAGCGCAACGGTTAAAGGTGCTAGTAACACTAATTTCTAAGTGACAAGATTCTAGAGGTTGCAGGTTCAGTCCTCACTACAGGCAATACTAACTATTAATAAAAATAAAATTTAATTACGACTTTTACCCGGTCAAGCGGGACGGAATGACAATAATTTACACTCGTGGATTAAATAAAGAGTTTAGTTCGAAATTTCGTATAGATTCCCGAGTTCGACAGAAGATCTCCGAGTTCGACAAAATGTACCTGAAGAAGGTCAGAGGTTACATCTGCCGAAACGTTGTGAGAATATCAAGTAAGATTAGAGTGTAGTCTGAATAATCCAAATAATACAAATTATGGATCCGCATCTAAAACATTCCGAAACAAAATAATCAATATTAAAATCAATATTAAAATCAATACATTGAGTTCGATCAGTACTTAAATGTTTTTGTATTACTTAGATTATTCGGACTACTATTCTCATCTTGGTTGTCATTTTCACCCTTTGAGGATGCATCTTTTCGAACTCGGTAACATATACGGAATTTCGCACTGAACCCTTTATTTCATCCCCGGAAAAAGATTGTTCTCGTTTCATCAGCCATTGCCGGATAAAACTTCAAATTAATTTACTTTCGTCAGCCTCGTAACTCTCGTATCACTTATTTTGTCCTTTAGTCCTCACATTCCATGAGAGATATTTCTGACAAAAGGGGAAGAATTGCTCTTTACTGGGTCGGGATCCATCCATCTAACACTTATTGTTGGCTAGTTTTTAACCTTGAAGTTGTATCTTGGGTATATGTTACGACGTTCAGCAGAGGCGCGAACGGGGTCCAAAAAAAGAACGAGAAAGGGTTTAAAAACATAAATTTGCAACAAGTGAAGTTGACCTACGAGGAGAATAGATATTTTTCTACTTACCTATGTAATTTGTTTTTATTTTTACGGATTATAAATGGGTTTTCATTAGATGTAAAAAAAAAAATTTCTTGTTTTTTTTCCCACCGTTTTCACAAAACTCAATATGGTCGCTCCTAGTGCATTCGTTAGTAACCCCCCCCAAATCGGCCATTTTTTTCCCAAGTTGCGGTGACAAAACTATTGATTTCTAATAGATAGCACTTCAAACGGGTTTAAAATACAAACAAATAGCACATGCAAGTTTGAAACTAACTTTTGCAGCTTACAGTTACTTTTATTTGTTGTATATTTGTTTTTTTAGCGTTTTTACTCTGCTGAGTCTCGTAAAAGATGCCCTCGTTCCTTATATCAAGTGGCTTCATGCCTTGTCTGGAGCAATTTTCATATTAAAATAATTAGTGTGCTATTCTTAATTATTATCGGTTGTAAGAAGAGAATAGAAACGTTGAGAATAACAGTCTGAATTATCCAAAATGATGTAAATTATAAATCGTGGGCGTTTACCAAAAGATTGAAGAAGAAAATTGACGGTGTGCACACCAAAATGTTAAGAGCTGCTGTTAACATCTCCTGGAGGCATCATCTTACGAGAAGGTGACTTTACGGACACCTTCCTCGGATTTTAGCCCTCATCAAAAAGAAAAGAACTAGATTTGCTTGTTACTAATGATGAAATGTTATTTTGTGGATGTCAAAACATGGGCGTGGTTCAGTGGGTAGACCTCACAGAACCTGTCAATCAACTAACGGATGACTAACAATGCACCTATAAACATATACATACATCCATCCATACAAAAGACTACCATTTTATAGAATTTCGGGTTAAAAAGTAGTATAGCGTTCTGAAGATAATGCGATACAAAAATTGTGTGCAGACGATAAATGTTGCTTCCTGTTGATGTTTTTATTTATATATTTACAGGGGGTTGAGATCCGGTGAGCGTGAAGTCCATTCAGTATTACATCTACTGATTAGACGATCATCAAAGTGATCCCTCATATAATTGAACGGCGATTAAATAATGACTGAAACTTGATGGATTAGTCAGTAATAGACTGAAGTTTATTTATACCAACTATGTTTGGGTTGCAAAAAAGATTATGAATTTTATCAACGATTCCGTGGGTGGCAATTTGGGAGGAGATTCACCCTCTATGGATCGCTGTTTGTTTTCTTGAATGGATTCTTTCATCGCAGTTGAACAAAAAAAAGAAGCTAAATCGACATTGTTGTGGAATTCATTAGAATAAGAGTTGAGGAGAACTATCATAACTTGATCACGGGGTTTAGACGGCAGGGTTTTCTTTTATCTGCGAAATAAAAGAAAACAGAACCGAAGAATTCCATTTGATGCACAAACAAAATGGTCGTCTCTTTTTTCTTTTTTTTCTTTGTTTTAAAATCCCCTAATCATTTTGCTGGGAGAGTTTATGGATACTTTTTGATGTCGTATAATTTTCATATCGCTTTCGAAGGAAGAGGAAGGTTTAGAAATATGGTTAGTAATCAAAAAGTATGAAACTCTCTCAAACACATGCACACACAAATTTATATTTATATATATATATATATATATATATATATATATATATATATATATATATATATATATGTATATTTCGGCACCAAGTCATTTATTGTACACGTATAACGGGGACCCCACACTCTTACACTCCTTGTGACGTGGGTATCGTAGTCGGCCACTCGCGCACAGGTGTTTGATATCCTGGTCGCGGCGCCACCTACAAACAGGTACCCCACACTCTTCTTCCTTGCGACGGCATCAAATGTAATGAGAACCGTCCCGGTACAGGAATCCTTCCTGACTGTGAACACCTTTTCTTTGGCTCGTGATTTCGTCTGTAGTGGCTGTAAAAAGAAAGATGGCTCGAATCTCCCCCGGGTCAGATGAATGACGACTTCGTGATTCTGTGAAGGCAAGATTACTTAGCAGGACAATTCGATGACAGAATAACTCAACAAACGGCTAGGTCTTTTCACAACAATAATTATTTAATAAAAATGAACGGTGGGTTTTTAACCCAAAGTCTATTCTTCGATAATGGCTTTTTTCTAACTATCTTATCTTCCTTCTCTCTGTGTGTGTGTGTGAATCTCTTTACGACTGCAAATCCTTAATCGAGATATAACTTGTCTACTCAAAACGGTGTGTGTGGACTCTTACGACTGTTGGTATTAATTGAGACGTTAATCTCTGTTGGAAAACGATGGTGGGGCCCCGGGGCAACGGCTCCCTCGGGATCCGAGGGAATCACGACCAGCTCGGCCGAGATCTCGGGTCTAACTGACTTGCGATCGCCTTCTCATCTCAAATAACAAAGACGAAAAACGTATAACTCATACTCTCTCTCTCTCTCTCTCTCTCTCTTCTCGTCGTGTGGTACGCGCGATGCTGACTTACTCTCTTTCTTTCCCCCATCCCGTCTTCTGTGTCCCCACTCTACCCCCGGAGTGGGGTGGTACGGGCAATTGTAATTCGTCGTTTTAGTTTCTCTTTAGATCTTATCTACACTAAAGAAAACCATTAGCCTCTCTTTCTCTATTGGACCACCCATCGAGTTGACATTCATCGTATCTAAAGGACCCATGACCAAATTGTTCAGCTGGTCAAACTCATCCATTGTATCTGGTTAAGTGCCACTGACAACCTACACGCTCTATCCCGCCAGGCTGGCGCCGTCTCTCGGCCAAGGTTTGGACAGTCAAAAATATGTACTAGCTCCCAGACTTCCACTTGTCTCTACGTGGGGCCTGATCTCCCCGATGCATTCCAGTGCACCCCGGGGTGCAGACTCCGTCGCTGAAACCACTGTTTCACATCCGCCCAATCCTTATTTCGTGTCAATTGGTTGAAATTGACACCTCCCAGACCGTCACCTTTCTCTACGTGGGGGCAGATACGTCGGATGAAATCACTGTTTCACATCCGTCCACCCTTATTTCGTGTCACTTGGTTGCAATTGACATCTCCCAGACCGTTACCCTTCCCCACACACAGAGAGAACAACGGACAATACAATCAAAACAATAATAATCAAAAATTAAGAAAAAACTGTAGCTAAACAATGGAACAAAAAGTTTTCTTTTTCTGTTCTGTTTTCTTTTGGTCTGTCCTTCTTTTTCTCTTTCCAGTCTATTAAAACATCAGGACTACGTATGTATGTGTGTATGTGCGTATGCATTTTGTGGTTTCTGTGTTGGGAGGTGGGTAGGTGACAAAATGAATTATGATGCATGCAATTAAAAGTTTGTTAATACAGATTGGAGCTCGCAACGCCCCTTACAAATTACGTCACCATCACCTTCTCCTCGGAATCGATCTCTACTTCTTCACTGGTCATCCACCCGGATTTCCGACACGGGCAGCGATTCCTGCTCCCGCTCGCGATCTGGGTGAAGTGTACTCAAGGGTAACCCTCCCTCGCTCATGCACTCGGCCGTCGGTGTGCTCGCGCCGTCCAATTTCTCCCTATGTCTTTCTCGCGCCCTTTGTCTTTTCTGCAAAAGCTAACCCTATTATTTATGTGCACAATTCTCACTAACATCGACCAAGCCCTATCGTGCCCGTGTCTAGTTCTACCTTTTAACGTGAATTTTCCCTTCCTGACGGGGTTAATCGAACCCTCAATCTCTCTAAAGCTAATAGCTTGTTACCTTCTGGTTATGCAACGCATTTTAACACATTATAATACTTTCATAACTGTTCGATGGGGTCGACCGGTAATCGCAAACGATTTGGTAATTCGGCTTTAATCTGCCGAGATGATTATATTCGGCGACAAGTGTCTTAGCGATTGCATATCCAACTGTGCACCTGTGCACTCACTCGTCAGTATCAACAACTGAAATTCTCTTGGTACGGACCTGTCTGGTTCGCATACCGTCACTATCATTGCGTCGGCCACCTCGGCCGGATTCTCTTCGTTCCCTTCTCTGGGAAAAACAATTCTCTCAGACTAACACCTTCTTGGCTCACTTCGGCCCGGTGACATTCGATATCGATGCGCCTTCTCTGGCTGCATGCGACAGTAACCCTTTTGGTTCTTCCCTATAACTTCCAATTTCTTCATAATCATTCTCTCATCGCTTCCCGACACTGTCCCTAATTACTCATCGAGTGCCTCTCCCAGCAACGGGGGGCCACTGATTTCTTCTGCTTCGTCTGTATCAACACTATCTATCTTAGATAGGATCTCATATCCTTCTCTTCGCTTATCATTACTTCTGTGCCCTTTCGTAAGGCGCACCACAATCTGTCATATTCACGGTGGTTCGAACATCTGTCGATTACTTCAACTTTCTTTTGCTTTTACAACTCACTATATATCTGCCTGGTCGTTCGGCAACAGCCCATCCAGCTGCAGGTATATTACTACTTGTGATCGATCATTTGGATCTAACCACGACGACCCTCCATCGGTCCCAGTTATGCATCTCTTTCTATCCTTATATGTCCGTTTATCTCGGGGGGGGGGGCATCCAGGACAACTGTCCGCGCCACAACCACCAGCACCGCACACGCATGGGGGCCCTCCCTGCGCGCGGTGGAGCCAACGAATGCGACACAGCACAACCTCGGCCTCTCCCCCAGGTCCTTGACTATCTTTGGCTTGGCTTTCCTGCTATTCTGTGGTGGGGCGTTCTGCTCCCCTCTACCGTAACTTCATAGGTAATTCCTCTACCTTTTTGGCTAACCGATTTTCTCTCAGTCTCTTCTGGAGCTGGGCAGGGGGGTATTTTGCCGCTCTCCTCCCACTCGCTGGACTCGTCAACCGACCTAGCAGTCGCGTTTAATTCGATCTCTCTCTACGGGGGGGTTCATTGCTTCTTGCGGTTTCTCATAAACCGGCGAACAAAACCCAAGCCCGTCTTCTTCCCATTCTACCGTAACTTCATAGGTAATTCCTCTACCTTTTTGGCTAACCGATTTTCTCTCAGTCTCTTCTGGAGCTGGGCAGGGGGGTATTTTGCCGCTCTCCTCCCACTCGCTGGACTCGTCAACCGACCTAGCAGTCGCGTTTAATTCGATCTCTCTCTACGGGGGGGTTCATTGCTTCTTGCGGTTTCTCATAAACCGGCGAACAAAACCCAAGCCCGTCTTCTTCCTATTCTACCGTAACTTCATAGGTAATTCCTCTACCTTTTTGGCTAACCGATTTTCTCTCAGTCTCTTCTGGAGCTGGGCAGGGGGGTATTTTGCCGCTCTCCTCCCACTCGCTGGACTCGTCAACCGACCTAGCAGTCGCGTTTAATTCGATCTCTCTCTACGGGGGGGGGGGGTTCATTGCTTCTTGCGGTTTCTCATAAACCGGCGAACAAAACCCAAGCCCGTCTTCTTCCCATTCTACCGTAACTTCATAGGTAATTCCTCTACCTTTTTGGCTAACCGATTTTCTCTCAGTCTCTTCTGGAGCTGGGTGGGGGGTATTTTGCCGCTCTCCTCCCACTCGCTGGACTGGTCAACCGACCTAGCAGTCGCGTTTCATTCGATCTCTCTCTACGGGGGGGTTCATTGCTTCTTGCGGTTTCTCATAAACCGGCGAACAAAACCCAAGCCCGTCTTCTTCCCATTTAAATTCGCTATCTTTCACTAAACTTATCATTCTGGTGGCCACCCTACTTTTTATACTCTGTGGGGTGGCCTCTGGGCGCTTCCCTGGTTCTTTACCTCAGCGTCAGGTGGCACACTAAGGTTCGGAATCCTAATTCCTCACCTCCGATCCATGCTGCTGTGCACTACCGACTCTCATGTCCGAACCGACCACACCTAGTACAGTTCGGTCTAACCGAGCCGCGTGGGCGCCCATAATTTGTGGGACACTCTGCTGCTCTATGCCCCTCACCCCTGCAGGTCCAGCGGACTGATGCCTGCCTCGCCGGTGCGGGCCTATCGTACTCATTTTGAAGGTCCCATGCCTTCCTTCTAGGATCGGAGTCTGCCTCCCAATCTTCTCCGCCCCCTCTCTCCATTCGGGGCCCCGGGCTCGCCCTGCCCCCACCGTTTTCCTTCTCCCAGGCCTTTCCTCGCCATTGCTTAACCTTAGCCGGGTCAACTCGCGTACGGCCTCAATCGCGGTTCGCTCGCTGGCGTATTGCCTCACTAGCTGCTCGCGGAGCTCCGTCCAAGTGATCCCCGGGTTCTCTACATACTTCCCCTCAATGAATCTCGACACTGGGCCCCTCGCTCCCTCTAGAGCGAGCAGCACCATCTCGTGATTTTCTAAGCCGTAAATAAAACTTTTCTTTTCGATTACCGCCAACCACTCTCTTAGATCGGCGGAATGGCCTCTGAAGGAAGGCACGCGTATTCCTCCAATCGGTCTCTCTAGTTTTCTGGTCTCATCTCCCCCCATATCTGTCATACTATTTACTAGGTCCTCCTCCGAACCCATTCCCCTTGCGTTCTAGCTTACCACCCCTAACAACAGAACTACTCAAACTGTGTGCAAAGCTTGGACAACAATCGACACACCGACAAAACCGAGCAAGCGAACAAGAGAAATCAACGAGTCACTTACCCCTCTCCTCTGCTGCTCCTGTGGTCCCTCGTCTCTGGGTTGGTTGCTTGTTATTTTTCGAGTCCGTCTGGGCCTTTCAATCAATTGACTAAAAGTTCGCGGTCCCAGACCGATCTCAAAGTCTAAAAAACGTTTTTTCTTTCAGTCTATCTCTTTTTCTATCTTTCTCTTTTTTTTTCAAACACGGGTGTACATGCCCGTTAAACTGTTTCTCTCTTTTCTTTTCCTATTCTCTTTTTCTATCTTTTTTTTTTCAAACACGGGTGTCGATGCCCGTCAAACTCTTTCTCTCTTTTCTTTTCCTATTCTCTCTTTCTATCTTTTTTTTTTTCAAACACGCGTGTCGATGTCCGTCAAACTGTTTCTCTCTTTTCTTTTCCTTCCTCCTTTTTTTTATTCTCTTTTTCAACCACGGGTGTACATGCCCGTTAAACTGTTTCTCTCTTTTCTTTTTCTTTTTCTATCTTTCTTTTTTTTTTTCAAACACGGGTGTCGATGTCCGTCAAACTTTTCTCTCTGCCGGTAAAAAAAAATCGTCCGTTGTGCCCGTGGGTTTTTTAAAATTTGTCTGTCTATTTTTTCTTTTTCCAAGGTGTTTTGCCGGAAAAAAAAATTGTTTTCTTTGTGGCCGTGGTTGGCTTTGTTCTTTTCTTCTCCCGAGGTTGCCAGGCACTCCTCACCGTACCATGATCCTAGGTCGCGGCACCATTTATAACGGGGACCCCACACTCTTACACTCCTTGTGACGTGGGTATCGTAGTCGGCCACTCGCGCACAGGTGTTTGATATCCTGGTCGCGGCGCCACCTACAAACAGGTACCCCACACACTTCTTCCTTGCGACGGCATCAAATGTAATGAGAACCGTCCCGGTACAGGAATCCTTCCTGACTGTGAACACCTTTTCTTTGGCTCGTGATTTCGTCTGTAGTGGCTGTAAAAAGAAAGATGGCTCGAATCTCCCCCGGGTCAGATGAATGACGACTTCGTGATTCTGTGAAGGCAAGATTACTTAGCAGGACAATTCGATGACAGAATAACTCAACAAACGGCTAGGTCTTTTCACAACAATAATTATTTAATAAAAATGAACGGTGGGTTTTTAACCCAAAGTCTATTCTTCGATAATGGCTTTTTTCTAACTATCTTATCTTCCTTCTCTCTGTGTGTGTGTGTGTGAATCTCTTTACGACTGCAAATCCTTAATCGAGATATAACTTGTCTACTCAAAACGGTGTGTGTGGACTCTTACGACTGTTGGTATTAATTGAGACGTTAATCTCTGTTGGAAAACGATGGTGGGGCCCCGGGGCAACGGCTCCCTCGGGATCCGAGGGAATCACGACCAGCTCGGCCGAGATCTCGGGTCTAACTGACTTGCGATCGCCTTCTCATCTCAAATAACAAAGACGAAAAACGTATAACTCATACTCTCTCTCTCTCTCTCTCTCTCTCTCTTCTCGTCGTGTGGTACGCGCGATGCTGACTTACTCTCTTTCTTTCCCCCATCCCGTCTTCTGTGTCCCCACTCTACCCCCGGAGTGGGGTGGTACGGACAATTGTAATTCGTCGTTTTAGTTTCTCTTTAGATCTTATCTACACTAAAGAAAACCATTAGCCTCTCTTTCTCTATTGGACCACCCATCGAGTTGACATTCATCGTATCTAAAGGACCCATGACCAAATTGTTCAGCTGGTCAAACTCATCCATTGTATCTGGTTAAGTGCCACTGACAACCTACACGCTCTATCCCGCCAGGCTGGCGCCGTCTCTCGGCCAAGGTTTGGACAGTCAAAAATATGTACTAGCTCCCAGACTTCCACTTGTCTCTACGTGGGGCCTGATCTCCCCGATGCATTCCAGTGCACCCCGGGGTGCAGACTCCGTCGCTGAAACCACTGTTTCACACACGCGTCGTTTTCTCTCTTCGCTATCTTTCTTGTTAATTTCTCGACGCGGCGAGCGATTCGTCGGTTTTCTGGTGTAAATTGGTGGAGTATGGCACCTAACGTTGTATTGTGAGCCATTCCTCTAGCGCTTTCGGTCTCTCGACCGTCTACAGGAGGCTGTGTCTTATACATATATATATAAATATATATATGAAGCAATTCAACAAAATATATAAGAGTCAACTAATATCTTATAATTAGTGAAACATCCGGATAAAACATGAAAACTCATGAGCTAAGGACTTAAGGATACTTTGCTTGAACTTTGAATTCTAATAAAATTTGATTGACACCTTATTTTATTACTTTATTTTATACTATAATATATATATATATATATATATATATATATATATATATATATATATATATATATATAGATAAATAGATAGATAGATATAGTTTATGTTATTGATTTTTACTGGCGATAGACACAGCTGTTTTCTTAGTATTTTCTACTTCCTTAACGGTAAAGAATTTTATTTACTTATATATATATATATATATATATATATATATATATATATATATATATATATACATAAGACAGAGAGAACGGATGTTTATTAAATGGCTATTACTAAGTCTCATGGGCGGGGCATATGGCTGATAGGTGATATTCGGTCCGTGGTGACTTGGCATTTTTTCTTTTCCGTTAGCGCCATGACACTTTTGACAAAGAATAACGAGTCTGTCGTAGCGTAAGTTTCGTTTCTGATTCAACATTCAAGCTGTCCTCACACGTAACTCATCTTATTTGGAGTTCTTGTACGTTTTACTTTTTCACTAATGAATAGCTGGGAAGTGGGATCTCACGAACAGTACGTACCTCATAAAATCATAAACGCATTCACACAGGCTTGGCTGCACAATACGAATCGCTCTCCTAACATGCGTACTACTGAATTTGGTTTTGCATGAAGACCTGTATTTCTACACTTACAAACACCCTAGACCAGGGGACGATGAAGAGCGGCGTAACCTTCTACGTATGATGGAATCAAATTTTTGTGGCAAATGACAACCTGAATTTCATTTTCATCTCAAGAGCATGATTTCTTGCGGGGAAAACCTCAGGGTACTGTGTAATATCGGATTGTGTGTACCGAAAATGGCATCTGACAGGCACAAAACCTATTTGAAACAGATACGCACCTGACCGGAAGAAAAATATGTGGTTTATTGACATAGTTACTTGACACGGAAACACAACTTATCGGTAAATAACATATCTTGGGATTTGATGCAAAGGGAACTTCGCTAAATAAATAATCTAGCAACGTAGCTACATTGACAGCGAAGGCGAAATCTCAGAATTACGTTTACAGCTGTTACATAGGTGCCCAAAAACATTATATAAAATGGCTCAAATTGAGATCAAGAGAGATCAACATCCGTCAATTCTAGTGCTTACTCCACACCTCTCACTCACTCTACTTGTCTACCGCCACAGACAATTAAAATATATCATTATAATTTATACATCAGTGTTTGTCGTCATTTTTTGTTAGCACAGTAAAACTACAAGAGTTCGTGTGTTTGATCATATGTCCCCGTATATTGGACAATTTGAAGGAACCTTTTCGCGTGGAAGAGGCCACAATCAACAAAGCAATGCTGGAAATACTACAGAAATGTATCATTAAAAACGGATAACACATTAAAAGGGATGTTATTATTCAAACTTGATGTTCTAAAAATTCAATATAAACACTTTGGTTTCAATAAAAAAAAAGAATCTAAAATCAATGATTTTATGCATTTTTCATATTCCTCGTTCTATCTGCTTCACCATTGGTTTGAACACCGAACTTTTGATGCTCCATTTTTTATAATTAGTATAAGTAGGTTTTCATTCCTGCCAAATTCTACATTTCTATGTCTAAGAGTGTGAAAGTAAATAGCACACAAACAGACATACGCTATAGGCAGACTTATAAATGTATTGTATATAATAGCATAGATTTCGTTAATGGTCAAATCTCCTCTTTCAAAATACCTCTCAACGAGCTAGACTAAACATCCGTCACAGTTTGGGCGGAGTTTCAGTTAGTCTCTGATTAATGAAATAATATTGCCAACATTATAAGTTTGTTATTCCTTCCCAAAACTGGTTACAAGAAGTTTAGTGCGTTCGAAATAACACCTGATTATTTGAACCCTTAAATGCTTTTTATTTAAAATATAACACATTTTTACAAAATGCCTATTTAATATAATATTGAACGAAAATGTGTCAAACTGCAACTTGTTTCACATCTGTAAAGAGCAAGTTGGCAAGTGTAAGTAGGTATTAGTATGATGTTGCATCAGTACACTCCCCAAATAGGTAACCAGTTTCTTCGATGTCACGTGCGAGTGTCATCGGTGTGTCATCTGTTTAATACAAGAACCTAAACCTTTAAATCTGGTCATAGTAATGGTAAATAAAATTTATTTTATGATTCTTTAGTGTACTATGATTATTTAGATGCATATATTGTAGCGTTTTGTTGTGCATGTAAAATTTGATACCATTTGTTGCACATTTGAAACCTCATTTATTTTTGTTCACTTTTTTCAAACCAATCTAAAGAATCAAGCATTTAAGGGTTAACGTTTAAAAACAAACAATAAAGATTGATATGTGGTAAAAGAAACGACGAGACACGCCTTTTATCATGTTTCTGCATTAAATAAACGAAATAAACTAAACTAAACCCCGCAATTTATAGATGTACTAGCAGGGTCACCCGGCGATGCCCGTGTTAGTGTGTTGGATAGCATCATATGCAACATCATGGTAAGGAGAGTTTACTTTAACAGCAACCTGGATGTTGTCAACTCGATATCTTACCCACTGAGCTATTAAAATATATGTTAATACTCTTAAACTAACGCTTATAAATAAATTAATTTCATTGTTTAACATGTTTGAAAATTGTCATTAGCTCATTTAAGGGGCAGCTAGAAACGCAGAACTTCTTCCATTATGTTCACATGCTAATTATAAATGTGAATACACTTATATTTCAGGTACACTCCCTGGTATGTCTTTGTTTTTAGTGACAGACATACACACAGACATAGAAGTGTTTCCCACTATAATATATATATATATATATATATATATATATATATATAGAGAGAGAGAGAGAGAGAGCGAGAGCGAGAGTGAGAGAGACAACCAAACAGAGACAGACGGACAGTCAGAGAAAGTCATAGCGAAAGAGGCACTATTACAAGAAAAAAAAGGAGAGGAAATATTAAATAATATTTAATTGTCGATTTAAAACGAATAAAACGATCGACTAAAATTGACAAAATAAAAACTACGTCCCTAGGTACCTTTCGAACGACACATTGTCAAGAGAAAACGTCGGCAAATATCGTTTAAAAACGGGGGAAAGAATAACGTTGGGAGGACCCCCCCCCCAAAAACAAAAACAAAAGGTAGATTTAATAATGCCATTAAACTTCAAAGAATAAATGGACATCATAGGCAAAGTATTTTTTTTAGAAGTCTCTAAATAGATCTAATTTATGAGACAACTCTTTCTGCCTACAGAGAGATGGTTTTCGCATTGTAACACTAACTGCCTCCAAAACCTTGAGATGGTGTTTGGAACGGGCCCTGTGTACAATGCGAAAACATCAATCGGAGTACGCCTCACCGCACCTTTTATTGTCGTACAGGTGCTGTCCAATGGATGACTTGTGGACTTGTGAGCGCCCGGGTGTGCTCTGCAAACGCCCGGATGTTCTTTGTAAAGACCCGGATGTGTCCGTCGCTGTGCTCGTCTTTACAACACGTGATCTGCGAAAACATGCAGGGATATGCTAGGCCACTCTGACTTCCAAGCGCTGAAGAGTACGACCAACATAGTCAGCTTCACACTGATATTTGAATTTATATATAATAAAACTTTTCTGTAATGTTGGAAGTACATCTTTCTGAAAGGCTGGGAAGGCAGTTCTGGTGCCAAACACCACATGGGGCTGTACTGCATAAAAACAGCGAAATACTACCGATGAAATTTTATCTGAAAAACCCTTACTGATTGAACCAATAAAAGGAAGTTTCAGATAAACAGGACATTTGGGTGGACCAAAGCAAATGTTGGCATTAAATTTCGCAAGTTTTCGATCAATACACATGGAAATTAGACCCTCTGGGAAACCATTTTTAATAAGAATGTCAGTTATCTTTCTAAGTTCAGCCGCGAGTTTGCTAGCAGTGCAAATCATCAATGGGCGGTGAACAAATGTTTTGACCAAACTGATCTTTCTACTCATGGGAACAAATGAATCCCAACTGATATACAGGCCCGTAAACGTCGGTTTCCTATATATAGTTGTAGTGAATTTGTTCCCCGTCTTTTCCACTAAAACGTCCAGAAATGGTAAAGAGCCATTCTGCTCCTCTTCCACAATGAACTGTAGTGCTGGGTGGAGCGTATTTAATTTCAGGAAAAATCACTTGCATCGTTACGGGACTCAAAAATGGTAAAAGTGCCAATAACGAAAGGGTCTGGCAACCCGAGAAAACAACAAGGATTCCTGAAAACCCAGGAAAATGTTCGCTAGGATAGCACCCAAAGGACTGCCCATCGCCACCCCATCAATCTGCTGATACATTATATTATCAAAACTGAAACTGACCGACTTAGTGGCCAGCCCCATGAGTTCCAGAAAAATGTTTCTGGAAAGGCGGGAGGGTTTAATGTGCTACGATAAAGCATGTCAGCACATATTTCAATGGTTTTATTCAGAGGTACATTAGTGAACAAACTGGTAACGTGAAATGAACATAGAAAGTTAGTATGCGACTCGCATTCCAAATCGCGAATAAGTGAAGCGAAACGGAAAGAATCAGCAATACAATTAACTGAAAACCTCTGTAAGACAGGATCAAGGATATCAGCAAGCCATTTGGCCAGCTCATGCTGAGGAGAACCGATCATAGACAGGATGGGTCTCAATGGAACTCCCTCCTTATGAATCTTAGGTAGCCCGTACATTCTGGGTCGTTGAGAACCCACAGGGCGGATCCTGTCATAGGTATCCTTATCAATAAACTTCTTTCTATGTAACTGAAGAAGCTTTACTTCAGTACTTAAGGTATTGTCAATTGACACGTCACCAAGTTTTATAAATTTTGTTGTATCACTTAAAATGCTCAACATTTTATCGGTGTAGTCGTTAGTATTAAGAATGACCACACCAGCACCCTTATCCGGTTTGGTAATGTAGATCTCTTTATTTGCCTTCAGAAGTTTGGCTGCCTGGTAGTGGATCTTACTCCAGGCAAACTCTCGGGAATTGATAGGAGAATTAGCGACAATTTGCGCAGCAATAAGGCCCGTTCCAAGAACCAGCTTTACCTTGACGCGGTCATTCGGGCGAGGCATGGTACGGGGATTGATGTTGATCAACATGTGTTCAACTTCTCCAACGCCATTCTCTCTCACACGGAGAAAACTGTACTTGCCAGAGGTTTGGATGTGGGTATTCCCCCTCTTGGGATTGATAAAGAAAGTATATTTGCCGAATTTGAAATATTACAGTCTCAAGTAAATCATCATGAGCCGAGGTCCAACGATGATCTTCTTTATATGAAGGCAAGATTAGCTGAACTAGCACATCAGTTTTTTTTCTTGTAATAGTGCCTCTTTCGCTATGACTCCGTTTATTTTATTTAAAAGCAATATATATATATATATATATATATATATATATATATATATATATATATATATATATATATTATGTATGTATGTATATGATGACTGCAACGTTTTGTCAGACGAGTGCCACTCCGTCATTCAGAAAAGCGATGTTAAGATAGGTCTAATGTTGCACGTGTGCAGATCAGTAACTGTCGGGCCCACACCCGCCGAAACTCCTCCATAGCCATAGTGTCTTTGTCTAAAATAGTATCTATATTGAAATTTTCAATATAGAGATCTAGCTTTGTACGACACCAAAATCCCTCTCTTGGTTAAAAATGTTGAGAACCAGCAACAAGCGAAAGCAAGATAGCCAGTAACAAGTTGAAACTTCAGACCAACATGACGTGAAGAGTGGTATTCTATTAAAAAAAAGTAAAAACAAGTCTCCATACCATCGAAAAATCCAACGCAAATGAATATTTACTTCGTATTGTTAATATATTACTCCCGTTGATGCCATGCGTTCCCAACATGAATTAATTTGGTTATTATTACATATTGCTACTTATATATATATATATATATATATATATATATATATATATATATATATATATATATATATATATGTATTCGTATATATAAATAAGTAGTAATATATAGTAATAAGTAGTAAAACGACATATGTAAAACAAGAATAGGTTTAAGGTTGCTTACATTCATACAAGAACTATCCGTAGGGCCATGTGGCGCAGCGGATATAAGTGCTTAGTTCAAATTTGTTGGAAGTTCTGGAGATTGAAAGTTTAATCCTCAGTACGGGCAATACTAAGAATACAATTGTGAATTACTTTTTTTTTCTTTTTTTAACGTAGTTCACCCTAAACAAGGCAGGCCGCCACTGTAGACGTAAGGGGCTACTGAGAAGAAAGAAAAGGGGAGAAGGTTAGGGGGTTCAACCTAAATTTGGATCTGCGCAGCGAGATGTCTGTTTACATTAGTTTTAAATTTCTGCATGTCAGTACTGTCGGGGAAACAGGGAGCAGGGAGAGAGTTCCAGAGGCTAGCAGCACGAGGAAAGAAGCTATTTGAGTAGAAAGCTCTCCGGCATCTGGGGACCTCCACAGTGAATGGATGGGATTTAGTTGGTTGTCGAGTTGGTCTAGTGAATTTACGGCGAGGGGGCACCAGAGAAGCCAGTTCATCGGAGCATAATCCATTGAAGTATTTGTAAAACAAGCACAAGAATGCTACATTGCGGCGATGGGACAGGGACTGGGGCTTGGTTGACAGTGAGGGACCTATTAGGTTGGCGACTCTTTTTTGGACCTTGTTAAGGAGGGAGAGACTATTAGATGATGCACCACTGCTTAAGTTTCAAATATGATTTTCGCGGATCTTTAGTAGATAGGACGTTATCAAAAGAAAAAAAAAAGATTCATAAAGTGTATCCATACGAAATAATTAATGTTTAGTGTCCACTTAAGACAAGCAAAGATAAAGAGTTTGTAGAATACGCACGTTTAGAGTCCCAAGAACGTTCTGGTGAAAGAAGAGTTGTTTTGTCTGTAACGAAAAATTGAGTACACGTGTTCATTCCAGCTGTCACCGTGTGCGTTTACGTGTTTGTAAATGGGTATTGTCATGAAGATGTGTGTGTGT
>OY744520.1:203407840-203552840 GCA_963556195.1 Sepiola atlantica | reverse complement strand
CCTTGTTTGGGGTGAACTATGTTAAAAAAAAGGAAGGGGGCTCCTTTATTTCTGAGAAATTTGACTGAAGTAAAATGAAACAAAAATACATATTTGCACATATTTAGTTATTAATCTTGTACTATTTATTTTTTTAAATGTAATTATCTGCTTATTATTTATTTATTTAAAAAAAAATCTATTTATTTATTTATTTTATTATTATTGTTATTATATATTTCTTTTTATTTGTTTATTATTGATATTTGCATTTTATTTTGCTTATTTTATTTGTTTACTGTTTTCATATCGTTATTTATTATTTATAATTATATTTATTATTAGTTTTGTTAGTATTCACAGTCACCCATTTTAACCTCTCCTACATTAAAAAAACGACCTTGTGTCTAACTTTTCCCTTGGAAATTTTAATAGAAACAAGAACCCCCTTCTCCGTTCACACCACTCTTCGACCTTTTTTCTTCGCTTCGTTTCGAAGTTAATCGAAACATCTTGAAGTGCTTTCGACGTTTCTGCTGTTTTGTTTATTTACGAAACAGAACAATAGCAGTAACACCTAACTCTTGACAACATTTCAAATTATATGGCAGCCCACACATCAAAATACAGTAACCCAACCTCAGAGCAAAACCCGTGTCTTATAAGTTTATTTTTAAATAGACGACTATTTGCCATTAGTTTCCAAATGAGTAGAATTTATCTTTTATCACCAAACTGTCATATTCGTTAACTTGGTTAAGATTATGACATAAAATATTTAATTTCAAGTATTTTGTGTGTGAACTGAACACATTACTTACAGGTTTGTGTTTTTTCTAAATTATCCTGCACTTGCAAAATGTCTTTATTTTCCTTGATAACGTTTATAATCTTCTCGGACAGGATTTCATTTGATGTCTTGCTCCACTTTTCAAACTTTGAGTAGTGGTAGCAAAACAATAGCACCTTCTTTTGTGCAACAGACCATGGTTGGGCTTTTAAACCTCGTATGTTTCTTTTTTTGTAGCAACACATAATGGAGATAATAGTCCAGGACCTTTTTTTTCTAAGCCTGATGGCTGACCCTGTTTGGCCTCTGTCATGGCTGGAGAGCCACTTACAGAGACAGGAAGGTTTACACAATTGCTTACATCTTCCCATCTGGTGTATAAACGGGTTGATAGGCCCGTTTTATACTGGGTGGCGGCCTGTCAGTTTTTCGTTTTGTTTTTATTCCTAATTTGTATGAGGTCCGCATTGTCAACGGCTTCTAATTTGTTATTCAAAGCCGACTTCTATTAATAGAGGGGGTGTCCACGTCCGCAATCCGGGGGACGTGCTGGATGGCTTGAGGAGACAGCACACCGTAGTAATATAAATATATCTCTATGAATAGGACACTCTAAAAATTATTAAACGGATGATTCTGAATTATGGAATATATATTCGAGGAAAGAAGGTGAGTAGCGTCGGTAGATTATTATTTTTCTCTGGTAAACTTTACTATTTTGAAGGGTGCAACTGAAACCGTATCATACCTATGAAACAAAGAGAAACATTAAAATTTAAAACTAATGCTGTATGTATTGCTAATGCCTGTCCTGAGACGGGTATTCGACAAGTATACGCACACACACGCACCCACACACACATACACACACCCACACGCACCCACACACACGCACGCACACACACTCTCTCTGTATTTGTTTGAATATGTTAGTATCTACGTGCTCTTTTCTTTCTACATTCTTTCTCTCTCTCTCTATCTCTCTTACATTCTCTCTTTCACTCTCTCTATTTCCCCTCTCTCCCCCCTCTCTTAATATCTAAAGAAAGATATAGTTCTCTTTCACTTACTCTCTTTCCCTCTATCTCTTTCTCTCTTACATTCTCTCTTCCCTCTTCTCTCTCTATATCTCTTTTTCTATTTTTTTCTCTTATATTCTTTTCCTTTCACTATAACTCTATACCTTTCTTGTGTTACATGTCTCTCGGTTGTTCTCTCTCCCCCCTCTCTCTCTCTCTCTCTCTCTCTATCTCTATCTATCTATCTATCTATCTATCTATCTATCTATCTATCTATCTATCTATCTATCCCTCCTCTCTCTCTCTCTGTATATATATATATATATATATATATATATATATATATATAGATTATAACATGTACCAATAACTTAAATATGATTTTAAATACATGACACACGTCTAAAAGAAGTTAATTGACGTTATTAATCTATCCGTAATATTAGTTAAATTTCTTCAACGACATCCAATTAGAAAACAAATTACTTATCTAGTAAGTAATAAAAATAAAGATTGAGTAACTCATTCGTTGTTTTGCATAATATCTCCAGTTCCCATACTCCTCTGTCTCCACTGGGGTCAAATAGCAAATGATAGTGACAACAGGTCTAGATACTATTTTCGACTCACTCTCTCACACACACACACACACACACACACACACACACACACACATATATATATATATGTGTGTGTGTGTATTTTTAACATTTTTTAACAGAAAGTACTTATAATAGCCCAATAGTTTAAAGCTACAGCTATGCTATATTTAGTATTTTTATGTAGTTCAATACCACATCATTATCACAGAGGACAGATTCACATAATTTTTTACAACTCATTTTTTTATTTCGCAGACAATTGTTTCGGCTAACATCAAGATATTTTAAAAATGCTCCTAGGCATTTCTTTCTTTCTTGGTGTGGATATCCTCAGTGCAAATTGTGCAAAAACAAATAAAAATAACTTTAAAAAACTTGGCGATTAATATTCATTATCAAATTGTTTTTTATACATGAAATAATTGTCCCATTACATCTTTTTAAATAACATGTACTACATATATATATATATATATATATATATATATATATATATTTGTGTTATAGTGGAATAATTCCAGGAGGAAATCCGGGTATGAGAGCTCAATGTAGTAAACAGAGCAATAATAAAATATAATAACACGAAATCACATAATTGTCGATGCAATAATTTATTTCAACCGTTCGGTTTTTTCAAGCATCACTCAGACAATTACATTTTTGAGACTGATAGAAAATTGAATTTCCCTACCACAGTTCCAATACAATCATAGATGGTAGTAGTAGCAACCAATTTGATACATCTTTTATAGAGAGGGGGAAAATTTAAAACTTATATTTAACTATGGCGGGCGAAGGGGAGGGATCTTTAAGTTAATCAACTAAAAACTGCCATGTCAAAATTATGACACATACGACTTGGCGATATCAACCATATAGGCAATTTTACTCACGCGCATACACAAAACTAAATACGCACACATCATATGCGCACTCACATACATAATCTCACTCGCACATTATCATAACTAAGCATAATCACATATGCAACTTTTATTCATCTCCAGCCAGAATGCGTCCGGCGAAACTCGTGTTCTCAAATTCGGTTAGAGAAAAGAAAGAAAGAAACAATTAACAGGCACAGAGAATATATAGACAGACCGCGTGTCATAAATTCTCAGTCCGTCTGGGTTGAAATAAGATTACACGCACATACATATATGTATACATACAAATCCATACGCACATACACACACATATATACACATACACACCCACACATATACATATCTATACACATATACATATACACACATATATACATATATATATATATATATATATACATACATATACATACATGAATACACCTATATATATCTCTGAATCTATTTGAAATATTGACCAAATGCATACGCATGTAGTTGTTCACACATGTAAACATACATACACATACATACACACACACATATATACATATACGCACATATACACACATATACGTACGCACACATACATATATATCCACACACCTACACACAATATTTACATAACACTCTATATTCTTACTGATGTAATATGAGTTCTAAAAATTAGTCTTACCTTATTTATATTTTAGATTAATTTGATAATCTATTATTATAAATATCATGCGGGGGGGGGGGTTATCGTACCTAATGTTATTCAATTTGGTATCTTCACCGTTGTAATTCTAGAGGCCCATCGGATTACTAATTCAAGTCTAATAATGTCTATTGGTAATATTTGACATTTATACTTATATTAATTCAAACACTAGTGTATTACCTGCAGAAAAAATTTTCATACCACTATCTTATTTTAAGTAAATAATAAATATCCGCGTATCCACAAATACTATATATCACCAAGTCAGTAAATCTGTGTCTATCACAGATATTATTATAAATATTATGGGGGGGGGGGTTTACCGTAAGTAATGTTATTCAATTTGGTATCTTCACCGTTATAAGTCTAGAGGTCCATCGGATTACCAATTCAAGTCTAATAATGTCTAGTGGTAATATTTGGCATTTATACTTATATTAATTCAATAACCGCAGAATTTTTTTAAAAACACTATCTTATTTTAAGTAAATAATCTGAATAAATAAATATTTCAAAATACCATTATATACGGCCGAAAAATAATATGGTTCAATCCTCCCTACTGCCAACTATCTAACATCAACATCGGGAGAGTATTCTTGAACCTGGTAGATAAACATTTTAGCATAAATAATCCACTTAGGAAGATATTTAATAGAAAAACCATTAAAATCAGCTACTCTTGCACCAAGAACATGGACAGAATTATCAGCACCCATAATCGTAAATTACTTAACAATCCTAGTAAGAATAAGGTCACAGTAAATAAATGTAATTGTCAAGTGAAAAATAACTGCCCACTGGACGGTAACTGTAAAGTTGAGTGTGTGGTTTATAAGGCCACTATTCATCCGGAAGATAACAACAGGGATAAAAAGGTTTACATCGGCATCTCCGCGGGAAACTGGAAACAACGTTTTTATGACCACAAACACTCTTTCAATAACCCAGAACTCAAGAGCAAAACGGAGTTAGCTAAACAATGGTGGCATCTGAAAAATGAGAACAGGTCCCCGGTGATTTCGTGGTCAATCTTATGTTTTTCGAATATTCCAGATGGATTTAGACAAAGATGCAACTTATGTCTAGAAGAAAAAATAAGAATCCTAAAATATGATCGAAATAACCTCTTGAATAAACGAGATGAACTTATGGCTAAGTGCAGACATAAATATAAATTTAAAATAATCAACGACTAGTAATCCGATGGACCTCTAGACTTATAACGGTGAAGATACCAAATTAAATAACATTATTTAAGGTAACCCCCCCCCCACCACCAACATAATAGTTATAATAATATCTGCTATAGACACAGAATTGCCGACTTGGTGATATATAGTATTTGTGTGTATGCGTATATAATGGTATTTTGAAATATTTATTTATTCAGATTATTTACTTAAAATAAGATAGTGTTTTTAAAAAAATTCTGCGGTTATTGAATTAATATAAGTATAAATGCCAAATATTACCACTAGACATTATTAGACTTGAATTGGTAATCCGATGGACCTCTAGACTTATAACGGTGAAGATACCAAATTGAATAACATTACTTACGGTAAACCCCCCCCCCCATAATATTTATAATAATATCTGTGATAGACACAGATTTACTGACTTGGTGATATATAGTATTTGTGGATACGCGGATATTTATTATTTACTTAAAATAAGATAGTGGTATGAAAATTTTTTCTGCAGGTAATACACTAGTGTTTGAATTAATATAAGTATAAATGTCAAATATTACCAATAGACATTATTAGACTTGAATTAGTAATCCGATGGGCCTCTAGAATTACAACGGTGAAGATACCAAATTGAATAACATTAGGTACGATAACCCCCCCCCCCCGCATGATATTTATAATAATAGATTATCAAATTAATCTAAAATATAAATAAGGTAAGACTAATTTTTAGAACTCATATTACATCAGTAAGAATATAGAGTGTTATGTAAATATTGTGTGTAGGTGTGTGGATATATATGTATGTGTGCGTACGTATATGTGTGTATATGTGCGTATATGTATATATGTGTGTGTGTATGTATGTGTATGTATGTTTACATGTGTGAACAACTACATGCGTATGCATTTGGTCAATATTTCAAATAGATTCAGAGATATATATAGGTGTATTCATGTATGTATATGTATGTATATATATATATATATATATATGTATATATGTGTGTATATGTATATGTGTATAGATATGTATATGTGTGGGTGTGTATGTGTATATATGTGTGTGTATGTGCGTATGGATTTGTATGTATACATATATGTATGTGCGTGTAATCTTATTTCAACCCAGACGGACTGAGAATTTATGACACGCGGTCTGTCTATATATTCTCTGTGCCTGTTAATTGTTTCTTTCTTTCTTTTCTCTAACCGAATTTGAGAACACGAGTTTCGCCGGACGCATTCTGGCTGGAGATGAATAAAAGTTGCGTATGTGATTATGCTTAGTTATGATAATGTGCGAGTGAGATTATGTATGTGAGTGCGCATATGATGTGTGCGTATTTAGTTTTGTGTATGCGCGTGAGTAAAATTGCCTATATGGTTGATATCGCCAAGTCGTATGTGTCATAATTTTGACATGGCAGTTTTTAGTTGATTAACTTAAAGATCCCTCCCCTTCGCCCGCCATAGTTAAATATAAGTTTTAAATTTTTCCCCCTCTCTATAAAAGATGTATCAAATTGGTTGCTACTACTACCATCTATGATTGTATTGGAACTGTGGTAGGGAAATTCAATTTTCTATCAGTCTCAAAAATGTAATTGTCTGAGTGATGCTTGAAAAAACCGAACGGTTGAAATAAATTATTGCATCGACAATTATGTGATTTCGTGTTATTATATTTTATATATATATATATATATATATATATATATATATATATACATTATATAATATAAAATGAAGTAATAAAATAAGGTGTCAATCAAATTTTATTAGAATTCAAAGTTCAAGCAAAGTATCCTTAAGTCCTTAGCTCATGAGTTTTCAAAGATAATTCTTCTCTTCAGAGGACCATTACCGCAGTTATACTACTACAGGTAATAAAATTACGCTTTGAAAATATATAAAATTATATACGCAAATACATAAAAATACATAACATCAAACATATCAACCCAAAAACATACTTTTTGTTGAATTCATACAGTCCATCCAGGTCATACAAATTGAGAAGCATAATCAGGAAAGACATTACTCCAGGTTACAAACGGCAGTCCATATACGTGAAATTGAAGGGGCCGGCAAAGTTATCCAGTCGCGAAATGTGTCAATATTCAATGTTAATGATAAATAATATAGAAGGTCCAATCAAAGTTCCAAAGTTTTTATCCGGATGTTTCACTAATTATAAGATATTAGTTGACGCTTATATCTTTTGTTGGATTGCTTCATATATATATATATATATATATATATATATATATATATATATATATATATGTAGAAATGTGATGGGTCACCATTTGCAAAGCCAGTTAGACGTTAGATATAAGAAAACAAAAAACCCAACTCAACTTTCTTGTTCTCATTTTCACTCCTCAGCTATGGGTTTAATAGAATTACAACTCTGGTGATATTCACTTCCAATCTTTTTAATGTCTTCTTTTTTTTATTACATTCGACTGTTAATAAACAGAATAACACACAGAGAGAGAGAGAGAGAGAGAGAGAGAGAGAGAGGGAGAGAGAGAGGGAGAGAGAGAAAGGGAGAGAGACAGAGAGAGAAAGTGGAAGCCAGAGTGATATATATTGTATAAAATAAGACAACATACAATGAGAGAGGTAGAAAATGATAGAAGTTTATTAAGAAATGCTCACTTTGTGAATTAATTGAAAATAAGGCTAGATAGTACAATTAAAATGGAAGTTTTTCAAACATAGGTTCATTCTAGAACTGAGAATATTTTAGCATGTAATTTGTGTGATTAAAATATATAGGAAAATCCTTAGAGAAACAAAATTGATTGACTTAAATAATGAAGTTTTTTTCCATTTATCACCCCTATATTACAATTAAAACGGGTTACTGTCATTTAAATCAGTAATACAACAGCAATGCATGATATTATATATATAGTGTACATAAACGATTAAGAGAGAACCTTTTGACTACCTAATTAGCATAACTATTTTTTAAATTGCTCATAATTAATTCATGTTTGGTATTAATAATTTTTAATTGCATTGGCTTATGTTTGCTATCTATATGCAATAGTTTCGTCCATATTAACAGTAATTACAATAAATAAATCAGAAAAATAATTTAAAACATTACGATTCAACTACCAGCGCTCGCACACGACCTTACCGAAAGTCGTGGTTCGCTACGAGCGAAGTATAAGTGAGAATAGAAAGGGAGGGGAAGGAAAGTGTGGCTGTCTCGCTCGCTCTTTCTGCCTGCTTTCCCGCGCCCTCTTTTTGCAGTTTTTACATTTTCCGTGAAAAATAAAAGAATAACTTTTTTATTAGATAAGTTAATGACTATTTGTAAAGTTTAACAAACTTATTGTTTAATTTTTTACAAATGCCTTTTCACTATTAGTAACACTGTGATCTGTCCACATTAAGAAAAAATATATAGATTCGTATTTTGATATGATTATAGATGAACATTCTCTGCTAAATTACCCCGCCCGAAAAAAAAATTCTACTATTTTAAGTGATCACGTGTAAACACATTGAAATAACTGATGCAAGAAGAAAATAAAAAATACAATTATTTTAAAATTTTAAGTAGGGAAAATTTTCGTATATAAATTGAATGTAAACTGATCCCCATTTCTCGCCACAGTTTCTTTTTTACTATGAGAGTTAACTCTGCCGAGTGTTTTTTGGGGGGGCGGAGGGCTTCTTTTTTATAGGCGATTACGTGTTGTTTTATCACCTTGCCACTCAGTTAGTGGTAAAAAATGTTGTTAAGTTCCCTAAAAAAGATAGAAAGACCCGGAAATCGGGGAACATTTTACGTTAAATATATATATAACTGATCCCCCACTCTAAATTCTGAAATATTTGTTTTTTCTTTATTTCCGTTTCCAGCGGTGTTAACATGTAATCGCCTAAAAAAAGCAGAATGTCATTTTTTTCGGCGAAGGGGGGTATTGAGGGAGGGTGTTAATCTGCAAATTTACCTATATTTATTCAAAACAAATCTTATACCGTTTTTCAATATACGTTCCTTTTTCATTTAAATGTTAAACAATTGATTTTAGTTGTGTTCACAATTCCCGTGAAAATTAAATAAATAACTTTAAAATGATCTAACTAATTAAATAACTTATTTTTATGATATAAATAAAAATATAATTTGTTTAGATATTATTGTAGATTACCCTCTCCCTGATAAAATGAGATTCTATTTTTTAAGCGATTAAGTGTGAATACCCTGAAAAAATGGCGGAAAGAGAAGCCAAAAATATATTTTAGAATTTAAAGTGCGGGATCAGTTTTGCGTATAAATTTAACCTAAAATGATTCTCCATTTTCGAGCCATTCTAGGGTTTTATAGCAGTTAACCATTATTTGCAATCGAATATGACTCATGTGCGTTATTCTTTTGGGTACCTTTTTGTGACGATTGCGTGTGGTTTTACGACCTTGCCAGTCGAACTTAGAGTAAGTGTTAAGAACTATGATAGTTAACAACCCTAATGATTTAGAATGACACAAAAATATCTCATTTTTAATAGGGTAGTGTAATTTAGCTGAGGCTGTTAATCTACAAATTTACTAAAGTTTGTTGTTAAAATTATGTAATTCTCTGAGTAAAAACAGTTTTCCAATTAATTGCTGCCCGGTAGTTTCTGCTAGCACACACACACACATACACACACACACACACACACACACATACACACACACATATATATATATGTATATATATACATACATATATATATATATATATATATATATATTGTGTGTATTTAGGCAGCATTTTTTCATTAAGGCATGTGTGATTGAAGACGACAGAAATCTTCTGTTTAGTGATTCCTTTTTTTATTTTTTCCATTCGTCGAATGATCTTTTTGACGTGTAGATGGAATGAATTGATGAAGGATCCATGTGTTGGACTAACGTTTTCGATTCTCTCCGGAATCATATTCAGGTCTTTAATGGCTAAAATGAATACAAAGCAAGTGAAAGAATGGCGGCGTATTTTTTAAGAAATTCCATTCGACGAATGGAAAAAATAAAAAAAGGAATCACTAAACAGAAGATTTCTGTCGTCTTCAATCACACACACACATATATATATATATATATATATATATATATATATATATATATATATATATATATAAAAGTAGCGGAAAATTATTTTCGAGATGTCTTTTGACCAACATCTCGAGGTCTTCCAATATATATATATATATATATATATATATATATATATATATATATATATATATATATATATATATATATATATATATATATATATATATATATATATGTGTGTGTATAGCCCCCTTTACTAAGGCTGGGCACTCTGAGTAAATTTAATAACAAGCAGTACTACTAGCTTCATTTCGAGATCCAACACGATTGGTTGTTGTTAGATCACTCTTCACCGCTTGCTGTGAATACTCGCAGACTTGGTATTTACAAAGTTAAATTCCTCCTGAATTCCGAGCTGATTTCTGGTGGCCAACTGGTAACTCTCCTGACTGTGAATCAGTGGCGAATTAGCTTCCTGCACTGAAGATTGCGTAAGCATGAAACATCGATGTATGTAGGTAATAAATAATTAATATTTATTTACAAATATTATTATATATATATATATATATATTTTAGAGAAGTTCAAAACAACATCGGTATCGTCCGTTTCAAATCCCAAAGGGGGAACACATGACCCCCTTTATGGACTTTACTCAACCTTTGTTGTGGTCTGTGCTTTGCGAATAGTTGCTGAATGTGTAAATCGACTTACTGCAAATATTCGTCAAAATACTGATGAAAACCCCAAACTCGAAAAAAGGGCAGAATATTAAAATATCGTTATGACTTCACACAGCGCGTGAATCGCTATTTTCCAGATCACAGCAGAGGCTGAGGAGAGTCCATAAAGGGAGTCACGTGATGTTTTCCCCTTGTTGGATTCGAAACCAATGTTATTCTGAACTTCTGTAATACATATATAAGTAAATATTACACTCTTATTTTTTTAATTTTTATTAATAATCGAAAACTCTGCTAGGGTTCTCTCCCACTAATTTAAATATATATATACAGGGTGGGCCAAAATAAGGGTCCTATCTTTAAATTTGAATAACTTGAATTTGAATAACTTCCACAAAATAAAAGTTAAACTCACCAAACTTTATGTGTGTGTAGACTGACCCTTCCGAGATTTTTTGAAATAAACAAAACAAATTTTAGCCGAAAAACACTTCTTAAAACTTACAAAAACTAAAGTATTGTTTTTTACACTGTTTTGAGTTTTTTAAGCAAAAATAATGTTTTCTAAATGACGGTACGTTCCTTAGGGCTAATACGGCTCATGCTTGCTTCGGAAGGGGTCCTTTACTTATTCTAAAAAAAAAAAAATAAATAAATAAATAAATAAAAAAGTTATGAATTTTTAAAAATAGGACCCTCATTTTTGCCCACCCTGATATATATATATATACATTTAATTAAACAAGTTAGAATTTATTAGTAAAATGTACGTAAAATTATTCAATAAAAACACAATACTATAACGGTTAGATCTGAATATAAGGGAAACCAATTCTGAACACAAGGTTAATAGAACAGGTAACAGTAGGCCTTATAATATGACATGTCCTTGGGAAAACAAACATAGAGTTAGTAGAATTAACAATGATAATGAATTACTAAATTATTTAAGCCAAGTACATGATGCTAATCAGCCCAGTACTCACAGGACCACTGGGAAGAAAACAGTAGACGTAGCACCATTTGGTTCATCCTTCTGCTAGTAAGCATATTCCCACTGATATTCCTACAATGTTTTACGATATTATAGAAAAAACTTTCCACGGTGAAGTAGAATAGGTAAATTCATAAATGAAAATACTGTTAAATTATCTTTTACGAACTCTAAAAACTTGGGTTCGTTCATTATTGGTTATAACAATACCAAAATACAACGTGCGACCAAAGGGTTCAATGCACATATTCTAATAGAATAGAAGTAGAGCTGATACACCATGCAATTGTAGAAACTCGAATGATTCTCCACTGGGGGAAATTGCATGATCTCAAGCATAGTATATAAGTGTAACGCAGTGACGGGGAATAATACGCATACTTATGTCGGGTCCACGGTCAAAGCTTTAAGGGTAGATACAGAAACCACAAACTAGAATCCGAAAAAAAAAACTCGAATCTGTTAAAAAACTAATTAGAAATAACACTTATTTTGAGTTGTATCCGTCCATATTAGGTAGAGCGAATAAATATATACACAACAAAAAATGCACTCTGGGATCCTACCATATAGTAACTTTAAGGAGACTTTACTAAACAAAAGGCAGGAGATTCTACAAAATTGTCTACACCAGAATAGATACATGCTATCCTACTTTATGATTAACTAAAAATTAGAAATTAGTTAAAGTTAATTAACTTACGTCGGGATTTAATTAAATATAAGAGCTATTACTAAAATTTTGAACTAGCGCATATTCAATGTAGTGTTGAATTCAAAGTAGTTGACTCGCCCTATAAGGTACTATTATAGTGTGATTCACTCATCTAGGGAGCATAAGTAGTATAATTAGGATATTCTGACTAAATATTTGGGGGGGGGGAACCTATAAATAACGATAATAATTAAATAATCTACAATTCCTGTTATTTATAATAAATAGGATCAGTTGTTTCATAACATATTTAACCTGGTTGATTTTGGAATAATTTCCATAATTGACCAGAATGCTTATTTACATTATTAAATAAAGGTCTCTGTGGGTAGCCCGTAAAAATTAAAAACTATATCTTTGTTTACAGGGTATGAAACGTTCGTTAGACGGACGAAATATAAGCAGTCACAGAAAAAAATATGATTCTGGACTGACGTCTTTTTTGGTCATTGGAATGCAATGAATTAATATATATGCTATGAAGCCGGAAACAAAAATTCATTGAGCTTGTAATTTGAAACAATTTTGATGATATAATTAGAGATATATACCTTAATATATATATATATATATATATATATATATATATATATATATATATATATATATATATATATATATATGTGTGTGTTCGGGGAAGTTGAAAATAGACTGACACGTAACTATAAGGCATATTCCAACAACGTTCGTAGAATCTTTAGTCAGTCTTTCTTGATATGCTAGCTTTCGGATAAATAGAACTTAAATGCCTTTCTTGAATGTGGTAATGTTCCGTGGCCTAATAGTTACAGCGCTTTCTTACAGAGTCTAAGTTGATTCTGTGGCAAAGGTTCGAACCGTGCGACCGTCCGGGATTGTCATCCCTGCATTGATGAGAGCGAAAGCTCGAAACGCTAACGTATGTATATAAAAATAATTTAATATTATTTATTTAAAATTAATATTGTATATATATATATATATATATATATATATATACAATATTAATTTTAAATATATACATATACATATATATATATATACATATACACATATATTGTTTTTGTCACCTGAAGATTATTTGACGACGAAGAATTGAAAGTTATAGGAATACATATTAGATAAAGATTTGTTTTTGATTTTGACAAAAAATTATTAGAAAATTTGAAAAAAATGAAAGAAGGTATAATCAACCAGTAGAATTCTTGTTATGTTTAACAATTTTTGCTTAAATCAAAGAATTCTGCCTACACACACTATATATATATTATTTGTATTAAAAGTTTCAAAGTTTAATATTAATAGATATTAATTTATGATTCCAGAGCATAAGTTTTTTTCCCTCATTTTTAAAAAGATTTTGTTGGTTTTGTTCTTTGACAAATTATTGCTCTTGAAAATTCAAGATATGTTTGAATACTTTGGTTGTCCGGATAGATGATGAAACGGCCGTAAAAATGAAGCAAGTTAATACTCTGCCAAGTAGCAAAAGATACACTGGCGATATTGTATTAATTTAATATAACCTTATTTTCCTTTACACATATGTGTTTGTCTCATAGTCAGTTGATAGGATTCGAACCCGGTATTCTCACCCTTTTAATGCCGACACTTCTTCACCGTTGTAGAGGCAGTGGCAACACGGTAAGCTCGAATAAGTTATCGATTTTGACATTAATGTCGAAACAAATTATTTATTGTAAACTGCTCATTAAATAAAAGTTGCTATGTTGCGTATAATTGAGATTAAATGGTATTATAGTAGATCCGAGTTGATTTGAACTCGACTTATCCAATTTCATTGTCAGCTTCGGTGTTCATTACGTAAGTGTCTTCCAATGACATCGAATTTCAACACTTAGAATTTTGATTATGTGTTTAAGATATCACAGTTGACTTTTTTGTATTGCCTATTTTAATGCAAAAACATTGAGAATAATTACATGCTGCTAAGATAAAGTGAGATTCATTATATGATAAAAAACCCTTTAACTTGTAATATTGTGTCCTGAACAAATATTTCAACAATATGTGCATTGGACATTGTTGCAATGTCTGGGTTGGTGCACCGACAACTATTCTCTCCCTCTTTGACAAGGTGAAAAATAATTTATAACTTAACAGATCTTGCATTGTCTGCCAAGCTCTAGTCACTGTCACCTCACCGCAGTGTTGAATCCATGTACTTGTTTTACAAGTACTTCCACGGAATATGCTCCCATTACCTTACTGCACTTGTACCCTCTCAACGTGAATACCCCATACCTACCCGACTAGCAGCAAAATCCCACCCGTTTACTGTAGAGGTGTTTAGATTCCGAATGATTTTTACGTTTACAGCTTTTTTCCTCGGACCACTTCCCTTTGGAATTTCCTCTCTGCGCACCCCGCTTTCCATGTGAAACAAATTAGAAATTTAAATGTAATGTGAACAAACATATTGTTACCCAACTTCCCACTAAGATTGCGCCCTATAAATCTGGCCTCTATCACATAATCCTTACGCTTCAGTGGCCATATGTTATGTTTGGGGCAAATAAAAGTAAAAATAAATAAACTCACACATCTCACGACTCCACAAACCTTTCGCTTACATAAAGCACGAGAGACTCACACACATAGAAACGCTTATGCTAACGCAAACGCAACTTTCATACACGCATACAAACATCCTCGAATTGATGAAGAGTAGAATGGACCATGGGTTTACCTTTCGACAACCTCGTAACTCTCGCTTCCTCTCTTTTCTGCCATCTAGTCCGGTCATTCCATGAGCGGTGTTTCTAACCAAGGAGAAATAATTACTGTTTCAATGGGTTAAATGTTGTTTTGAGTGTGTAGTACGTGGAGATTTTCAATCCTCTCATAATATTGCACATCATTCAAATGACGATAAACCCATCACATTAACCCTTATCCTCGCGTTTTGTTTGGCCTTGATAAGTAGTGACGCTTAAAGAGATTAGAAAATGGACCCTGGGTTTACTCTCAACAGTTTCGTAACTCTCGCTTCCTTTCTATTCTGTTCTCCAGTTCTCACATTCCATGAGCGATATTTCTGACAATGGGGGAAAAATTGCTGTTTTCTGGGTCGGCTGTTGTTTTCAATAGGCTGTATGCGGAGATTTTCCATCCTCTCATAGTATTCATCATTATTCAACTGCCAATCTATCCATCTCATTAAAGCTTATCCTCGAATGTGTTTTAGCCTTGATAAATGGTTACTCATAAGCAAATAAATAAAATAAATAAAACATAAATAAATAAAAATAAAGAAACAGCACTTTTGCCTGCAAAACGTTCAGAATCTTATCTGGTATATTAAAAGAATGCGGAAACATTTCGCAAATAGTTTCGTATTAAGAAAGATATCATATCTAAAATATTCGTGACTGTTATGATCCTAATCGGATGACTGTTTGCCATCAACCTTTATTTGTTCTGACAGAAGATTTTTTTTAATTCTTTATTTTTCAAGACGCAACCCCTTTTTTAGAAGGAAGCTTGCTTTAAAATGATATTTTTCGAGTAGTTCTTATCTGTGACCTATCTACATCCATCGAACTATATGGGGATTTAGCGGTGGAGAAGTAGACACGAACCTGGCGAGCCATGTTCGAATCCCGCCGGAATCATAGTATCACTTTCACGCACTGCCTCTCATCAGTACTACATTATATCGCGGAAACCAATGCCAAATGAATCAAGCAAATTAAAAATTATCGGAACACACTGATTGAAGCGTTTTGTGTAGCTTACATATAACACAGAAATTGTATATATTTATGCAATTCGCTCCAGACAAGGCATGACGTCAGTTGATGAAAGGAGTTAAAAGCTAAAAATTGCATAATAATAGAAAGGTAGACAAATTAAGCATGAAAGAGATCCCACCATCAGCGTTCAATCTCTTGAACTCCAAACACGCTAGCCAAAATTTAAGCTCTTCAAAAGCCTAATAAGGAAGGAAGTTACCGATGAGTGTATAAATTCTTATACATTCTTGTCGTCGTCCAACCCAGGTTCTTGCTTGTCTGTCGATACAAAACCATTCAGACGTCGATTTGGCTTCTTGATAAGGTGCAGAAACGTATCTGTAATTTGATTGGCGCCACCCTTTTTCTTCTCTGCATCCTCTCTCTCACATACGTGATGTTGCTAGTCTCAGCCTTTTCTATAAATACTATTATGGTATGTGTTCTTCAGAGTTATGTGATCTATTCCCTGTTTCTTTTGTTCCAGCTCGTTTGACTCGTTGGTCTAGTAGTCTCCATAAATCCGTTGTTTTGATACCTCATTATAGTACAGTTTCCTATTTCAGTAGCTTCTTTCCAAGAACTACAGGCTCGTGGAACTCTCTATCTGCTGACTGTTTTTCTCATACTTATAGCCTTGGTTTTTTTAAAGACTAATGCCAATAGGCATCTCCTGTTTTTGCGATAATCATATTTCGTTCTTGTTAGCTCCTTACATCGAGTGGCTTCATGCCTTGTCTGAAGCGATTTCTATAAAAACAAACGAAAAAAACCCGGTTTATTTAAAGAGAAGAACAATGATAGAAACCATTAGAGAGACATGTTATTTTCGTACCCCTTAGAGAGAGAGAGAGAGTGAGAAAGAGAGAGAGAGAGAGAGAGAGAGAGAGAGAGAAAGAGAGAGATAGAAAGAGAGAAAGAGAGAGATACACACAGATAAATGTTTTCGCCGGTAATATTACCAAACAAACGATTTACTTAGTCCGCGGGACTGAAGATAAACAAATAATACCAAAATGTGCTCCCTCTGCTCAGAATATATAACTCGTTTATTTAGTGCTATTAGCAGCGAAACATTAGCATCAACAAAAAAATACATTACACATATGTATGTGCGTGTACATTTAGGGTTGTATTTATGTGTATGTGTGTGTGTGTGTGTGTGTGCATGCGAGTGATTATATAATTGAGATCATTCTGTTTTTTCAATGATATATGACTTCCATTCAATGCTCTGAAGTGCCTGCTGTTTGAATAATACTTTAAATGCAATTCTTGGAAATAAATAAGGAAGCTATAGGAAGTAAAAAGAAAAAGAACAGAAAAAAGTGAGACATTAATTTGGGCATTAGTTCACGACAAGGTCACGCGAACGCCTTTCTCCTCTAGTTCAAGCATCACGTGTCATTTTGTTTTTGCAACTTATTGCGAAAAGAAGGGGGTCGACATTTACGTGGGTGTGCGTCGATGCGCGTCATTCAGATCGCAAAACGAACGATGGTGTAGGTTAAGGGTATTGCAGCACGTAAAGATGAAACACCGAGCCAGGTATATAACTTGGCCGGTGATCGATTATGTTATCGTTTCTTTTAAGTTACTCAGACCTGAAGCCGATGGTGTGTTCATAACTTGGCCGGTTATCGATGATATAAGCCTGATATAGACCTGAAACCGATGGCGTACTTATTTATATGCAAGCAGATATACCCGACGTTGGCCGTGTTGTTTTATATTTATTAATTTCAAAATGTACTTTTATTTAAAAAAGAACCATATATTAAAATAATATAAACGTGTTTTATCTGAAACCAAAGTTTCTAGATAAATACTATTTTGTCTTTCTGCATAGAGAAAAGAAAATTTATGAATCCATATATCCTTCACCCAACATTATATTAAATAGTAGGGTAGACTGTAAACTCCCAACGCAAGCACCCTTACAGGAAGTATCTATTGTCTCTCTAGACTGAAATAAAGCTTACCTCTATGGAGCATAGTCATAAGACCATTTTCTGATCCAACTCAGTGACATTGACCGTGAGCATTTTGTTTTTACAAAATCCAGCCGCCTTCGGTTTGTATGAATGAGATTTGTGATGAACATTGCAAATATATTCTGACTAGAAACTGAAAACTTTTTAAATTCAAGGGAATATCATTTCGAATAATAGAGCACTCCTTATTTTGATAAGCCCCAAGGACGGATTTTAACTCGAGATATTAAATAGAAGACATATATTTATTATGTTGCTAAAGTTGCTGAATACATGGTTGGATCATCCTACCACTCAAAAGAGCACCTAACTCCCGATGGAATCTTATACTTATATAAGAGTCAGATACGCCCTTAGATGGGGTACTGCTGTCATATCTGAGGATGTGCTTCTAAAATCACCATTTCTTGCCCTTAAAAATAGTCTTTTCAATCGAGTGGGGGATTATGTTCTGTCTGATTCAGACCAATTTTCAACAGAAGAAATGTTGCCAGTTCTTCTCTACCCTATCATTATTTCCATGGAATGTGCTCCAATCCTTGACCCCTCCGCGTAAGTCTGCTGGGATGGATACGTCTTGATGTAGGCTTCGTCATAAAGGCATTTCTGTGACCGGTTCGTAATAAAATAGATTTAACTGACTAAAAGACATTTTCCCCAAATCATGTTGTTATATTCTCTTACTTTAGCTTAGGTATATGTTTTCGATACACACAGAAACACGCACACACAAAGAAGGAGAGAGAGAGCGCAAGAGAGAGAGAGAGAGAGAGAGAGAGAGAGAGACAAAGAGAGAGAGAGAGGAAAGAAGGAGAGAGAGAAATAGAAAACAAATAACAAAACGAGCCATTGCGATGTTTTAAGAACTACATTCCAACACGTGTGTTCGCCTCGCCCAGAAATGAATTCTATTTCCTGCTCCCTGGCTACGTGGTCCCTGGCTTTCGTCTTTGGTTTTCCATCCTCGTTTTCGTATGTATTTCAAATCTCAGCTTCTAACCTCTCTGACAACTCTCTTCCTATCTTCGTTATTCAAGACAACCTCAATATATAACGACGGTGAAAACAACGTACATAACGAAAGTAGATTTCGTAATTACCGTTTTTCATTCTTTGTAGACGTGTGCGTGTTAAGATCAAAGTGTAGTATTTGTTCTGATACAACACTTCATCTGTTCTGTCCTCGGTCAGCGAAGGAGAAATCTTTCTCAATTGAGACAATTTAAATTTTTGTCCTAATCCACATTTCCTTTTTATGGAGAGCTGACCTTCTTCACACTAAAAACGGCTCTTGTGGGGAGGCAAGTAAACGGGTATTCTTAGTGATATTTCTAAATACTTAAATGCTTATGTATAGATTTTTATAGGCGATAGAAAAGAACGCATTTCCTCGCGATGTAATGGTGAACAAGTGAGGATAATAGACCCGTACGATCTCTTTGTGTTTAACTCTGCCCTTGTGGGGAGACAAGTAAATATGGACTACAGAAAAATATAACTAATTAGAAAACTAATCAAAATTCGTTTCTTTTAGAAATTACCACTTTACTAAAATTACTCAATGTAATCTATACTAGTTTCTGGAGATTTAAATACCTACCTTTGGATAAAGAGGTCGTACCTCGAAATATATTATGGAGCGTGATTACACACGTGAGACATTAGATCACTTTGTAGAATTGGAGACTGAATCAAGTAAGATTTACTAAAAAAATACTTCAGTTTTTCCTCGTTCTCAACATCGGCATATTACCGCTTCTTGCCTTGCCAACGACACCGCTATATACATATTGCACACAATGCTTCAAGCAAACTATATCACCTTATTACTCAATGTAATTGCTGTTTTTAAATTAAAGTTCTATTTAAAATCAAAGTTTTTTCTCTTTCGTTTTCATTCAAATTTAAACTGTATTTCATATCAATTATTAGCGTCATCGCTAGTTTCTTTTTATATGTAAAATAAAATTTCATATTGTTTTAGAAAATGTGTTTCTTTAAGAAAAATTAGAGCAATAAAAAAACATTTTTTTTCCGTTTATTTATTACTAGCTGACTCGTGTCCGGGCGTCGCCCTGGAAAGGATATTTACTCCAGAAATTTCATGGCCAACTTTGAATGATCCAGCACGGAAACATACTCCGCAATGTTAAAAGTAGATACCCAGAATTTTCCTATGTACCAAAAAGCTATCCTTCCTTATATAATCGTTTTTTTGTGTGCCCCCTCCATTTGTAGGGTGAGGTAGGGTATACTGTGTCAGTGGGTCATAATGGGTCAACTCAAATATTTATTTTCTTTTCTCCGAATACAAAGTACTTTCTATGCTCTCCTTCCTTGGTTTACCAGCTTCAGAAAGATCCACTGGTTGACTGGCTAAATATTTGATGTTAAGTCTGTCTAATCGACTTCTAAAGAAAAGAACTTAGACTTGGAAAACATCATGAAAAATTGAAATTGAGACATTACTGACAGAGTTAGAAAAATCACTTACTTTTTAAGATGGGGCATAATGGGTCACCTCAGATTTTTATTGAAGAAGGCACTGAAGTGCTGACAATTTATTTCCAACGAGGATTTTGGACGCTAAAACAAACGCAACTTAGTAAAATTGTACTTTTGATTTAAAAAGATGTTGTAAATGTGACGATAGTTTCAGAGGAATTTGAAAGTACGACTTTTTTTTTACTATAATAAAGATTATAACATATTTAAAAAATCTTATGGTTATGTTAAAACATTTAAAAACAAACTGACATAAAAAGAAGCATTTTATATAAAAAAAGTTAAATTTATATAGAAAAGTTATCCCCCACGGTAAAATCTAAAATATTTATTTTATATTTTTTATTTCCTTGTTTTACGAATGGATTTTGAGGCTGTTTACATGTAATCGCAAAAAGTAGAATTTGACGTATTTGAAGGGTTAAAATGAAATGAGTATCGTATTTAATCTCAAACGACTTAAAGTCATAGCAAGTTTATTCGTACACGTGAAACTCCGAAATGAAACCGGTTCTTATATAATTTATAGCATTTCTATCGAGGGGGGGGGGAACGGTTCGCTTAAAAAACTTATCTCGAAATAGAACGTTAATTAATTGTTTTAATGGCGGGCATTGTGATGTGTATTTGTTTTTATAAAAAAAGTATATATCAAAGAAATTGCAAAACCTAACTAATTGAAATAGAAATTTAAGTGTAAAAACGTATCCCTGAAAAGAATAATCTGGAAGACTCGCGTAAAAAGAAATCCTACTTGTGCAAGGCAATGTTTACTTTGTTTGAATAGCAAGATTTTTCACCAGTAATATAACATTTCTATCGGGGGGGGGGGGCGATTTTGTTTAGATACCGTAGTTTTCCACAAGTAATAAAGTAAATGAAACGGAAATCAAACAGGTCTTTATATTCTCTGACAAATAATCCAAGTAAACATTTATGTGTAGTCATAATAGTTCTTTTTTTATTTATGAGAATTATTGTGTTATTGACGTAGGATGCAATAATGTTAGTCGGCCTACGAAGAAATCACACTGTTTATTTTAATGCGAGAGCACGAATTACACAAGAGAATTTCCACTTCTGTAAAAAAATTATATTATAAATTGTAGAACTGTGAGTACATTTTCTTGTTGATATTTTCTTGTTTGAATGATATATGAACATATATGCATGTCCACCTTTTTTTCTTATCTTGATTCTTTTTCATTTTATTGTTAATAAATTTTCGATTCTTTGATACACAAGTAAGTTTTGTCCTTTTCCCATTAAAGGAACAATGTGAACTCGTCTTGCGCTTTAATTTTATTATCATTTAAAAGAAAAGATTGATTTGGCGTTTTTAGTAAAAAAACACAACTAAGTGAATTTGAGATGTTTGTTCTATTTAAAAAAAAGTCTATAAGGAAGTATATCGTCGGAAATAAGAAAAATAAATTGAAAAGATTAACGTCCAAAAATAATTTCCCGTTAGCTGAAACATGGCAGTCGTCGAATATATTCGTTTAAATGCACTTACACAAAACATATAATTATCAAGTAGCCAGATGTACAGAACAGAAATCTCAGAATCATAAAATCTGGCAGTGCAGTAACATTCTGTCGCCTCTATAAACAAATGACCCGGTGTCGAACGGTTGCACGTTAGCAGTAAATCTATAGAGAGGGAATATGGTTCTTATTCTCTATTTCGAAGACGTTTTGGAAGAAGCAGAAATATCGGAATAAATGTAATAATTTGTGTAAGAATTAGAAATGTAAAAATATTTTCGTCAAACAGGCTATAAGAAGTGCTGTTCGTGTTGAGCGGAACATATTTGCATAGGAAGTGTTCGGTTATCTTCCTTTAATGGTTGAATTTACAGAGGGAAAAGCGAGATTAATATATATATATATATATATATATATATATATATATATATATATATATATATATAGATAGATAGATAGATAGATATAGAAGACTAAGCGTACCTACGGTGTTGTGCGGGAGTTTTTTTTACTTTCACTTTGGTTTTGCTTTTATTTAATAATGCCGTTATATTTTTCCATTTTATTTTTAAATATGATCTTTTACAGTTTAATTTTTATCATTACGCTATCGTTTGGTCAGTTAATTATTAATTGAACAAAACTGTTAAAAAACTATGAATAATTTTATCAAGTAATGTTGTCTTCTTCAGTAAATGTTTATAAAACTATAACTAATCTTGTTAAGGTAATTCTTTTAAAGTCTCAATTTATTAGATTATTAGATGTAAAACTTCTAATCTTTTAAAGTCTCAATTTATTAGATTATTAGATGTAAAACTTCTAATCTTTTAAAGTCTCAATTTATTAGATTATTAGATGTAAAACTTATAATCTTTTAAAGTCTCTATTTATTAGATTATTAGATGTAAAACTTATAATCTTTTAAAGTCTCTATTTATTAGATTATTAGATGTAAAACTTATAATCTTTTAATACATGGGAATTTGCAAAGAATTTTAAAGCCAGAAATCACTTTCTATTTGCCAGTTTATACAAATTTTGAAGGCACACGAAGTAATTCATTCTTTTATTCTTTTTATCAACTATTGACCACAATGGCTGCCTTGCTTAAGAAATAACCATAATGCATTGTGGTGGATTTACTTTTGTAATTCAAATATATATTTTTTCAAATAGGATTTTAAACAAGTTCATTTTAGTACTTTACGTTATTGCACTTTTTGATTTTAAATAAATATCGATTAATTAAAAAAATAATCATATGTAAATCAGGCATAGGCGAGAAACATATACATCGACACACGAGAAGTGGTCACACAATTTTATAAATATAGAAATTGTTAATTTCTCAAAAGACACATATACAGATAAGAAACGCACTTTACACATAACACAAGCTCATCTAGAAATGTGAGTTAAATCCATTCCACACTCTTTGTACTTGCTACGAGTGGCAGCAAGGGATTTTATCACAAGAATGTTATTGTTTGGAAATCAATGCGGTTGGAAATTTGGCCGTAAACATAAACGGCGAAAACTGATGTCAAATGACGTAAACAATTGTTATTTAACAGGGGGAGACTATGGGTCCCATAGAAATAGAGACTGGAGATTGACAGTCAGGTCGAAGATGAGAGTCGCGTAACAATTGCAAGGATGTTTGTTCATTTGTGAACGGTATCAATGAAAAATAAAAAGCCTTTTAATGAAAAAAAATCAATTGTCTTTTTATCTGTGTACAGGAGAAATATCTCATGCTCCGACAAGAAACAAAATGGTGAATTGAATTACGATCTTACATTACAAACTTTGATATTGGCAGTGAAATTGGTCAGATACCGTGTTAAAACTGTAAAAGTTACTGAACAACTATTTAACTAAAGAAAGTTGATAATGTATCCACGAAATTATTTATAAATGGCGGAATCCATGCTCAGGCATTATAAGTGAAGATTGAGGAAACCAAGAAACTTCTTCTCCCACCCTTAAATCCCAGATTACTCTTTTTATTAGATTTTCTTTTACTTTCTATAAGCAAAAGAATTATATGTAATATTAAAAATCAAAACAATTATTGAAATTGAAAACTTCGAATAGTTAATTGATTAAATTGATTTTACGGGGTATAAGCACCCACTGACTTGTTTGATTGGCCGCGAATTTTGTCGTCATAAAATTATTTTTTAAATAAGATTTGAAAAAAGTTATTTGTTGGAGGTATTCTCGCTCACTTGCTTGTTTGACCGATGTGTGTGTGTGTGTTTTGGAGGGGGTTGGTTATAATTTAAAATTTATAACTAGTTCGACCAGATTTAAATCGACCAAAAAATAACCGGACAGACCCTTTTCATCCAAATTGTTTAGCTTTTATCCACGATATAAGAAATATTTGTGAATAGAACTATATTGTTTATTACAATCAAAACCATCATTGATACTGAAAATAATAGCAACGTATAGTTAGTCAATGAGATGTTCTTTTGCAAAGCAATATGATAATTAGTTAATCTTACAACTTCGATCGCATACACATGACAGTATATAAGAAATATGTTGTCCTTCTATTGTGTGGACTTGAAATCGGCGTTTGAATCTCACTGTTAGAGCGATAAATTGCGCCACTCTATAAATAGGCAAATAGTATTAAAATAAAATTAAAGAATTATAAATTAATAATATTTGTAAAAATAATTAAAATGAGTTATAAAAATTATATACAAAATTAAGCCGTCCAATTGATATAGTATTACCACAATTTTGTTATATATACAAATTGAATTTGGCATTAAAATAGGTAGATTATAATATGAAAAACTATTTCTGAATGATAGACATTAAAAAAATAAAATCATAGTTAATAAGATGTTACAAGCAGACTCCGGAGGTGTTTTAAAGCAGGATTGCTGATTCGGGAGATATGAGGTCCGACTCCGACTCCAAGGATTGCAAACAATCCAACTCTGACACCGAATACTAGAATTCTAACAATACGTTTACTTTAAACTCTTCAGATATTCAGATTGTCTGTTGTTGCTTTGAAGGTTAAAAAATCCGACTCCGACTCCTGCCATTCTTACGTGTCTGACTCTGACTGATGCCAAAATCTTCGACTCTTCCTACTCTGACTGCACAACGATGTTTTCATATAGAAAATGACATAGTTCAGGTATAGACATACGCATGATGCTCATAATCATAATAATATTAATCTAATTATAATGGAGATTATGTATCTGTCTGTCTATCTTTCTTCATGTCTGTCTGTTTGAAGCCGAAAATATATCATTAGTTTTGATCGTTCTCGTTTTATATCTACTTATCAGCTCCTATATATACCCATTCCTAAACTTTCCCCAAAATCACCCGTTTTTCAAATTGACATAATTAATTTGTTTTAAAGCTTGTAATAAAATAATATTCGTAAATATACACCCAGGATTGATTTTTTATATTTTCCAGATGTATTTAAAATATTTTCCTGGATAATAATCTTAATAAAAAATATAAATAGAATTAATTAAAGATATTGTTTTTATACAGTCTATATAAATGAGTTGCGTAATTAAATTATATTGTAATGGAATATGATGGAACAGCCGGCGACTATTCCAACATTTGGTTACCCGTCATCTGATTATTCAAACACACAGAAAGTTCTATTTAAAGAAAGAAAGAGAGAGAAAGAGAGTGAGAAAAAGAAGGAACGAGAAAGAGAGGAAGAGGGAGTACTTAAATAAACAACTAGCAAAAATATGCGACCGGAGGGAGTATATATTTGCTAGTAATAATAATATAGATTTATATATATAATTTATCGATTATTTCAAGTATATACACACAATATTATATGGAGAGTAAATGTGAACCTTAGGTTTACTTTCTGCATTGCTTTTAAGTCCACTTTGACTCGGAGACGTGGTAGTACCTGTCAGGACCCCATCTATGGGTTTAATAGAAACTGTCGTTTACATATACTTTATTTACAAAATATACGCCTACACGCCAATCATATACAAAACCTATGTAGTGTTTACGCATGAAATAGCCCAACGATGATTGCCACGTCGTAAAACCTAACACCATATGTTTCGAGAGTAGAAAGTGACTAACTTGGGTTGACATTTGGCAGCCTCGTAACTCTCGCTTCCCTTATTTTGTCATTTAGTCCTCACATTCCATGAGCGATGTTTCTGACATAGACGGAGGAATTTCTGTTTTCTTTATCAGAATCAATCCATCTAACACTAATGGTTGGTTAGTTATTGACCTTGAAGTTATATTTTGTTTTTTAGCTCCTTACATCAAGTGACCTGGTGCTTTGTCTGGAGCGATATCCATAAAAAATGTAATATATATATATATATATATATATATATATATATATATATATATATATATATATATATATATATATCTTCAATACGTGAGTTAACATGAGCAGTAGTATGAAACTATATTATGGCAAGTAAGCTACACAGGAACGTACATGTTTCCTTCCCGAAGGAAATCACCAGGCTGAATGCATGGATGTATAATTTCGATTGTGCTTATATTTAAGTAGGGTTTACTCAAGCTAACTAACCAACTGGGCTCGTTGGTTATATTGCCCATTTTAGAGTAAACATCACTTCGATATAAAAGCAATCGCAAACACTGCATCTGTGCATGTAGCCTGATAACTTCATTCGGGAATGAGACATAAACGTTAAAGTGTAGCTTACTCACAATAAATATATTTTTATACTATATATATATATATATATATATATATATATATATAATGGCGGGAGGAAAGAACTTTTGAAATTTTGTGCCAAAATATGTTAATTGTACATCAGAATTCATAACCTTCGTGAATTTGAAGCAAATGTAATTACATCGATGGTATATTACGTGAAACGTATTTTCCTCTTTTTCTATGGGTGACATGTGTGTTTGGGGAATTGGGTTAACTTGTCTATTTGCCACTGGTTTTCCTTGCCAACAGTTCAAACAGCCAGGTGAATTTTCTTTTGTGCTCACCAAAATAGAAAAGTTAAACAAACCATCTTCGTTGTTTTATTTTCTAACTAACATATCGTAGCCGTGAGTATATATATATATATATATATATATATATATATATATATATATATATATATATATATATATGTGTATAGTATACATTTTTATTCATACAAACGTTATTGGTTACATATGTGCATACATGTTTCGGTTGTACTCTTCACAGAGAGTCAACCTCTTCAGACCAAAGAAGAAAAGGAAATAAAAATGTATACTAAAGAACAGCTTGGCTTGTTATTAAGCACTTTTTTAAACATTGGAGTTTAAACAGATTTACATCTACAGAAACTAATATAATACATGTACACTATATATATATATATATATATATATATATATATATATATATATATATATATATATATACAGAGTGGGCCAAAATAAGGGTCCTATCTTTAAATTTGAATAACTTGAATTTGAATAACTTCCACAAAATAAAAGTTAAACTCACCAAACTTTATGTGTGTGTAGACTGACCCTTCCGAGATTTTTTGAAATAAACAAAACAAATTTTAGCCGAAAAACACTTCTTAAAACTTACAAAAACTAAAGTATTGTTTTTTTACACTGTTTTGAGTTTTTTAAGCAAAACTAATGTTTTCTAAATGAGGGTACGTTCCTTAGGGCTAATACGGCTCATGCTTGCTTCGGAAGGGGTCCTTTACTTATTCTAAAAAAAAAAAAAAATCAATAAATAAAAAAGTTATGAATTTTTAAAAATAAGACCCTTATTTTTGCCCACCCTGTATATATATATATATATATATATATATACATATATATATATATATATATATATATATATATATATATATATATATATATATATATATATATATATATATATATATATATGTATGTACACATCTACTATAATTTGGAAACAAAAAGATTCATGACATATTCATTTACATCCGTTACAAGAATTCAACATAAACAACAGTTTAGGCATACGATCGATTCAGAAATTAACTTGATACAAATTTTTTTCATCAGCACAGGTTTTAGGCAGCAGAAGTTAGACATCTGACAAAAACATCAAAATGTTAGTATTATACACAGTAATTTGAGAAAGATGAGAGGTTGAAGATATCAGAATCCGTGTCATCTTTAAAACAACCACACAAAAAAGAAACTCATAAACAGAAACACATAAAAAGAAACGCATAAACAGAAACACAGGAAATGAAACACACGAAAAGAAACACACAAAAAGAAACATATAAAATGAAATTCATAAAAAGAAACACATAAAATTATATTCATAAACAGAAACACATGAATCGAAACTCATTAAAAGAAACACATAAGACAAACTCATAAAAAGAAACACATAAATGAAACACATAAAAAGAAACACACAAAAAGAAACACACAAAAAGAAACACATAAAATTATATTCATAAACAGAAACACATAAATGAAACACATCAAAAGAAACACACGAAAAGAAACCCATAAAAAGAAACACAAAAAGGAAACACACAAAAAGAAACACAGAAAAGAAACTCATAAAAAGAAACACATAAAAAGAAACACATAAAATGATACACACGAAAAGAAACACATAAAAAGTAACACATAAAAAGAAACACATAACATGAAACACACAAAAAGAAACAGACAAAATTAAACACATAAATAGAAACACAAAAAAGGAAACACACAAAAAGAAACACATAAAAAGAAACACATAACAAGAACCACTTAAAACAAAACATAAAAAGAAACAGTCAAAAACAAACACACGAAAACCATAGAAGCAAATAAATATAAAATGTACAATACTAACAAATAAAAAAACAATAACAATAATAATAAAAAATAATAGAATATAATAATAAGTGTAATGATTTAAAATAGAATAAAAATAAAAGTTTAAAATATGTAGGTAGAATAAAAGTATATAAAACATATTATATATAAATGTTTTAGATAGATGGGTAGCCAATAGTATTATACACCAAATATATTGTTAATAGAAGCAGGAGGTGTAATACAAATTAAAAGTTTGCGATGTTAAATGTTCTCGCTCACACGCCCCTATTCCGAATTCGTGGTCGTGTACTGCCATAACAAGTTGTTTTGTACCAAACGGTCATCAATAACGTTTAGACGGTTTCAAACCGATATAAATGGCTGCACACTAAAAATGATTAAATAAAAAAATCATGTTTTTAATGCGAATTATTTTCAGTAATCAAGTATAAAATCTATTTTTACTTGATATCTAAGTTTCATTTTAAAAATAATTCAACAAATTTTAATAATAAAATTTTCATGAAAATTTTTTTCATGGGACTTTTTTTAAATGATGACCGTTTCGTGCAGGAAAGGCAGTGTATTGATGGCGGTCCACGGCCAAGAATTCAGAATAAAGGCGTGTGAGCGAGAGAATTCAATATCGCAAAAGTGCCATTATGAGATACGCTTACAAATAAATACACGTATATATATATATATATATATATATATATATATATATATATACATATATATATATATATATATATATATACATATATATATATATATATATATATACATATATATATATATATATATATATATATATATACATATATATATATATACATATATATATATATATATATATATATATATATATATATATATATATATATATATATATTTCTAAGCAGCATCTTTTCGTGAAAGCAAGTATTGTTAAATATAACAGACAACTTATGTCTGGATATCATTTCGTAGATCCTTTCTATTGTCCAAATCAGAGTCTTAGTTTTGAAAACCATGGCAGATTCATTGGTCAGTCTCCCCACCCGAAACTAAGACTGATTCGGACAATGAAAAAGATCTACGAAAGGATATCCAAACATAAGTTGTCTGTTATATTTAACACAATATATATATATATATATATATATATATATATATGAAAAAGAAAAAAACAAAAGATGTTTTTTTTTTCACTCCCTGTCACCGACTTCTCTCAGCCCGGACCTTGGTCCTGCGCTCCCAGTAGTGGCTACTACTTCTTCTCATTAACCCATCATGTCAACAAAATATTTCTATGTACTTGCATGACATTTTTCTTAAAATTATCGTCCTGAGGAAGTCTTACAAATAAAGACGAAACGTTGATGAATACATTAAAAAGAAAAACATCTTTTGGTTTTTCCTTTTTCATTTCCAATTACTACCCTCATCCTTCCTTTCTCATATATATATATATATATATATATATATATATATATATATATATATATATATATATATATATATATATATATATATATACAGACAGGTTAATACATATTAATACATTTACTGACACATATAAGTATATACATATATAAATACAAGAATAAAATGATAAAAAGCAAGAAAAACGACAATGATAAATTAACAGACTTACTAAGACATATTTGAGAAAGGTCCTTCACTATAAAGGTTTTGTTAAACGTATTATTTAACATAGTATAAAAATAAAACGTTGAAGGAATTCGCAATCAAAACTTAATAATTCTCAGGCAATAATAGACATCACTTTTCAGCATGTGAAACATAGAAAAATATTAATCGATTAATTCCAAAGGAATGACTTAAAATACCGCCTCATGCGTATACCGGTGCTCACTGGTGTAAGTAGAGGAGATGATTTCAAAATCTGTGGGGGTTTTTATCACAACGTTTCGACCGATGTAACCTCCGACCTTCTTTAGGTGTACTTTGTCGAACTCGGGAATCTTTCTGTCGAAACTTCGTTCGAAATACCGTTCGAAATTTCGTCCAGATTCCCGAGTTTGACAGAAAGATTCCAAAGTTTGACAAAGTTCACCTGAAGAAGGTCAGAGGTTACATCGGCCGAAACGTTGTGATAAAAACACCCAAGATGAGAACAGTAGTCTGAATATACCAAATTGTGCAATATATATATATATATATATATATATATATATATATATATATATATATATATATATATATATATATATATATATATATATATATGAAGAAGAATGGAAAAGAATTAGAGAAGCAAAAGCCAAATCAAAATTCAATTCAATTGCTCAGAGCAAGGTATATTCTGCAAAAAAGGCAATTTATTCAAGTTAAATTTTCCTTAAGCCAGGATTTTCAAAGATCAAAATCTTATCATCAGAGGAAGTCGTTGGGATAGATAAGTTGGCAAAGACCAAGATTTAAAATTTGAAAAAGTAAAATAAAAGTTGTAGGGAAAGAAACACAGGGCAAAATTCTGCCCGAATGCAAATACTCTTCACAATAGGTTTTACCTTTCCTAAAAGTTCGCTTTTAGTACACCACTTATATATATATATATATATATATATATATATATATATATATATATATATATATATATATATATATATATATATATATATCGTACATGTATTGGTTTCTGTAAATGTAAATCCGTAGAAACTCAAGTGTTTATAAAAAGTGCTCAATACCAAGTAGAGCTGTTAATAAGTATAAATTTTTATTTATACAAACATTATTGGTTACATATGTGCATACATGTTTCGGTTGCACTTTCCCAAGAAAGTCAACCTCATCAGACCGAGAATCTTTCAGGAATGGATGGATTTGAAGAATTTTCTATCTTAAATAACTCTTTTTTGTGATCTAGCATCTTCTATTTCTAGCATCTTCTAACTCTTATGAATTAGTATGGATTACTAATTTTCCTATTTTGACCTTTTTTGCCAGTGGTTGTCCACTCCTTAATTTTTTATCATTTACTATCCCCCCATGGCGTCTCAACTGCTTCTTCTTGTCCTTATTTTATTGCTCTTGCTTGCCAGCTTAACAGATTCACTCAAGCAAAAATATCTCATCCATACATCAAGAATCTTACATATATAAACAAACCCAGACACACCTAAATAAACATACATATAAATAAACGGACATCGATATACACATCCAAACATGGACACTTACACCGATCCACTATCAATCAAACATATATTCAGAATACCTACGCGCCCATAAATATATTTTAGATGTATATTCAACAAAGATAAAGAGATAAGAATATTCTAGAGATATATTCAATACAGACATCCATACGCTTATACAGGGTCAACACACACACACAAATATATATACATATATACACACACACACATATATATACATATATACACACACATATATATATATATATACACATATACATATACATATACATACTGATATATGTATACACACGCATACATACATATACATGCACATACGTACAGACACACACATACACATACATATATATACATATACAACGATATATACATACATACACATACATACACACATATATACACACACACACATATATATATATATATATATATATATATATATATATATATATATATATATATATAAACCCATACACAAACCATACATGAGCATATTCGTAACCTAGGTATACAACTTACATCCACCCATACACTTTTAGTATAAATAGTTCTTAAAAATAGTTCATGAAAATACGTACACACATGCATACATATACATACACACACGCGCACCGACACACACACACATATATATATATATATATATATATATATATACATATACCAATACACGTGCATATACATATACATATACATACACACATACGCATACACACATACATACATACACACGCATACACACACATATATACAGGCGCCTACAGTTCACCCCTATACATATATGCGAATACAAATCTAAACATGTACACCTGTACCAATGCAAAGCACACCCAAATTAATATATATAAGCACATAACTAGAATATACATAAAAGAACAAGACCATGCAAATATACTGACAAATGTATACGTGTATATTCATAGTCAGAAATACATACCACACGCACACCACGTATACACCCGCATAAGTTTACATATATGCATATATACTTACACACACCCTCACACACACACACGCATACATACATACATATATATACACATATATATATATATATATATATATATATATATGTATATATACACATACATACAAATGCATATAAATATAAAGTACACCCGTGCACATAAATATGTGCATTCATAGAATATCGAAATACCTTTACCCATGCATACCTGTATATTTTATTCCAACCATACTTACTCATGTATGTACACACATACACACACTTATGCTCACCAATATATATCCATACATATCATAACCATACGATTTCAAATGTATATACCATTACAGATACAAGTATACTGTAAAATATAATGCTATTATATATACGTACACCGGCCACGCACACACATATGTCAGTTCAAATTTAAAATGTATGCAAACATCCACGTGTGTGTATGTGTACATGTGTATACGTAATTTGAACTGAAATATATCGAAACAAAAATGAATGGTTTTGATCGCTAAAGTATGGATGTTTGCATACATTTTTAATCTATTTTGATTGCATGCTTGTCGGTATTTGTGTGCACATGCACATATGTGTGTGCGTGGCCGGTGTACGTATATATAATAGCATTATATTTTACAGTATACTTGTATCTGTAATGGTATATACATTTGAAATCGTATGGTTATGATATGTATGGATATATATTAGTGAGCATAAGTGTGTGTATGTGTGTACATACATGAGTAAGTATGGTTGGAATAAAATATACAGGTATGCATGGGTAAAGGTATTTCGATATTCTATGAATGCACATATTTATGTGCACGGGTGTACTTTATATTTATATGCATTTGTATGTATGTGTATATATACACATATATATATATGTGTGTATATATATGTATGTATGTATGCGTGTGTGTGTGAGGGTGTGTGTAAGTATATATGCATATATGTAAACTTATGCGGGTGTATACGTGGTGTGCGTGTGGTATGTATTTCTGACTATGAATATACACGTATACATTTGTCAGTATATTTGCATGGTCTTGTTCTTTTATGTATATTCTAGTTATGTGCTTATATATATTAATTTGGGTGTGCTTTGCATTGGTATAGGTGTACATGTTTAGATTTGTATTCGCATATATGTATAGGGGTGAACTGTAGGCGCCTGTATATATGTGTGTGTATGCGTGTGTATGTATGTATGTGTGTATGCGTATGTGTGTATGTATATGTATATGTATATGCACGTGTATTGGTATATATATATATATATATATATATATATATATATATATATATATATGTGTGTGTGTGTGTGTGTCGGTGCGCGTGTGTGTATGTATATGTATGCATGTGTGTACGTATTTTCATGAACTATTTTTAGGAACTATTTATACTAAAAGTGTATGGGTGGATGTAAGTTGTATACCTAGGTTACGAATATGCTCATGTATGGTTTGTGTATGGGTTTATATATATATATATATATATATATATATATATATATATATATACATGTGTGTGTGTGTGTATATATGTGTGTATGTATGTGTATGTATGTATATATCGTTGTATATGTATATATATGTATGTGTATGTGTGTGTCTGTATGTATGTGCATGTATATGTATGTATGCGTGTGTATACATATATCAGTATGTATATGTATATGTATATGTGTATATATATATATATATATGTGTGTGTGTATATATGTATATATATGTGTGTGTGTGTATATATTTATATATATTTGTGTGTGTGTGTTGACCCTGTATAAGCGTATGGATGTCTGTATTGAATATATCTCTAGAATATTCTTATCTCTTTATTTTTGTTGAATATACATCTAAAATATATTTATGGGCGCGTAGGTATTCTGAATATATGTTTGATTGATAGTGGATCGGTGTAAGTGTCCATGTTTGGATGTGTATATCGATGTCCGTTTATTTATATGTATGTTTATTTAGGTGTGTCTGGGTTTGTTTATATATGTAAGATTCTTGATGTATGGATGAGATATTTTTGCTTGAGTGAATCTGTTAAGCTGGCAAGCAAGAGCAATAAAATAAGGACAAGCAGAAGCAGTTGAGACGCCATGGGGGGATAGTAAATGATAAAAAATTAAGGAGTGGACAACCACTGGCAAAAAAGGTCAAAATAGGAAAATTAGTAATCCAATACTAATTCATAAGAGTTAGAAGATGCTAGAAATAGAAGATGCTAGATCACAAAAAAGAGTTATTTAAGATAGAAAATTCTTCAAATCCATCCATTCCTGAAAGATTCTCGGTCTGATGAGGTTGACTTTCTTGGGAAAGTGCAACCGAAACATGTATGCACATATGTAACCAATAATGTTTGTATAAATAAAAATTTATACTTATATATATATATATATATATATATATATATATATATATATATTAGGGCGTAGGATCGCGATTTTTTTTTAATCTACGAACACTTTAATATTTAATAAAAAAATATTCATAGTAATGGCCCCCTTTAAGCTAAATAAATCTTGATTGTCGAGTACTGTCTACAATTATAAATATCTGTTAAGCGATAGAAGCAAAGCTTACACGCCTTCGTGTATAAGCACTGTTTGATCTCGGAACGTTTGAACCCTGCCGCTGGCTTTACATGTATTTTAATTTGAGTAATGTCTGTGGCGATTTCCGTTCGCATAATGGATTGGGGCGCAGGATCCTGATTCTCTTCTGAATCTACGAACTTCGTTCGAACTCGTCTGACCGCCTGAAACCACCACTTTCTGCACTGATGAGGACGTAAGTCCGAAACAACGTCGTCTGTAGGTAAATACACTTTAATATTTAATAAAAACAATTTTCATATATATATATAATAATGTTTTTTCTTTTAGAAATGAGAGTTCTCATTCATGTGTATAGAGCATATTTTCCTACTTACCAGTAACTTAGGCACAAGGTAAAGTGTGAGTTTTGAGAAGTCAGTGCACTGCGATAAGCGCACCCTGGCCTCCTCAGAATTAAAAAATAAAAGATATAGTATCATAGCTTTTTTGATTTTTAATTTTATTGTGCGTATTCAATCCTGAACCGGAAGTGGGATGAAAGTTTTTATGTTAAGAACTCACGCGTTTATTTATTTATACCGAAGCTTCAATGTATACACTCAGATAGATGATAGATATATGCGATGTAATTCGTTGAGCCATTAAAAACCGGATTTCGAATTTCGATTTACCGAAGAAGGATAAAGGCTCATCTGAAAATTATACACCACAAAAGGGAAAACTATTAAACATAAAAACTATATTAAGACGCTACTTAATTGTTTAACCATGAGACTTAGTAGGTTTCAATCTCATGAATCTAATTGTTTTGCTGTTTAATTTTTCAACAGCTTACATCGCATCTCTCACTTGCTCTCTGTCTGTCTGTCTGTCTGTCTGTCCGTTTACTTTTTTTTTTGCTTTTTGAGCCATTAAAAATCTTATTGAACATTGGGAATAAGGTGTAAACACCGAAGAAGAGTATATATTGATTAATTGGTTGTTATTTTTTTAATTAAATTATTTAAATTTAAATTTTTGTTATATTTTATTAAGTAAACATGAATTTCACAAATACACCCTCAAAAGAGAAAGTAGCTACATTTTTTACCCCCTTAAAATAATCGGTGCTGTTATAGATGACGCGCCTGATGGCCGAGACTTCGCGTCGGCAACGATCGGGGAGATCGCGGAGGCGCCCGAGAGTTGCCGAGACGAAAACACCAAGCGTTAATGGAAGACTTACAGGCGATAATATAAGACGAATAAATTCAAAGAAAAAATACATAAATAAAAAGATTAATACCGAACAAACTGTAGGGTGTGTGTGTGTGTGTGTTGGGGGGGGGGAGGGTCAAATGAACCATTTTCAATCAAATGTGTAGAAAGAAATTCTTTTTTTTGGGGGAAGAGTTTGTCAATGTTTTCTTTTTATTTGGTTAGGTTTATGGTTAGGGTTAGGGTTTAGGGTTAGGGTTTTAGGTTAGAGTTTAGGGTTCCGTTAGGGTTAGGGTTAGAGTTTAGGGTTAGGGTTTAGGGTTAGGGTTCCCGTTAGGGTCAGGGCTCCCGTTCTTAGCGATAGCCAAGACCTGGATTCAAACTGCCAAGCTCTAACTGGAAGACTGGCAGACGATAATATAAGACGAATAAATTCAAAGAAAAAATACATAGATTAACATTTTTTTTCTTGTGAAAATAATGTTTTTTTTTTGGGGGGGGGGTTAAAATTTTGTCAATGTTTTTATAAGATAAAAGAAAGAAAAATTATATTATTCAGTCAGCGCTCGGGCGCTTCCGCGACATGCCCGATCGTTGTCGAAGCGAAGTCATGGAAATCAGGTGCGTCATCTATAACAGTACCAAATAATCTACTTTAACCGCTACAAAAACAACCAGGTCCTTTATTTCTAGAAGCGAAATTCTGTTAACGCATCGCTACATTCCAGATTCAGGCAATATAATTCGACTATTCCGGCTGCTTGAAACTTATACGTTTTTGTAACCGGATTATAAACACGCCATCCCCCGAAACATGCAATTATAGAGTTTTATAACCTTATGTAAATTTTTATTAGTTATTATCGACAATATATTTTCTTACACTTCTTTTAATATCAAAAACAGGTCATAATTAAGTCTGGTAATTCATGCTCGCGAAACAAAAAAAACAAAACAGTGCGATTTATTCTTAGATTTTCTTCTGGAATATTCTGTGTTGGATCTTACGTTACTAAAAAAACAACAAAATAATCAGTACTATTACAGTTACACCATAAATGTTTGCTTAGCCTTAGAAAATGATATATTTCCGATTAAAAATAACTGTTTGCTGTTTTATATTTAGAATATTACTCGTGGAAATTCCCGCTACTCAAAAACAGATTGAACATTGCCATGGTAAATAAGAATTTCTTATTACTAGAATAAAAAAATACAATATCTCTGGGATTATTTTGTCTTGTAAACGTTTTGTACGCTTATTTCAATTCATATTAGTTTCGACATTTTTTACATAATTTTTGAAATGACACAAATAGGGCACATACATACGTTGCTACAAAGTAAACAATGAAATTTCGTTTCAAGGCCGAATAAAACTATTTTCTTCGAGAAACCAATAAGTCAATAAACATCTTTCATTAAATATTTGATGCTTTTGCATTGTCTGTTCTTTTCATGATTTCATTTATTTGAATTATTTAAGAACTAGCGGGGGAATATTTAAACGTTATTTAACTTTAAAAAATTTAAAGTATTACGTATGAAAAAGAAATTGAGAAAAAGGATGCATTGTCAGTAATTTACGTGATTCAAATAGGATTAAATTTTTTTTTAACATATTTAATCCTAAACAAGGCAGACCGCCACTGTAGACGTAAAGGGCTACTGAGAATTAGGGTGTAGGTTTTAGGTGTCATCCTAAGTTGGGAGCTGTGTAGCGAAATGTTTGTTTACATTAGTTTTACACCTCTGCATGGAGGGAATTCCACAGACCGGCAGCACGAGGAAAGAAGCTATTTTAAATGCTGTAAAGAAAAAAGACCTTTTCTTGACCTCAATGCCCGAGGCTCATAGCCCACTCAGGAATGCTGATAACTTTGTGCTAATGATACATATCACCCTAAAAAGTCGTCCAAAAGCTGATGAACCGTTGCTCAAAACAACGAGATACAACAAGCAGGCTGATTTTGAGTCAATCAGAGATCACATCAGTGACGCCCCATGGAGGGAAACCTTCTCACTCCCTGCCGACCAGTGTGCAAACGAATTAACTGAATGGGTCAAAGCAGGCATTGGAGCCTATGTCTCCATGCGAAAATTCTTTAGCAAGCCTCACTCTCAATGGTTCACCTCGGAATGTGCAGCTGTCATTGCTGAGAGGCAACAGGCATTCCGTAAATTCAGCCGCCATAAGTCAGCTACTAATAGACAAAAATTATAGAGTCAAGAAATAATTGCAAGGCCGTGATAGGTGAAGCGAAGATAAGGTATAATGAGTTAACAAAAAAAACGCATTCAGTCACAGAAACTAGGTACTCGTGATTTCTGGAAAATCTACAAAAGTGTAGTGAACAATGGTCAATCAACGATTCCCCACTATCAAACCACAATGATGTCGTTTGCACGGCCACTGATAAGGCTGAACTACTTGCCCAGCGCTTCGCTTCTAACTCTACTTTGGACTCAGATAACCACCCCCTTCCCAAATTCCCTTTGCGAACCGAAACCACACTTGATAACCTGGTCATCACCCCATCCCAGGTCAGAGACATCATAAAAAACCTTGACACCTCCAAAGCGTGTGGGCCTGATCTTATACCTAATTAATAATAAATAAATGCTCTGCTGAACTGGCCCCTGTCCTCTCCAAACTCTACAATAAATGTCTAGCTGAATATTGCTTCCCCGATAGCTGGAAAATTGCCTCTGTGGTACCAGTCTACAAGAGTTCTGGGAATAGAACCGATCCTCAGAACTATCGCCCAATCAGTCTCGTGCCGATCTTTGCTAAAATATTTGAATCCTTAATCAATCTAGCGATAGTACGGCACTTAGTTAATGCTAAACTTCTATCTGACCGCCAGTATGGATTTAGACAAGCACGATCTACTGCAGACATCCTAACGGTCATCTCTGAACGCATGTATCATACACTTGACAAGGCAGGAGAAGCTAGGGCAGTAGCGCTTGATATATCCAAGGCCTTTGACAAGGTATGGCATAAAGGGCTTCTCCTGAAAATACGCTCATACGGTATTACTGAGCAATTACTTAATATAAATGGCGCATTATATGTCAAGTTTATTGAGTGATATGTTATAAAACTGATTTTTTTTCTATCATTCCTTTTGATAGTACACTAAATTCCACTTCGATTTATGGATTTTAAAGAAATTTTAATTTCCGGGTATAAACAAAATATTGTAATTTTGGCCACACCTACTCCACAGATGGAGTCATGTGTCATTTCTGCTTTGAAATTTATAAAATGTGATATAAGTTTATATCGTTTTTAAGTGTAAGATGCACGTTTATCGAGTTTCAATTATAGAAAATCACTGACTTGCTTGTTTGGCCTCGGCATGTGTATTTAATTTTAGTAATTTACAATGTAGAACTGGATCCCAACCCCTAAAAATACTGCGTCATAATGAAATGAAAACAATCATTGACTTGAAAAAAGTCGTTAAATGTTGAAATAATAGAAACTTTCTGTGAGCCGCAAGTGTTAGGGTTATGGTTTAGTGTTAGGGTCAGGGTTTAGGGTTAGAGTTTATGGTTAGGGTTTTGGTTAAGGTTTAGGGTTAGGGTTAGGGTGTACTTCCAAAGAGTCACAGCGGCAAACAATCCACTGACGTAGGTGGTTGGGGTTGGGGTTAGGGTTAGGGTTAGGGTTATGGTGTACTTCCAATAAGTTGCATGCGGCCAACGAGCCACCGACGTAGGTGGTATATACTTTTTACAGAACTTCAGAGAAGCAGACTCATTGATTCATTTCGTATGAATCAGATGATTCTATTGTTGGCATTGGTTTCCCCGATATATTTCTAGTTGAACTTCTTTTTAGAAAGCCAGCAAGTACTTACGAGAGGGACCACGTGAAGGTTGCCAACATCCTAAGTGAAAGTATTTCTGTGGAACGAACTGGATTCGAACTTGGCACACCAAGGTTTTCAGTCCGTATCGTTAACCACTTAGCTTCCGGGTAAACAATGAAAAAGCGCCAAAGATTAGAAGAGTATACCTGAGAGGAACAAGAAAACTCTTAGAGACCAAATTATATGGTAGAATCCTGATAAGATTACCTGGGCAGTGTCCCTAGTAAAATATTCATGATGGTTCATAGGTTGGATAAAAGAACTCCGGCACCTGGACGAGAAGACCAAGAAACTCATAAATATGAACGATGCACTATACCCGAACTTTACGTGAAATAGAGAGAAGGGTGTAAGAGAAGTGTAAGGGTAGAAAGCTGTGTAAATGACACAAACACAAAAGTAAAATATGCATTAACGAAAACACAAAAAAGCTGATCATCTATGCACTAACCATAACCATAACCATAACGCTAAACCATAACCCTAAACTCTAACCCTAACTTAAACCCTAAACCCTAACCCTAACCCTAATCTTAACCCTAACCCTAAACCCTAACCCCTAACCCTAGCTTTAACCCCAAACCCTAACTCTAGCTTTAACCCTAAACCCTAACCCTAACCCTAACCCTAACCCTAACCCTTACTATAACCGTTAACCCTAAACCCTAAAACCTTACCATAAACCCTAACCCTTACCCGAACTCTAACCCTAACCCTAACTCTAACCTTAATCCTGAACCCTGAACCCTGAACCTAATCCTAATCCTAATCCTAACCCTAACCCTAACCCTCAGAGAAACAAATGTGAGTCAGGGCTCAAATCCAGACACGCCAGTTACGTATTTACTAATGCCATTTTATAACTTCGCCAACCTTTCTAGGGTCGAGTATTTCTGCTAGTACACGTATAGGAATAAACCCATACAATGTATGTGCGTGTGTGCGTGTTTATATTTGCGCGTATGTGTGCATGTGTGTGCGTTGTTATGAAAAGGGGGTTAAACCTGATATGTACACACGCAGGCGAAATAGTTTTCGATTTCTTGTTTGCCAAAAAGTGTTTCCAGATGGGAACGCCTGACTCCCACATGTTGGGGTTACCGGTTCAAAGGTTGTCTTATGCCAGAAACCGTCTGCTCGTCTCCGTAAGTTGGCCACCCACACGCACGCAACGCATATAGATAAAAACTCCCTAGACACCACTCATCACGCCCTCAAAACAAAAACAAAAAATAGAACAAAAAAAGAAGAAAAGGTTCTAAAGTATCAACGAATGTTATGTGAAAGCTTTTTTTAAATTTGATTTTTGGTCTTGATTTGGGAGAAGTTTAGCTTAATTTCTCGTTGAATACTTTTTCTCTACCGGTTAAGTTCGAAAGAAGCAGCCGAAAATAAACTGATATCTTTCTATTGGAATCATTTCAATTACTTTTCTAAAAATATAGTTAGTAAAAAAAAGCGAAAATAATACTTTAAAAATCAAACATTGAACTTTTCTTATAGAGTTATCTCCCCTGAGTTGCCAGAAGATAATACATTATTTATGTATTTATTCATTTACTAGCATGGCTAACCGGCGTTGCCCTAATGCATGGACAACATCTTTTTTAAAAACCTCTCTCTCTTTCTCTCTCTCTACATTTCTCTATCCCTCTCTATCAATATCTCTCTATCTCCGTCTCCCTCTCTTCTTTACTCCGTCTCCCTCTATTCTTATCTCTCTCCCCTTGCTCCCCTTCACCACTTTCTCTATCAAAAGTATCATTTCACACCAAATGTCGATGGAAAAATCGCTCTAAATGTCGACTCCTTCTGACTTTTCTTATTCCTGTTGCCCTTAAAAAGAATGAATATAACAAATGTGTCTATATTCTGTTCGAGGCAATGCTGAAAACGAATATAGCAACTTTGTGGATGTGTCTTGTGTGGTGTTTGACTTTAAGTTTACACACTCACAAACATAAAACTGTTCTTAATAAATTATGCCATTTTGATTGAATTAATAATTAATAATCTATGTAAAACGCAACAGAATATATAATATGAATATACAAGTGAAATTATTTTGCATATTTATCAGATAGACCCCAAACATATCGCTCTCAATATTTCTTCTTACAATTATTTCTCAATTAATCCAATCCATTCTTAAAATTATTTACATTCATTTTTTAAAAACTTTATTAGTCAATTAGTTCAAAAAGTTACAATAAAATACTAAGAAACAATGTCGTTAGACGTTTTCTCTTTCTGAATATATTTTCTCCCTTTATTTCCCTCACATGTAAACATCTTTTCCCTTTTCTAGTTCCCTCTTATATTTATTTGTCATCTGCTCTTCGAATTAATAGCGGTCTTTTTTTCTCTAGATATTTTAAATATATGAAAAAGATTATATATATATATATATATATATATATATATATATATATATATATGGGAAATGAAAAGGAAAAACCAAAAAGGATGTTTTTTTATATATTCATCAACGTTTCGTCTTTATCTGTAAGACTTCTTCAGGATGATAATTTTAAGAAAAATGTCATACAAGTACGTGAGAATATTGGGTTGACATGATGGGTTGATGAGAAAATGTAGTAGCCACTACTGGGTGCGCAGGACCGAGGTCCGGGCTTAGTGAAGTCAGTAGCATGGAATGAGATTAATGAGGATGATTCTGAGTGAAAAAGTGGAGGAGTGGGGGTGAACGGAAATAATGTTGATGGCTGTTAGTGAAGAAGTGGAGGGGTGGGGAAAGAGGAGGAGAGGGGGGCTCTGTGATTTCGGTGTGTGGGTAATGTCATGGTTTTAGAAAAGATTTGAAAAAGTGAAAAAATTATGAAATTATGAAGTGGTTTGAAAGTAGGAGGGGTGGGTGGGTAAGAGTGTGAGAGAAGTAGTCGAAAGGGTGAAATGGGTGAGGAAGGGAGAGGGGAGATTGTGTTGTGGTTAGGTGTGAAATTTTTGGAGAGTAGTAGTGTTTGACCAGCTTGCTATGTCAAGAATGTGTGGAATGAGTAAGTTAGAAGGGTTGGATTCTTGGTGAATGAAGATGTGTGTGTGGGGGGAGGGTTGTGTGTGGGTGTGTATGCGGAGACTTGTATGTGAGTATAACACCTAACCACAATAAAATCTCCCCCCTCCCCCTCACCCATTTCACCCTTTCGACTACTTCTCTCACACTCTTACGCACCCACCCCTCCTACTTTCAAACCACTTCATCATTTCAGCATTTTTTCACTTTTTCAAATCTTTTCTAAAACCAACTATTTACATTCTAGATTCACGGAAGTATTTTAAAATGGCCCTAATTCTCAAAATTACATCCGAATAAGCGATTCTCATCTATCTATATTTTGAACTATATATATATATATATATATATATATTAAAATATAATTATCCACGAACAATTAGCGTGGTGAAAATAGCGATATTCAAAAACGAGACACCAGAGATTGAAGCTCGACGCTCTACAACAGGGCCAAGCCTGCTAGTCGAAGGAGTGCATCACTTTTCAATAGATATACTTTATTTCTTTACTTTATTTGCGATACCCGAACGAATTCGACCATTTATATAGAAATTCGTTATCCTTCTTCTGCTTCAAAAGTCCTCTCAAATGTGTTGGGCTTTGGTACTGAAATCTGATGTTTTTCTCAAGAGACTTATGTATGTGACGTTATAAAAAGCGCTGATGAAGACGCGTTTTGGTATAATCAAAATAAGGAACAGTAAAATATGTTCAAAAAGTCTTGGAAACGATCCTACGCATATTAGTGGTTGGTTTTGAATTTTTGGAACAATTTTACATTATATTGATCTCAACTAATACACACCCACGCACACACACACACACACACACACACACACACACATATATATATATATATATATATATATATATATATATATATATATATATATAGGACCAGCATTATATGGGGGCGGGAGGAGTGGGAAAGTTCTCATTGTCTGATGTCTGCTGACATCCGCTTAAAGGAAAAGCCGAAGATTGTCACAACACGATTTTTTGCAATGTCGGCACATGTAGCTGCTACCTTTAAAGGATCCTGTCGGACGCGCTCGAAGTTAGGTTGGGGTTGCTACCTGAGCCTATATGATGCTAAACCCGAAATCGGCAATGAGGGCAGATCATCATTGAAGATCTCCGTGAAAAATGTATTTCACGATGTATATATATATATATATATATATATATATATATATATATATATTGTTTCATTTTACTTCAGTTGAATATCTCAGAAATCAAGGGCCCCTTCTTGGGGCTAACACTTGCTCTCTATATGAGGTACATAGATATTCGAATATTCAATTAAACTTCTCCTTTACTTGTAGAAGGTTGAGTTGTACAGAAGTTAAAACATTAATTTTCCTCTCCCCAATTGACCAGTTAACTATATTATAGTATATCTTTTTTTTGGTATTACCGGATTATAGGACAAGAATCCATCTAGTCTGGTGGAGTGTCCAGCTAAGTGGTGTTACTTCAAGTAACATCACTAGGAGAAGGTGCACTATTTCTCGTATAAGCCAGTGTATAGCTGTACCGAAAAGATCTCATATGTGCTGCGAATACTATGTTATTTTGAATATTTTGTCAAGGTTAACTTGTAAGGGGAAATATCCTCATGTCAGGTTGTCCTGACAAACCCTTGTACAGAAAGACCGAAGGCACTCGTGGGTGATGTCTAGTAAGTAATTTAAACTCTCCAGTAGGTAATTCAAACTCTCCAGTAGGTAATTCAAACTGTGTGCATGTGTGAGGGTAGGTTAAATGTACCAAAGTTAATTTCCGAGTGTTGTATCGATTCTTGAAGATAAAGCGACCAGCAGGAAAAAATGAAAACTAATGCTGATTGTCGTTGATTTGTAAATAACCAATGGCGGCTTAATTAGTTTTTTTTCTGTTACAATGCAGTCATTGACAAAATGGCATCGGCAAAGATTGAAAAAGAATCGTAGGATTTTTTTTTGTTTTCCTAATTTAAATGATTCTGCAGGAAATTATACTATTTCACCGAGACGCAATCAAATTGTATCTACTACTGATTTCCGGTGAGTTATCCAACTAACTTTCAATATATATATATATATATATATATATATATATATATATATATATATATATATATATATATATATATATGTGTGTGTGTGTGTGTGTGTGCATGTGTATTTATAATTGTTTTATTTTTAACAGTGTATATTTAAATGAATACTTAACATATAAACGTAAATACACGTGTCTATTAACTGTATATACTATAAGAAATCTCAAACAGACACACAGACATAGACACGTCGGGAATTAGCTTCCGGCACTGAAGATTGCGTAAGCATAAAACATCGATGTCTGTAGGTAATAAATAATTAATATTTATTCATAAATATTATTGTATAGCCCCCTTTACTAAGGCTGGGCTGTCTGAGTGAATTTAATAACAAGCAATACTACTAGCTTCATTGCGAGATCCAACACGATTCGTTGTTGTTGTTGATAACTCTTCGCCGCTTGCTGTGAATACTCGTCGACTTGCTATTTACAAAGTTAAATTCCTCCTAAATTCTAAGCTGATTTCTGGTGGCCAACTGGTAACTCCCCTGACTGCGAATCAGTGGCGAATTAGCTTCCTGCACTGAAGATTGCGTAAGCATGAAAAATCGATGTCTGTACGTAATAAATAATTAATATTTATTTATAAGTATTATTATATAATTATATGTATATATATATACATATAATTATATATATATATATATATATATATATATATAATTATATAATAATACTTATAAATAAATATTAATTATTTATTTATAAGTATTATTATATAATTATATATATATATATATATAATTATATAATAATACTTATAAATAAATATTAATTATTTATTTATAAGTATTATTATATAATTATATATATATATATTCAGCTTAATATAATTACAGTTTCAATCCGAATTTTTTTTAAACTTAAGTTCACAATGCCACTGAGACGTAATATAAAATGGTTTTATTTGACCAATCGGTTTTCCACTCTTTCGTTTATTCATTGAATTAATTAATCAGTTATTAATTGGGAATTCATTTTCATTTTTATGCTGAAACAATATAAAATTCATCGACTTGAATATCTGAAAGACCATATCAATTAACCTTTTAGTTTATTTCATATAAATAAAATTTGACTATGGTCATAAACAGTAATTTCCTCCACATTAGAATATGTAAAATAACACTACGACAATCATCATTTTGTTTTTTTCCTCCAAATTACTAATGATTCAATCGACAATTATTTCTTTGTTTTATGTTAAGAAGACAACAGCCTCAGTAATTGCTGGTCGGAGGGCGGTAGGTTTTGCTAGTATATATATATATATAATCCTCCCCACAAGGGCTGGGCACTTTCGAGTAGCTTTAATAACAAGCAGTACTAATAGCTATATGCGCGATCCGAACACCGTTTCGTAAGATCACTCTAGCTGCCTGGTGAATGGCGGCCACGTGTCGCTATTTACAGTTAAAGTTACTCTATATTTACTAACTAATTGACGATGACCCTTTGGTTAAGATCACCGACTACGAATCAGTTGCGATTTGTGTTCGGGGTTCGCGCCTACCAGCCGTCGGGAATTAGTTCCTAGACTGAAGATTGCGTTAGCATGAAACATCGATGTCTCTAGGTATATTAAATAATTAATATTTATTTATTAAAATATTTTTGTGTATATATATATATATATATATTATTGAATTATATTTCAATATTTTACCTACAGACGATGTCGGCAAATAACAATCTCAGACGATCGCGGGGCGTGAACCCGGTTCAAAGAGACACGTTGAATCTGTAAGCAAGCGCCTAATCCCTTGTCACGTGATCACAGAGAAATTAAGTTATATTTACGCTGAGAGAGGCGAGTGTAAATATCAGCGCATTCAGATAGAATATATATATATATATATATATATATATATATATATATATATATATATATATACATAGTATTCAAATATATTTATAGCAAGTAAGCTACACAAACATACATATTTAATCCCCCCACGCGGCAAATGATTTTTGGCTTGCAATTACTTTTATATACCGATAGTGCTTTCTTTTGCTAACTAACGAATCTGATTCGTTGGTATTATTATCCCCTCTCAGCCTATTTTTTGCAACTGTCAATGGGCAAAGTGATTCCAAACAGAGGCTTGGCAGTTCTTTGTTTGAGAGGAGTTTTGGCGCTTCCCACTTTTTAAGTCGATCAAATTGACAGGTAACGTTACTCTAATATATGGTAACTAAAATAAAATGAATTAATTTTTTTACCCGTCACCAGTTTCTATTTATTTATTTTCCATTTCTTTATTTTATATAGTTATCTTAAAATAAAGTGTATTCTGTGTCTACAGTTAATTGCTATTTCGCTTCTACTATTTAGTAAGTTTTAAAGATCTTTAAGTTGTAAAATTTTAATTTTCTTCTTCAAGCATAATCTACACATGTCGTTTAAATATCTGCATGTCCTGGCCTATCGTAATATTTTCAAGTCAATTATTGGCAAGCGCCCGCATTTAAGCTTACAACATATTTCAATAATGATGTTTTAGAGCATTTTTTGGAAGGGTATATATATAAATATATACATAAATATATATATACATATATATATATATATATTTACGTATACACACACACACACACACACACACACACACACACACATATATATATATATATATATGCATAAATATAGGTATACATATATATATATATTTATGTATACATATATAAAATTAATTCCCAAAACAGAACAGTTTTGCACCAATTTTATGTCCCCTTCAGAAAGTTTAAAATAAAGATATAATTCTATTAAATCTTATTCTAGAATCCTTATTCAAAATCCAATGTCTAAAATTAATTGGATCAAAATCCAATGTCTAAAATTAAGAGCTTAAAATTTAAAGATTCTGAAGATGAAATTGAAATTTAGAGAATCTTGTTTAATTGCGTCAAATTTAATGCAAATCCAAAATATTTGAATTTTAAAATCTGATGTTGTGCTCACATTACCCTTTAAAAATACTTCAAATAAACTGAAATTCGTGGAATATTCATTAATTGATGTCTCATACATACTGTTAAAATTTCACAAAAATCCAGAATATCTAAATTTTCACAAAGGGCTTTCAGCCTCTTTAATATCCTGTTAATAATACTAAATTAAACTAAACATGCTCCGCATATAGACCTATTGCACGTAGCGGCTGTGTTCCAAAATTCATAATGATCGGTTAATTAATTTATTTAACATAGAAATATATAAATATATACACATAACTAGCTTTATATATATATATATATATATATATATATATATATATATATATATATATATATATATATATATATATACGAGGCCTGGTTAAAAGGTATCCGACCTCAGAACAGAAAAAAATATTTCAAATACGTGACGGGGTTAGGACCCTAACCCGCTTCAAAGTAGGCCCCTTATGCTTACACACATTTAGTCCACCGGTCCATCTACTGCCGGAAACACATCTGAAAGTCTTCTTTTGGAATGATGTTCATCTCCGCATAACTAGCTATATATATATATATATATATATATATATATATATATATATATGGGGGTGTATGTATGAGTGTGTTTTTTTTTCTGTGTGTGTCGCTGTGTGTGCTATAGGTAATATTATTCTGATGTAAAAATAATAGTTCTATTGTACAGACAAAAAAATGAAAGCTAAAGTTCCAAAGATTTGTTAAGAATAAAGAATAAATAAGAATAAAGAACAAAAAATGCTCTAAAATACGTAAACGTTTTATTATAACTCCAAAATAAATAGCAAAGCACTTAGGGAAATATTACCACATTTATTATCATAGCGCAATGAGTTTATATTTTGTTTATACTTCATGTAAACTTGGGGACGTCTAACACAGCTTTAAATAAAATATCTTTGTATTTTTTAGGTAAATGATACAATCTCAGTAATTAGAGTGTGTTTACAGTTATTTTTCAGTCTTCATTTAAACTTGTTCGTATTAAGAGGGAGTAGAGAAAGACTGAATAATGAATGAGTGGTTCAGACAGTAAAACATGGTGGTGGGTCTATCATGGAGTAGAGGTGTATTGAGAGAGAGGGAGAGAGAGAGAGAGAGAGAGAGAGAGAGCTGGAGATTTGATTGCTGTCAAGATAATCATGAAAATAAAAGAATCGTATCATTCTTCTTTCCCCAAAACCTGTTTTATGTTATGTCGACACTAGCTACCATAATAGTAACGGGTATATATATATATATATATATATATATATATATATATATATATATATATATATATATATATATATATATATATATATATATATGTGTGTGTAAGAAAATGGGTCGTCATTTCAAAGCATTGGGTCAGTATTATAAAATTGGAAATAGAATCCTTTATCAATGCAAGATTAATTTATTATTATTTTTTTTACTTTAATCTTATCAATTTCGGAATAATATTACATCATCAGAGTTGACCAGTTATGTGTCATTTTTTTCATCAATATATATTGATAAAGGCTTCTATTTTCAATTGTATAACATAAATATGTGTATATATATATATATATATATATATATATATATGTATATGTATATATATATATATATATATATATATATATATATATATATATATATATATATATATATGTATTGCAAAACTGAAATACAAATACTTGATATTTATAGCGAGAGAAAAAAACCTGTCTTGATTTTTATTTTTTTATATTGTATGCTGCATCCTCTGTGCTTTTAGGTGTATGCCTATATCTTATGCTAAATTTCTTAACAGATACTTTAAAAGAATATGAACAAACCAATTTTTACCATTTCCACGCTGCATGGCTTTTCCCATATTCCAAAACAAGAGACCAGTATATATCAAAAAGGAAATAACATCTTCGTCCTTCTTCCATTCTGATGTAACACAAGGTACTACTACTGCTTATAATATCTCTCCGCTTGACAAGGTTATGTGTTTAGCGAAATGATTGCAAAACATAAATACAAATACATGATATTTAAAATGAGAAAAAAATCTGTCTTGATTTTTATTTTATTATTGTATTCTGCATCCCTTGTTCCTCTGTGCTTTTAGGCGTATGCCTATATTTTACTCTATATATATAAGGTTCTGAAAACGTTTGTTGAACACTCTCGATAGTCTACTGTCTGCTGCCTGCTTTCTCAAGGCAGAAATAGAACTTAACTTTCCCTTAATCACGTGATAATTCCCGGTGACCTTGAAGATAGAGAAATATTTGGGAATCTAAGCTGACTTAGTGAACTGGGTTCGCGCCCTTAGGCCGTCTGAAATTGTCACTGATGAGGGCAATACGCATGAAATGTTGGCGTCTGTAAGTAATAATAATTTAATATTTATTTATGTATATTATTATCAATTCCCTTTAAAAAATTAAAGTTGAGCATTTTTTGGAATGTTAAAAATAGACGTTTATTTAGCTTTGCAGAAAGGTTTCGAAAATGTTCGTTGAACCCTCTCGGTAGTCTACCCGCTTTCTCAAGGCACAAATAGAAATCAAGCTATTAAAACGTGTCCGGTTTTTAAGTGTTCATATTTTATAGCTTGATGAGTTTGCTGCTTATTAAATCGTTGATCGTAACATTTCCAATGGATGTGTAGCTTTGATATGTTTGTATACATAACAACAATTAAACAATTATTACAAATAATAAGCTCTATTTATTATTGAGCACTATTAAATCAACACAGTGGGGATTCTATTGATTTTTTCCTCGTGGATACAGATTTTACTTTGATTACCAAATATATATATATATATATATATATATATATATATATATATATAGTAGAATAAATATGGCTATTTCTACTAGCCCTCCCTCCTTCTGCCTCACCTTCCTTCTTTCGAACCCACCTCCTAATTTGACCTTGTTTTTAACTTAAGGACTTTTTCTCAGAACTGGCTCAATATTTCACTGCTAATGTCATTCGTTTACGATTCTAATTCGGGCCAGGAAGTAGTGTTTAAAATGGCCCGATTTCTTAATTTTAATTCCGTTTAAGTGCGCTCCATCTACGATTTGAACATCTCACTATTGGATTTACTTTATTTTTGAGCACTTTCCTATGCTGCCTTCACGAAACTTCCATTGGACACCTTATCAACGGACAATTACCATCTGGACAAACCCCAAATCTTTTTTATACGAACTTTTTTGTCACCCTCCATTTTCTTAATAATATATTTTTTTAAATGTTGAATTTTGGCTTTCATACTGCCAACTTATCTATCTGTATAATTCCTCTGATGATAAGATCTCGATCTTTGAAAAGCCTTGGCCTAAAGAAAAGAATAATAAACATAATTTTATTACAGAATATACCTTGCATTGAACATGTTTATCTCTCTTCGTTCATCTATCTATCTATCTATCTATCTATCTATCTATCTATCTATCTATATATCTATCTATCTATCTATCTCTCTCTCTATATATAGATATATTTATATATGGTATTGTCGCACCCAATCTAGGCGGGACACTGTAGTGAGAAGTATTAATACAGCCGTCATCGTAGCTTTAATGCATGTTCCTTCAGTAGTTGACCACTCTTGAAGACAGCTGCCTATAACATGTTTAAACTGTCGCTGATTTATCTGATTGCTCATAGTGGCCGAGTGGGTTAAGGCGTCGGAATTGGGGTTATAACATGACTTGTGTTCCGAGGTTTCGAATCCTGCAACCAGTATGATAAATTATCTAAACCCTGACGATTCCTGAAAGGATTAAACGTATACGTATGTAGATAAACACTAATATTTATAATTATATATACTAAAGTATATCTCCTTATAAAATGTTATGTGAATACATGAAATACTAATATATATATATATATATATATATATATATATATATATATTAGTATTTCATGTATTCACATAACATTTTATAAGGAGATATACTTTTTTATGTATCAATTTTCAGTATTTACTCCAACAGTGCTCGATACGTAAGTAGAGCTAGGTAGTAAACAATGAAAATATATTTATGGAAATTAAGCTACACAGAGGCTCCCGCGTTTCATCCCCGGGGGGAATCTTCAGGCTAAATATAATATATATATATATATATCCATCTGATCACACAAAGGTTAGTGTTTAGAAGAAGAGAGATAGTAAATAGAAAGTCCGACAACTCCCGCCCTAAAATAATTCGGGAAGAGATCGTTCACTCTATTTCAATAATAAGACGTTTTTTCTTTCTTTCTATCACGATTGATATTTTTTTCCTCTTTTTTCTTTTCTTTTTAAAAACTTTTCGGTTTGAGACATTTACTTTCTTTCTTAAGCTATGTTTGAAAAAAAAAATTATGTTTAAATTGCTCCAATTAGTTACTATTTACAAAAAAGAAGAAATAATTTCGAAATGATCATTTGGCCGTCCCATGCCTAGATTGAATAAGCATCGGATGAACACGATAAGTGAATTCGAATAAAATACTGAAAAGATGCGAATGAGGAAAGATTGAAAAAGTCTATTGTTAGAATCGGGTCGTGTTTCCGACAGCGAGTTCATAAAATAAAGCAATTGTTGTATGCAAAAACAGAGTAATAATTAACAAACAAAAGGAGGTAGTTCAAATAAAGTTTATTGAACGTATGTGTATGTGGGATGATGACGTGTGTGGTGTGTGTATGTGTGTCTATAGAAAACAGTTCTTGAAAAGAGTGTGTGAAGAAATGAGTCCGGCGTGGGAAAATCCTTGAAAACCGTATACAAAGAAAATGAGTTGAGAACTCTTACCGTTGTTGAACACATGTTGACGGAGCGCTGGTGTCTTAGCGTCGTTCAGCGAGGCCAATTGAATAGAGAACAGGCCTTTTTCCGGTGTCCCTTGGTTATATATCCCTATATCTTCCACGACCTCTGTATATCTCACTTATCTCTTTGAAATCCAACTTCAAAGTGACCCCAAAACAACAAATGAACCCTCTTTTATCTCCAACCAGGAGCATCTCATTTACATATCAGGTGGTCACATTGCAGGCATATAAAGAGACAAGGCAGCCATTTTTGTTTCTTTCTTCTTCATTCATTTACTTCCACGACCGACCCATTGAACTATGCACACATGCTAGTTAGGTAAGTCCCGCGTTTCCCTACACTCCCCCCTGATCTCATGATCACACACAGGGCAGGGGGTGGCCGTCGTTGTCGAGTACTTCTTCGAAGAATCGGGGGCAGCACTTCCTCATTGCCATCTTCCTCATTACCACCGTTATTGCCACCAATCTGTTCCATTATCTCCTCTCGTGGTTCCCTATGCGGTGTTTCACAATCAGGGCATGGGGGCAGTATCCGTCTTTGTCGGGTACTTCTTCGAAGAATCGGGGGCAGCACTTCCTCATTGCCATCTTCCTCATTACCACCGTTATTGCCACCAATCTGTTCCATTATCTCCTCTCGTGGTTCCCTATGCGGTGTTTCACAATCAGGGCATGGGGGCAGTATCCGTCTTTGTCGGGTACTCCTTCGAAGAACCGGAGGCATCACTTCCTCGGTATGTTCCATCATTCCCTCATCTGGTTCTGTAGGTAGTGTTTCTACGCTCACCAGTAGGGGTAGTAGGCAGTCAGGATCATCCCTGGACTGTATGTGATCTTCCTCGTTATCCTCAGAATCAGGAGAGGTATAACAGGGGCGGATATCTTTTACATGCCGTGGTACACCATCAATCAACATGGTCTGAGGACTTATGATTTTATCTATTTTTCATCTGCAAAATTTTTCAGTGCACCTAGCATTTGGGGGTTTCACCCAAACACTGTCTCCCACTTGATATGGTGTGTTGACAACGCCAACCTCTGATGGCGTGACATCAATACCTTTTATACGCTGTTCATAGCGGTAAATCCCATTAGCTGGGGCAGTTTCTGGTGTTGCATCGTCCTTTGGTGTCATATTATACCAGTACACCGCTTCTGGAATAGAACACTGTGTCCTGGCCGCAATTCTTTTAATGGTGCGGTGACACCGCTCCGCTATACCGTTACCTTCGGGAAAATATGCGCATCGGTAACGCATTCTAATCCCCCATTCCTGCGTGAATTTCTGAAATTCTTGACATCGAAATGTAGTGGCGTTATCAGTCAGAATTTCAAGCGGGGCACCACGTTCGAAAAAGACAGCTCTCAACTGTCGTATAATGCTAAATGCATCCTGTCGTGTCAACAGGCGCCATATTGTGAAACGTGTTGGTCAACAATCTGTCATGGTCAAAAAGTGCTTGCCCTCATAATGCGTTATGTCCATTCCTACTCGATACCAGTTGTCCTCCACCTCAAGCTTTCCTTTTTGCCATTGGGATGGTGCCGGATCAATTCGCTGACACTCTTCACACGAGCGTATAGCTGCCTTGATTGATGCTCTTGTAGTTGAAGGACACACACTTCGGACAAAATATGTTGTCCTCCGAATTCCGGGATGTCCACTCTGCTGATGTATCATACGGATCTGGTCAGGTGTCAATTGATCTGTTACGGTCGCGCATGTCTGTTGTGGAGGATCAGATCCCTGCCTCATTACATCAATCCACCTCTTTGGTACTCTCGTCAGGCTATCAGCCAAATTCTGCATTGACAAAACTAAAGTGATGTCCACCTGCAAGCTGTATTCGTCAACTAGACGCTTTATTATTTCCAGTCTCCTACGTACTAACATCTCACTTGCCGTTCTAGTCTTAACCCGGGCCTTCCCAGTTAAGGTGTCGGTCAACCAGTGGTAAACACACAATGAGTCAGTGTGAAGATGCACAACCTTGGCCTGCCATTGCAATGCAAGATTAAGCCCTTTTAACGTGGCATCGAGTTCTGCCAAATTTATATGCTGGGCATCATTTTTCGGACGAAGCCAGCACGCATCTTCCACGACAGCTCCTAATTGTTCCAACACGACACCTGTAGCCAGTGAACTTGCGTCAACCCATGCATTCACTTCGTTTCCAGATACTTGCCACTCACCCTGGGCAGGATCGTTCCTATGTACTCTGGACAACGTTTCAACCATCATTTGCCGGAGAGCATTATCATCCACCATGTCATCCCATCCTGTGGTTACTGCAGTTACTCGTCGTTTTAACACTCCTGTTGCCGATCGGAGCCATCCACAAACAGGTAGATGTCCTACTAATTTACCGCAAATAGAAAACACAATGCGTCTTGTCAATACACTGGGTAACTCTGGAATTGCGCTCCCCTGCTTCCATCGCAAAGTATTGCCCTTCTCATAGACCTCTAGCCCTAACACGGGCGCCCCATCCTTTAGGCGCTTAGGGTCTTTGCTTATTAACCCAAACGATTCCAGTTTTGTTCGAACCACATCTGCAGACATTATATCCTCATCAATGTAAATGTCATCAATATAAGCTGAAGCAGCTTTTGCTGTGGTCTCATCCTGCATCAAAACAGTTTTAATAATAGCTGTCATTATTAAGGGTGCTACATTCAGGCCAAAACCTAAACGTGTCAAACAATATCGTTTTCCCTTGATTATCACCGTCTGAAATGGCCATAATGACTCATGGACACGTATCTGCAGGTAGGCTCTCTTCAAATCCAACAGTGCTACATTACTCCCTTTCTGACGCCACTCTCGTAGTCTAGCAGCGCACACATCTGCATTTCCAGTGAAAGCATCAACGTGGTGATTCAATTCTCGGTAATCCATTACGGGTCGAATTTTGTCTTTAGTAGGTTGTTCAACAGCCATGAGCGGAATTAATCCTTTGGGTGGTCCCAGACGTTCCTGTGGGTACGGTATTAACCATCCGTTTTCAATCCATATCTGAAGTTCTTCTTCATATGCGGCCCTATTCTTTGTGGAAACTTCATACTCTGGAATGGTGTTGCACAGTCGATCTGGTGCCTGGCTCATAGTCCATTTCCACTTTGCAGTCCACGCCTTTTCGTTGTCGTCAAACGTAGCACAGAAGTCCTTTTCTTCAATAGACACGGCTGCACAGACTTCTTTCCCTTCTCCAAGCATTACACCTCCAGTCGCTGTGATTATGACGCCTCCCAGTGCTTGTATCGCATCAATTCCAAGCAACATGTCATAGCCAAGGGGTTTTTCTTGCATCACCAGAACATCAACTTTGGCTGTGTCACCCTTCTCAGTACAAATCGTGACTGTCCCTTCACCACAACATGCTCGGGATAAACCATTGATTGTCATAATACCGACTGGTTTCTCCCGCCACATCCGACAGTAATGTTCACTAACTATAGACCGGGAACACCCCGTGTCTACGAGTGCTGAACACTTCACATCGTCGATTTTAACGCCAATGACCGGTAATCCTGTGTTTGTTGGTTGGCAAGGGGCAAGGGTGGCGATAGTACCTTGCCCCCAACCTCGTTTCCCGAACAGTTGCGAGATATGTGCCCAAACTTATTGCAGCGATAGCACTGTACCGTTCTCTGTGCTCGTAGATATACACACCTCCTATCACTTCGGCACTCCTTAGCAAAATGATTGATTTCCCCACATTTATAGCACACTGGGCCTACACGCTTATTACTATCTGGGAGAGAATCTACCTTGCCTCCATGTGGTTCGACTGCTGCATGTTGAATACTAGTTGCTGCTGCAATTGGCTCATGTTCCTTGCAGATGTTTCGAGCTCGGGCTAATAACTCGTCCGTTGTCAATTCATCAATTCGTGACGATGTCCGCAACAGTCTGCTGACCTCGTCAGGTAAGCCTACTAAAAATGCACATCTTAATATCTTATCGCTGACTCCACCAAATGGTACCGACAACTTTCGTAGGTCAGCTAGGTACACGTCAACCGTTTCCTTGGTCTGAAGTCGCCGGCTCGTAAACTGTTGCCATGCAACAAACGGATCTGTACCAAATGCTGTATACAGGCCATGTTTGATTGTATCCCAGTCTGGTTCATCCCCGAGTTGCTGGTAGACTGCATAGGCCCCTCCGGTTAACCTCAGAGAAATGACTGTGGCTGGTTCTTTAATTCTGCACAGTGTACAGATCTTCTCAGCCTTTTCAACCCATTCAACAACAGACGGTCCAGCGGTAGATCCATCAAACTCAGGTATCAAGCGAAAATCGAATTTGTCCATTTTCTGCCTTTCGAGTCACCACACACCAAGAGCCGAAATAGCTTATATCTTCCACGACCTCTGTATATCTCACTTATCTCTTTGAAATCCAACTTCAAAGTGACCCCAAAACAACAAATGAACCCTCTTTTATCTCCAACCAGGAGCATCTCATTTACATATCAGGTGGTCACATTGCAGGCATATAAAGAGACAAGGCAGCCATTTTTGTTTCTTTCTTCTTCATTCATTTACTTCCACGACCGACCCATTGAACTATGCACACATGCTAGTTAGGTAAGTCCCGCGTTTCCCTACAATCCCCTAAGGGCAGATAACTCCTGGTCGCTTTCAGCGCCACCTGACGGTGAACAGCGACACCTACCGGCCGGTTAGTGCAGTTATGTTTTGAAAGGAGGGGATAACTGCTACACTGTTAATGTTCAAAAACTGTTTAAAAATATGTCAATAATTTGTAAAGCAGTTCGAATTTTCTTTTGTAAACGTCACATTAAAACATGTATCAGCTAGATAGAAACAAGAATACAAACACAAAACGTATTGAGTTTTGAAGAAGAACCAATGACAGAATAAAAGACGAACGATAAACAGTGCGAGGAATTATGAGTGGAAAAGACGTGTGTGTTTTCATATTTTTGTCGGCGTAACGGGATTCTATTTAGTCAGCTTATTTAGGTAAGATTGAGGATATTATCATTTGGAACAAGGTCTAAAAAAGATGGAAATTTTGTCGAGCGTGACTTTGTTATGAGTGGTCACACAGATGCAAATGTTAATCTTTTTTTAAAATAAAGTTGAAACTTTCCCACTTTTAAGTTGAACCTATTTTCTTTTAAAATTTCAAGTGGCACTTTATTTTCTGTAAAAATTTAAAGCGGAACATTATTTTCTGTAAAAATTTGAAGTGGAACATTATTTTCCGTAAAAATCTGAAGTGGAACATTATTTTCTGTAAAAAATTGAAGTGGAACATTATTTTCTGTAAAAATTTGAAGTAGAACATTATTTTCTGTAAAATTTGAAGCGGAACATTATTTTCTGTAAAAAATTGAAGTGGAACATTATTTTCTGTAAAAATTTGAAGTGGAACATTATTTTCTGTAAAAATTTGAAGCGGAACATTATTTTCTTTTAGAATTTCAAGTGGGACTTTATTTTCTGTAAAAATTTAAAGCGGAACATTATTTTCTGTAAAGATTTGAAGTGGAACTTATTTTCTGTAAAAATTTGAAGTGGAACATTATTTTCTGTAAAAAATTGAAGTGGAACATTATTTTCTGTAAAAATTTGAAGTAGAAACATTATTTTCTGTAAAAATTTGAAGTGGAACAGTATTTTCTGTTAAAAATTGATTTGGAACATTATTTTCTGTAAAAAATTGAAGTTGGACTTATTCTTCGTCGTTACTTCTTAGTCGAGATGAATGTAAGTAACCTATGAAAAAGGAAATTCTGAATCCAAACCTGGCTTGACAGTGGTCATTATTCGTAATAGAATCAATCTATCTCAGAGCTGCAAAGTCGAAAGCAACACCTCTTCGAATTTTATTATGTATTGAAGTTGATGTATTATTTGTTGGCGATTAATACTGATTGAAACCATATGTCGACGTATGTAAGGAAAGCCGGCAAGTGTTCAGACCGCCTGCCTAAACAAAATGCGATAACAAATTGTGTATCGGCGATACAAATTGTTTTATGTTGTTGTTATTTTTTACATATTTTACGTGAATAACTATTTCTAGTTACAATCTATTTAGTATTACGCATGTAATCTGAAGGAAAACACGTTTGAAATACGTAACTATGCTAACATAATCGATATTTTTACAAAATGGCGTCTTCCTGCAACCGGAAGTAGTGTATTATGCTGATTTTTGTTGTATCGCTCAAGGCGAAGAAAGTTTTAAAATTATGTTTCTCCTATTGCTACGTAATACTTAATTTTTTAACATCAACACGTCCATTATGCTATACTTTTTAATATATATATATATATATATATATATATATATATATATATATATATATATATAATCCGAGTATGGAAGAGATCCACAGGGTATAAATCCAGGAGAGTTGAACCGGGTTTATGAGAGTGCTCAATAAAAATATAGAGCAGAAATATAAATATAAATGATAATTTATTTCATTTTGACTACAAAATTGATTTTGTTTCACAAGAGCAGTTTGAAAGGCTCACGGTCCTCAGGTCTTGAAATAACATTATGCCCGTTAAGATAAGCTAAGAATCACACAAAGTTTTATGATAGAAATTGAATAGTAATAGAAATAAAACAAAAACAAAAACAAACAACAAAAACAAAAAAACAAAAATAGAAATACAAGTAAGAAGAAAAAGAAAAAGAAAAAAAAAGAAGGAAATATTAAGAGCTACACGGGACATAGGAAAGAAACAGAATGAAAGAATGAGAACGCAGAATGACTTGTGAGGGGTGGTCGAAATATGAAAGCATATATTTAAGCGTGTTAACGCGTGTTAAAAAGAAACTCTGTCTGGGGCTAGCTTTTGCGGAGGGGGCAAGTGACAGTTTATCTAATATGGTAATTTGCCTATGAAGGGGGAGGGAGAGAGTAACCGTATATGGAGAGCGGGTGGATACGTAGGGGGAAGGGATACACATATTTAAGGTGCTAATAACAATAAAATTAAAAAGTTAAAGAATTAAAAAATAAAAATTTCTATATACGGGTAAAAATAAATATAAAATTATGAATACAGTAAATATGTAATCGTAATTATACTAATAATATAAAAATAACAGAAATATATATACATATATACATATACATATATATATGTATACATATATATATATACATACATATACACACATACACACATACATACATACATACATACATACATACATACATACATACATATAGACATACACACATAAACATAAACACACATAAATACATACATATATACATACTTATATATATATATGTATACATATACATACATATATCCATATACATACATCCATACATAAACTTACAAACACAGACATACACACACATACATATATATATATATATATATATATATATATATATATATATATATATATGTACACACATATACACATATACAGGGTGACCAAAAAAACGGGGCCCAACTCTAATTAGGCCCCGTTTCTTAGTGTTTCGTCCGAATGAAATGAATTTTTGGTCATAACTAGTTTATTATATTCAAAACATCACATCAAAACACTAGGGTTTTTGGCCTTTTTTTCTCCGTTCTACAGCATGTGTTCTAGATGGCCTCCATTTAGCTTCGTGCATTTCTTGAGGCGCAGAACGAAGTTGTCCATGACGTTCTTACAGACTGAATTGGGAATGGCTCTTATCTCCTCCCTGATGGCTTCCTTAAGTTCCGTGATGGTTCTGGGTTTCCCTGCGTACACTCTGTCCTTAAGACAACCCCAAAGAAAAAAATCTGGAGGGCTTAGGTCCAGGCTAATGGGTGGCCACTCAAAATTAGTCTTGAGACTGATCACTCGGCCTCCGAAGTTCTTTTTCAGCTAATCCCGGGACAGGTTTGAGATGTGAGAACTTGCTCCGTCTTGCTGGAACCAGAACTTGCTCATGAGCGACGGGTAGAGGGTCTGGAGCTCACTCTTGAAGGTTTTAATGGCCCCCACATACCGTTCCTTGCTGCGCCAGATTCTTTGATGAAGATTGGTCCGATGACGCCTCTGACCGAGATTGCAGCCCACACCGTGCACTTAGGAGAGTGCAGGGACTTGGTGGCTACTTCATTGGGTCTGGAGGACCCCCAGAAGATATTTTTCTTGGAGTTCGCCTTTCAGTCAAGATGGAAGTTAGCTTCATCTGAGGTCCAAACGAGGTTAAGGAAACCTGTGTCTCCTCGATCTTATCGAGCATCTTGACTGCCATGGCGCTCCTCTACTTCTTGTCTGAGGCTGTAAGGGTCTGCAGCGTCTGTATTCTGTATTGGTAAGCCCTGATATCGTTCACCAGCACTCTCCTGCAAGTCTCACGGAAGATACCGAGGGACTGACTTCGCTTACGCACAGAGCGTTTCGGACTTTCCTGGAGAGACTCTTTCACACTTTCGACCAGCTCGGCTGTCCGCTTTCTGGGACGTCCCGAGTGGCTTGGACGGTTCTCACTGGCAGCGTTGAGGTTCTTCACGGTCCCATACTTCTCGAAGTGGTCCACCCAGTTCTGAATTCTGCTTTTGGATGGAGCCTTTTCACATTCGAACTGATGCATGAAACTGTCCTGGGTTTTCTTAAACGAGCCTGTCTTGTAGTAAAATTTAACACAGTGTATTCTTTGTCCCAGCTCCCACTGAGGTATTGGTGTACTCACGGTCGTTGATTCTGCCATGTCCTGTAAAATAAGGGCAATCGGTGAATAAATAAAGGAGATACCACATAAAGTGCACACGGGGACATACACACACATACAAATATATATATATATATATATATATATACATATATACATACATATACATATATATAGACATACACACATACATATACACATATATTATGATAACAATAATAATAATAATAATAATAATAATCATAATAATCATAATAATAATGATAATAATAATAATAATAATAATAATCAAAATAATAATAATAATAATAATAATAATAATAATAATAATAATAATAATAATCATAATAATAATCATAATAATAATAATAACTATAGGGATAATGGTAGTTAAGATGATACTTTTCTTATAGTAGCCCTAAAAAACAAAGTTTAGGTTCTTATTTAGCTTTGGCAATGCTAGTATAGATATTATAAACGGTGGTATTAGGGAAATATATAAAGGATAAAAGCACGACATAGTAGCAATTAAGATGATGTAGTATTCATAAATTACTAAGATTGCCGAAAAGTCAATAGGTCATTTTTTCTTTTTATGATAAGGGGGGGGGGTTATATTCTGGGTAGTTTGTCATAGAAGGGAGAAAGTATAAGTAGTATTTATGGATGTAAGAGTAGGGGTAAAATTGCTGGTTGTATTCAGAAACAATGAGGTAGAGTAGGTAAATGGTTACTAACCCATAGTTATTCTGGGTGATGCTAATACGGGGTAGGTGGGGAGAGATGGGTAGGAGTAGGGGTGTTAGAAGGGAGGGTAGAATGTGTTGGAGGGGAGTCAGGATAGTGTAAGTAGAGAGAGAAGAGAATAGGGGGTAACAATGAAATTATGTGGGTAAGTAGAGAAACTATATAGGAAAAACTTGTGTCAACGATTAATATGGGATTTACAAGAGATTAAGGTGGGGTATTGGCACTACTAAGGAGGTAAAGTCTACTGTGTCGGCGTTTCCTTTCAACCAAAGAGCCGCGAAGTTACATCAGACGCGGACAATACGTCAAATAACAAGCAAAGACGTTTTACCGATAAACAAAACTAAAAATAAAGTTTGTTTATTTTTATTGAAAAAAAAAAGAGGGTTAGGGTTAGGGTTAGGGTTAGGGTTAGGGTTTAGGGCTAGTGTTAGGGTTAGGGTTAGGGTTAGGGATAGAGCAACCTGATAGATTTCTTCGAAGAAACATAACAGAGTTTATTACAAAATGTTCTTGGCATATTTGGAAGCATTGTACTAATGAATGTAGCGAGAGATTTTGTTTTTACACGGTACAAAACAAAAGACACATTTCTAGAGATGAGGACCAGTCAGGTGGAAATGCAGTCCCCAGACGTATATTAGCTGCGGTATTACTTTAGATCTAGTTTGTATATTGATGATGATAATGATGACAATAAGAGTATACTTTCTCTGGAGAGCTTCGCCACGTGATTGAGAACAAAGTATCTGCCCAAGTAACGGTTGTTCCGTCGCGTCAACACATATATGGATTAGCAGGTTATACTGAAGTACTTGCTAAAGGTCTGTATTTTTGGGGGGTCAGGAGGATTCGCCTTCCTTCGTCTGTTATTCCCAATTGGTCACCTATCTGGTGCTGGCAAGGCTCAACGTCGCTTAACTTCGCTGATCTAACGAGAACCTGTGTGTCAACGTGATTATGCCGTAGTTCGTATATACAAGTTTAATCAACGTTCCCATGAATTAGTAGCAGAATCTTATGATTTTCTCCTCGCATACATGACACATGCTTCTCATATCAGGACTGATAAAGTGAGTTTTATTTTCAACATGCCAGTCGTTATATTTGAATAGATTAGTTGACCGACATTTTGTTAATGAATTCTAGGGCGACGCTTATTACAATTGCGACTTATTTTCGGGCTATTAATTTGCTGACCAGTCACATACAATAAGTATGAACATGCCTAATGAAGTGGCATCAATTGAGTCAAGGTTAAAACTAAAGAAGTCTTAGTTTGACAAAATATGAAGAAAATGTTTCAGCAATGTCGATACCCTGACAGGGCATCAGTACATGCATAAAGATTTACACACACACACACACACACACACACACACACACACACACACACACACACACACACACACACACACACACACACACACACACAACTAGTGTGCCGTCTCCTCAGGCCATCCAGCGCATCCCTCGGATTGTGGATGAGGGTACCCCTCTTTTTGAGGGTAGCTTTGAATAACCAATAAAACGCCGTGGACAAAGAGGACGAAAACATGAACAGATGAATAAATCAAAACATACAAACTGACAGGCCGGTACCCAGGATAAAAAGGGCCCCTCAACTCGTTTACGCCCCAGGCGGAAAGAGGTATGTAATGGTACACACCTTATTTCCTCTGAAAATGTAACTATGGACATGTCAGAGGCCAGACAGGGACAGCCACCAGGCCTTGATGAAGAAGACTCTGGTACCCAGACTCCACCACAATCAACGACCAAAACAAGGAATACAAGGGGCCTAACATCCCAAAAGTGGTCAGTTTCACAAAAGAGGATATTACTGCTGCACTGCTCCCATTACTCGATGTTCGAGAAATGGAGCAGTAGATCAAAAGAGATTCTAACCGAGAGAATCAGGGTGTCTGACCTCCCTGAAGAAAAAAAACCCAGTTTCCAATCTGCGCTCCTTAGTATCCCAAGTGGGTAAATACTTAACCCCTGAGGAGATCTCCAACATAAAAACTGATGCCCTGCAGAATGCAGAAAAGGACTATTTACCAAGACAAGCAGAGGAATCCCAGTGGAGACTGGAAAACAAATGGAACAAAGAGGAAAAATGAAACCCTATATGGTCCATCGCATATGCGAAAACAAAACAAAAAAAACAAAGAAAAACACAATAGCATGGAAAGAAAGTTTCTTTCATTACCACCCAGCAAAACGCAATGTCCCCTCTAAGAAACTGAATATGCAGTGCTACAACAGTCTCAAATGGGACGTCAGTTCAGCATAACTGGATGTAGCAGCACTCATAACAAAAAACATCAGCCCCTTCATAACCCTATAACAGTTCCCACCAGCAAAAAAAACTACAAAACCCAAATATCTCTAGGGAAGTAAGATCCCCAAATGGTGACACTCCAGAACTGCCTCTAACATAGACCCTCTACATCTGCAAGCTACAGATGGATTAACAATGTCTCCAACAACAGTCCCAACACAAACACACCTCCCAATACTAACACATAACTCTTCAAAAACACACCCTAAACAAAATCCCAGAGCCAAACAAAAGCTTACGGAAACTCTCACACCACAAAACTCTTCACTAAATATTCCACCTCTATTATTATCAGCACTCAGCCTACCTCCACCACCACGATTTCTACCTTTTGAGCCAGATGAGGAACAATTGACAGTTCAGGAAGACCTCAGTAACATCATTGAGGAGGTCAAGTCCATGGGACTAAAGAAGCGACCACAACTGTCAAAAAAACCCTACAGAACCACCAAAGCCCTCATCACAAAAGTCAACACTGCACTGCAGAGACTGGTACCAGATGCAGTGTCGCTCATGGAACTCAACCAGATTACATATGCAGCTGGGCTTTATAACGATAGTATAACATTCCCTCAAAAGAATGTTAAAAAGCGATTTAATCCTAGAGTTTCCAAAACTACACCTGCATGGAAGCTCAAGCTGCAAAAAGAGTTAAACCTATATTGGAAAGAGGTGAGCCACATAAAACAGTTCCTCGCAGCTCCCACAACACAGGGGAGACTGAAAAACACCACCAGCAGACTCCATGCAAAATACCACAAAACCAGCAGTGAGGATCTAAGCAACGTTTACAGGGAGCTGCACTTGCTAAAAAGATTTTAAAAAAAACGAGGAAAGTAAGAAGAAGCACAGTCACAGAACAAGCAGTTTGAAGCAAACCCAATAGTGTTCTATAGAACTCTCATAAGGGATGCTATTATGAGTGTTCTATAGAACTCTCATAAGGGATGCTATTATGAGTGTTCTATAGAACTCTCATAAGGGATGCTATTATGAGTGTTCTATAGAACTCTCATAAGGGATGCTATTATGAGTGTTCTATAGAACTCTCATAAGGGATGCTATTATGAGTGTTCTATAGAACTCTCATAAGGGATGCTATTACTGTGGAAAAACACCCGACGAACAGGACCTGGAGAACTACTGGCGACCTCTGTTTGAGTGCGAGGGAATATATAACCAGGAGGCCCAGTGGATTGGAGACATTCAGAAGCTAAATGAGACCAAGCCCACAATGCCAGAGCCAGTGATTACAATATAAGCGACTAAAAAAACAAGCACGGTTTGCTAATCACAATAAACCTGGCATTGACAACGTTTCCAACTTTTGGTCGAAGCAGTTGACTGCACTCCATGGCCACTACAGTAAATGCTTCAAGAGACTGCTCAGGGGTGAAGAGGCCACACCACCATGGCTCACCAAGAGAGATACAAGCCTCATACCCAAAACAAAACGGGCACAGTACCCAAATGAATATAGACCAATATGCTGTCTCAGTACCACCTACAAACTCTTTGCTGGCTTGGTAGACGATAGCACCTACGAAAATCTCTACTTAGGAAACTACCTAGAAGAACAACAAGCTGGCTGTATGGGAAATGCTTTGGTACCAAGGACCAGTTATTAATTAACAAAACAATTTTAGAGGACTGTAGGAAGCGGCATAGACACCTGAGTATGGCATGGATTGATTATCAAAAGGTCTATGACAGCGTGCCCCACTCATGGCTACTGCGGTGCCTTGATCTGTATAATATCAAGCCAGTAATTAAACAAGCAATGGCTGCCCACATACAAATGTGGCAAACCACCATCTCACTAAGCCGCAGCCATGGAAAGATTACCATCCCTAACATCAATATCAGAAGGGGAATCTTCTAAGGTGACAGCCTATCCCCGTTGCTCTTCTGCATGGCAATAGACCCACTTAGTAAGCTTCTCAACAACAGGCAAGAGGCTTACAACCTTAGTCAGGGACGCCAGAGAGATCCATCCAAGAGAATCAGCCACCTCCATTATTATCAGCACTCTTCATGGATGACCTTAAGCTGTATGCAAGCTCTGACACTGAATTGCAGCAGCTCATGCAGGTTGTGCACACCTTCTCCAAAGACATCGGAATGAGATTTGGTTTGGACAAATGCGCCAAGTGCTCCCTCAGGGTAGGGAAGAATATACGTCTAGATGATGAAAATGACACACGAGATCTCGAAGAGCAGGAATCATATAAATACCTTGGCATTGGGAAAAATGACACCATCCAACATGCCAGGATGAGAGAGAAAATTGGCAGACAATATGTACGCCGTGTTAGAAAGATCTGCAAAACACAGCTTAGAAATAAAAATAAAATAATTGCCATTAACCAATTTGCCATGCCAGTAATTACGTACAGCTTTGGCATCATTGATTGGCCTCAACAAACCATCAACAGGCTTAATGTAAAGACACGAAAAATGCTAACCCTCCATAGGGTCATCTATAGAAATCAGTGTGTGCCCAGAAGAGAGGGAGGATTGGGTCTATCAGAGATTCACAACCAGCATAGAGCCACTATTGTCAGCATTAACCAGTACCTAAGAAGCTCCTTAAATCCCAGCCTAGCAAATGTACATTAACATGAAGAGTCAAGAGCCAACAAAACAAACTCCATCAAAGTGGGCTAAGCATTTTAGACATTGCTGTCATATAGATGAGGCAGAAACACCAAACAATCCTGCCACGGAGATATCCCAAAAGAGCCGGAAGAGATACACCCATACTTCTAAGAACAGGTGCATTGATGAGTGGTCAGAACAGAAACGTGCCACATACTTCCTCGATGAACTATCCAAGGATTATATTGACAAGGAAGGGTCCTTGGACTGGCTAAAAAGGGGAGCCCTCCACTACGACCAGGAGAGGGTTATAATGGCCGCCCAAGACCAGGGCCTGATGACAAATGATGGCTGGTCTCAGTCAGGACAACAAGTGCAGGTTTTTCCACACTCAAGTGAAGAGTGTGAACCACCTGATATCGAGTTGCAAAATCATGTTGGCAGCTCCACTGGACCATCTGTAAGAAACTGAATATCGGGTGTAGCAACAGGCCCTGGGAACATCTACCTGAGGGAACTGTGAGGAATGAGACATACACCATCCATTATGACCATGAAATCCCCATAGCTGGAAAACGCAGCTGTCACACCTGACATTGTCATATGGAACAAGGGAGAGAGAGGCAACATTGGTTGAGGTCAGTGCCCCTAATGATGGGGCCTAAACAAAGCTGAAAGCGAGAAAATAACAAAATATCAAGGTCTAATGTATGATATGAAAAGAAACTGGAACCTCAAAGAGATATCCACCATTCCAGTTATCATAGGAGCCATTGGACTCATGAAAAAAAAAACTGGAAAAAAGTATTTAGCAAGTATACCTGGTGAACCAAGTGCAAGGGAAATCCAAACAACTGCACTCAAGGGAACAGCCAGAATCCTGAAAAGAGCTCTCGGTTGGAGTCTGTAAATAGCGGAGGATCGTATGGCATTTGGAAGAATGCCTCGTCCCCAGCAAATGAATGAAAATAAAAATTTTAAAAAGGAAAACACACACACACATACACCCCCACCCCCCACCCCCCACACCCCCCACACACACAAACACCTATACACACCTACACACCCTAACACATACACACACATACAAACACACATACACACACATAAATACACATATACACACATACACCCCCACACACAAACACACACACAAACACACACATACACACAAACACACACATACACGAACACACACATACACACAAACACACACACACACACCTTTGGAAATCTGTTTTTGTATTATTACATTCATATAAACTAAACAAAATGTGACCTGTTAGTTCACTCATTTATCTTGGGTCAAATTGTTTGATACGGGAAAACATGAGTTTGCAAAGCCAGTTGAATATACAAAAGTAGAAAACAAATCTAAAGTAAACCTCTTTTTGTTCTCTATAGCATATATTTCAATAAGTCTCGGGCCTGACATATAGGTGGCGCTGGTAATAAAACAATCAATATGATATTTTTCAAGCACCCCCCCCCCTCAAATAGCAAGTATCAAACTTTGAGCTCGATCGGATTATTAGTTCACAAATTATTGTTATTGAGTGAAGCTACTATTGTACATTTTCAAGCCACCGAACAATCTGAATTTCGCGTGTTGATATAAAGCATTGCTTTCTGATGGAAAAAGGTACTCTTAAAGCAAAGCACTGGATAAATACGGTTTATTCGGAGTCTGCTTCGCCCGGAACAATAATTAAGAGATGGTATACTGACTTTAAACGCGGTCATACAGACACAAATGATGCTGAACCTCTAGATCTCTTAAATACGGCAGTTGTCCCGGAAAGCATAATAAAAGGTCAACAAACTGGTTCTGACCGATCGTAAATTTAAGTGACATAAGATAGCGGAGCAGTTGAATATATCAGAAGTCAGTGTATTCACTATTTTGCATAAACATTGGTTAATGAGAAAGCTGCGCTCAAAGTGGGTGCAGCGTTTTTGTCACAGTCGATCAACATCAACAACGCGTCGACGATTCAGAGCTGTATTTGCATTTTTTTTTTAACGCAATGAAAATGATTTTCTGCGTCAATATATGACAATGGATGAAACACGGATCAACCACTTCATTCTGGAGTCAAATCGGAAGTCAGCTGAGTGAACATATAGATTTCTGAGTTCGATAAAATGCATTCGAATTTTGTCTGAGGTTACATCGGCCGAAACGTTGTGAGAATAACATCCACGATGAGAAAAGTAGTCCGAATAATCCAAAACAGTACAAATTATCAATCCTAAGCTAAAATAATTATGAAACAAAAATCGTTTTGTGAATTTAAATATCAAAAGCACAAATCAAAAAGGGGAACGAGGATAAAGCCATCATCCTGGGAAACATCGTGAAAAAGTCAGTGAAAGATAAATCCTTCTAGACTGAGGCAATTTATTTTTTGCCTCAATCCAGAGTGCCTCTTTTTAGGGGGGCGGATTACTCCCCACATTAAAATCTATCTTGTGTCTGACTCTACCATCATGTGGAAGGCATATAAATAGGAACTTTTATAGCAAAAAATAAAAGTAATCCCTCTTCTCCTCCTCCTCATCCTCGTCCTTCTTATCCTCCTCCTCCTTCAGCAGTCGTGCTCATGCCATCCCTTTCTATCCTCCATCACAGCATGTAGATCTTCATAAATGCATTGTAAATATCTTTCTGCGATGTTCAGTTAGTTTTTGTTTCTATTTTATTCATATTTTATTCTCTTAATGTAGAGTACTGCTTCTCAACAGGAGTTCTCCGGAAGCCGAACGTTTCGCAAAATGCCATTAAAGGTTTCGCAAAATGTCATTAAAGGTTTCGCAAAATGCCATTAAAGGTTTCGCAAAATGTCATTAAATGGTTTCGCAAAATGCCATTAAAGGTTTCGCAAAATGTCATTAAAGGTTTTGCAGAATGCCATTAAAGGTTTCGCAAAACGTCATTAACGGTTTCGCAAAATGCCATTAAAGGTTTCGCAAAATGTCATTAAATGGTTTCGCAAAATGCCATTAAAGGTTTCGCAAAATGCCATTAAAGGTTTCGCAAAATGTCATTAAAGGTTTCGCAAAATGCCATTAAAGGTTTCGCAAAATGTCATTAAATGGTTTCGCAAAATGCCATTAAAGGTTTCGCAAAATGCCATTAAAGGTTTCGCAAAATGTCATTAAATGGTTTCGCAAAATGCCATTAAAGGTTTCGCAAAATGCCATTAAACGTTTCGCAAAATGTCATTAAAGGTTTTGCAGAATGCCATTAAAGGTTTCGCAAAATGTCATTAACGGTTTCGCAAAATGCCATTAAAGGTTTCGCAAAATGTCATTAAATGGTTTCGCAAAATGCCATTAAAGGTTTCGCAAAATGCCATTAAAGGTTTCGCAAAATGTCATTAAAGGTTTCGCAAAATGCCATTAAAGGTTTCGCAAAATGTCATTAAATGGTTTCGCAAAATGCCATTAAAGGTTTCGCAAAATGCCATTAAAGGTTTCGCAAAATGTCATTAAATGGTTTCGCAAAATGCCATTAAAGGTTTCGACAAAATGTCATTAAAGGTTTCACAAAATGCCATTAAAGGTTTCGCCAAATGTCATTAAATGGTTTCGCAAAATGCCATTAAAGGTTTCGCAAAATGCCATTAAAGGTTTCGCAAAATGTCATTAAAGGTTTCGCAAAATGTCATTAAAGGTTTCGCAAAATGCTATTAAAGGTTTCGCAAAATGCTATTAAATGGTTTCGCAAAATGCCATTAAAGGTTTCGCAAAATGCCATTAAAGGTTTCTCAAAATGTCATTAAAGGTTTCGCAAAATGCCATTAAAGGTTTCGCAAAATGCCATTAAAGGTTTCGCAAAATGTCATTAAAGGTTTTGCAGAATGCCATTAAAGGTTTCGCAAAATGTCATTAACGGTTTCGCAAAATGCCATTAAAGGTTTCGCAAAATGTCATTAAATGGTTTCGCAAAATGCCATTAAAGGTTTCGCAAAATGCCATTAAAGGTTTCGCAAAATGTCATTAAAGGTTTCGCAAAATGCCATTAAAGGTTTCGCAAAATGTCATTAAATGGTTTCGCAAAATGCCATTAAAGGTTTCGCAAAATGCCATTAAAGGTTTCGCAAAATGTCATTAAATGGTTTCGCAAAATGCCATTAAAGGTTTCGCAAAATGCCATTAAAGGTTTCGCAAAATGTCATTAAAGGTTTTGCAGAATGCCATTAAAGGTTTCGCAAAATGTCATTAAATGGTTTCGCAAAATGCCATTAAAGGTTTCGCAAAATGCCATTAAAGGTTTCGCAAAATGTCATTAAAGGTTTCGCAAAATGTCATTGAATGGTTTCGCAAAATGCCATTAAAGGTTTCGCAAAATGCCATTAAAGGTTTCGCAAAATGTCATTAAAGGTTTCGCAAAATGTCATTAAATGGTTTCGCAAAATGCCATTAAAGGTTTCGCAAAATGTCATTAAAGGTTTCACAAAATGCCATTAAAGGTTTCGCAAAATGTCATTAAAGGTTTCGCAAAATGCTATTAAAGGTTTCGCAAAATGCCATTAAAGGTTTCGCAAAATGCCATTAAAGGTTTCACAAAATGCCATTAAAGGTTTCGCAAAATGTCATTAAAGGTTTCACAAAATGCCATTAAAGGTTTCGCAAAATGCCATTAAAGGTTTCGCAAAATGCCATTAAAGGTTTCGCAAAATGCCATTAAAGGTTTCGCAAAATGCCATTAAAGGTTTCGCAAAATGTCATTAAAGGTTTCACAAAATGCCATTAAAGGTTTCGCAAAATGTCATTAAAGGTTTCACAAAATGCTATTAAAGGTTTCGCAAAATGCCATTAAAGGTTTCGCAAAATGCCATTAAAGGTTTCGCAAAATGCCATTAAAGGTTTCACAAAATGCCATTAAAGGTTTCGCAAAATGTCATTAAAGGTTTCACAAAATGCCATTAAAGGTTTCGCAAAATGCCATTAAAGGTTTCGCAAAATGCCATTAAAGGTTTCGCAAAATGTCATTAAAGGTTTCACAAAATGTCATTAAAGGTTTCGCAAAATGCCATTAAAGGTTTCGCAAGAATAAGCGAGATAAGCTAAGGCACTTTGGACATTTTATTTACTTTTATGTTCGTAATATTACTAAACATGCACAATCCATTTTTGGTTATTATAACATAGAGATAGTCATATTGTTTACGTCAGTCCTGATTGAAGATCGTCAATTTGTTATGTGTTAATAAACTGGATTTAAATTGTAATTTCTCGTCACCAACATTTTATATCGTAAGAATAACAATAAATAAATAAGAAACCCAAGACAGAAATTGAAAGGAATAGGAATTGTATTAAGAATACTTAATTACAATAAGTTGGCGCCATTACAGGCTCTAGGCAGACGTGTTTAGCGGTTCTCGTTGGTAAGGGAAAAGGTGTCGAATTCATAGCGACCTGACGAATCCATCCTGTCACTATAGGTGAATCCGGACCAGTCCACAACACATTGTAATATAGACATCATCATATCTAAACTGTTATGTTATTAACAAATATTACAATCATTGGGAATTGATGTCTGTACGGAGCCAGTGTGAAATCGTCTTTACTAGTCATTGTCCACTCAGCGGATGGAACCTGTATGCCACTAATTCATGTTCCAAGTGACTCATGAATTACAAGACATTTATTGGTTGTCGAGACATTTTGCCTGGATTTACCTTATGTCTTTTCAACTTTGTCAGTAACTGATACATAAACAATAAACTGACACAGCAATTATCTGTTTTAGTTCTGTTTACTTTTTATTAAAAGCATATGAAATTGGTTAACTTTTACGTTTTTGTGTAAATGAAAAAAATATAAACGAACAGTATGAATTTTGCTTAGCATTATCGAAAACATTGACAAATAGGTTGGTTTTTCTTTAAACCTGTTATTAAAACACACACACACACACACACACACACACACACACACACACATATATATATATATATATATATATATATATATATATATATATATATAATAAAAATAAATTTGCCGATTATGTGGCAAAAATGATGGTGATCTTGGATGACGTTGATAAATTTAAATGACTTTGACCTGTTAGTACGCATGATAAGACTCTTTCTATTGATAGTAATTTTCAAAAAAGATTACTCAAATTGGTTAAGAAAGGTGCTCTTCCTGGGGAAATTTACAATATTATCCAACTAATAGGGTCTTTAAGACCACATCTTTATGGATTACCTAAAACACATAAGGACAATATACCCGTAAGACCGATTCTCTCTATGGTCGGTTCGGTTCAACACAAGTTAGCTAAATGGTTAACTGAATTGCTTCAGCCTGTTCTTGAAGTATATTCAGCCAACTGTATTAAAGATTCATTCACTTTTGCTAAATATATACACAACTGCCCTTTCTCTGTTGAAAATAAGTTTATGTGTTCTTTTGACATCTATATACATGCGTTCCCTTATAAGAAACTATCGATATTTGTGCTGATGTACTATATCGTGGTTTCTCAGTTGGTCCCACTATCTCTGAGGAGGTCTTCGTAGAACTGATGCGGTTTGCTACAATGTCTGTCGAATTCAGTTTTGATAATGTCATGTATCAGTAAATGGACGGCATTTCTATGGGGTCACATCTTGGTCCTGCGTTGGCCAATATCTTCGTAGGTTTTCATGAGCACAATTGTTTGGCCCGTATTAATAAACCACTTACTTCCGATACGTTGATGATACATTTTGCGTGTTTAACAATGAGTCAGATTCCATATTATTCATCAATCAATTACACCCAGCCATACAGTTCACCTGTGAAAGGAAACACAATTCCACCCTTTCTTTTCATGGATGTACTAGTCGATAAATCTGATTCATTGTTTCTTACATCTGTTTACCGCAAACCAACATTTACTGGTTTATATTGCCACTGTGACTCTTTTTGTCGCAAACAAAGAAAAATAAATCTGATAAAATGTTTGGTTCATCGCGCCTTAAAGATTTGCTCTGAATTCCTGATTGATTCAGAGATTAAATTTATCAAAGAGGGTCTCACCGAAAATGGTTACCCTCTCGATATTGTTAATTCTAATATCGTTACCAAGATCACCCACTTTCATAAGCCTAAACTTTTTGGTCCTCCAAAATGTCCGCTGTACCACAGATTACCTTGGTTAAGTAATATTAGCATACAATTTGCTCACCAAATTTCTGTAGCTGTGCATCGTTCTTATCAGGTTTCGAACCCTAGAATCGTTTTATCTGCTCGGCCTTTGTTAAAATCCGCACACAAGGATGTTCTCCCACTCCCAACATATCAGTAATATTATTTATCAATTTAAATGTCGGTGCGATACCGTATAGGTGGGGAAAACAGTGCTATGGTTTGACTCCAGAATAAAACAACACCTCCCCCCTCTACAATACGCCAGGGCCGACAAAATAATGTAAATAATTTAGTCAACACATCCGCCAACACATCCGCCAAATGTGCGTAGGCTTACTACACTAGTGACTGGTTTTCCGTCATAAGTAGATTACATTCGTTATTCCACCTCAAAGTCCCGGAAGCAATATATATTAAATCATTAAAATCCTCCATTTGTAAACAAAAGGAGTGGCTTTTGTGACTCAATGTGATCCACTTGTGACCCCCCCCTCCCAATTTTCCCCCCAAACTTGTCACTGGACTTTATTATTAGTTTTTAATTGTAGTGTCTGAATTATTTTCACGTATTTATTCTAATGAGTGTGGACGAAAGCCGGCTCGTAGATTTATGTATTGATTTTTTTCCTCTCGTTTTTACACTTTTCAATTGTATTCCACACAAAAAATGTCACAAACGTCTATCTCTCTTTCTCTTTCTCTCCCCTCCCCCTCTCTCTCTCTCTCTCTCTCTCTCTCTCTCTCTATATATATATATATATATATATATATATATTGGGTGGGCTGAAACTTCGTTCTCTTTTTTAATGTGATTTTTTCGGCTTACTAAAGTTTTATATTCCTATTCTTCAAATCCTGTATTTGGCGTAGCAAGTATTTTGACGTCAGTGTGTAATAAGCCTCCAAGCAGAAGAGTTCGTACATTTTTGCTCGCATTTCAGGCCTTGAAATGGAGGATTAAGCTAAGCACTATTGACATCTAATGTTTTTTATAACAGAAAATGGAAAAATAGCAACAGACACCTCCAGAAAGATATGCCATGTGCATGGGGAGAATGCTATTACGGAACGGGTGTGCCAAGAATTGGTTTGCTCGATTTCGAAAAGGATATTTTTCAGTGAGAATTAATAGACAGTGGTCCAGTGAAAACTATAGTTGAACTAGATTGCCGTTTGACAACCAGATAAATCGCAGATATAGTTGAACTAGATTGCACTTTGACAACCAGATAAATAGCAGATATTGTTTAACTAGATTGCCGTTTGACAACCAGATAAATCGCAGATATAGTTGAACAAGATTGCCGTTTGATAACCAGATAAATCGCAGATATAGTTGAACAAGATTGCCGTTTGACAACCAGATAAATCGCAGATATAGTTGAACAAGATTGCCGTTTGACAACCAGATAAATCGCAGATATAGTTGAACAAGATTGCCGTTTGACAACCAGATAAATCGCAGATATAGTTGAACAAGATTGCCGTTTGACAACCAGATAAATCGCAGATATAGTTGAACTAGATTGCCGTTTGACAACCAGATAAATCGCAGATATAGTTGAACAAGATTGCCGTTTGATAACCAGATAAATCGCAGATATAGTTGAACAAGATTGCCGTTTGACAACCAGATAAATCGCAGATATAGTTGAACAAGATTGCCGTTTGACAACCAGATAAATCGCAGATATAGTTGAACAAGATTGCCGTTTGACAACCAGATAAATCGCAGATATAGTTGAACAAGATTGCCGTTTGACAACCAGATAAATCGCAGATATAGTTTAACTAGATTGCCGTTTGACAACCAGATAAATCGCAGATATAGTTGAACAAGATTGCCGTTTGACAACCAGATAAATCGCAGATATAGTTTAACAAGATTGCCGTTTGACAACCAGATAAATAGCAGATATAGTTGAACTAGATTGCCGTTTGACAACCAGATAAATCGCAGATATTGTTTAACTAGATTGCCGTTTGATAACCAGATAAATCGCAGATATAGTTTAACTAGATTGCCGTTTGACAACCAGATAAATCGCAGATATAGTTGAACTAGATTGCCGTTTGACAACCAGATAAATCGCAGATATAGTTGAACTAGATTGCCGTTTGACAACCAGATGAATCGCAGATATAGTTGAACAAGATTGCCGTTTGACAACCAGATAAATCGCAGATATAGTTGAACAAGATTGCCGTTTGACAACCAGATAAATCGCAGATATAGTTGAACAAGATTGCCGTTTGACAACCAGATAAATCGCAGATATAGTTTAACTAGATTGCCGTTTGACAACCAGATAAATCGCAGATATAGTTGAACAAGATTGCCGTTTGACAACCAGATAAATCGCAGATATAGTTTAACAAGATTGCCGTTTGACAACCAGATAAATAGCAGATATAGTTGAACTAGATTGCCGTTTGACAACCAGATAAATCGCAGATATTGTTTAACTAGATTGCCGTTTGATAACCAGATAAATCGCAGATATAGTTTAACTAGATTGCCGTTTGACAACCAGATAAATCGCAGATATAGTTGAACTAGATTGCCGTTTGACAACCAGATAAATCGCAGATATAGTTGAACTAGATTGCCGTTTGACAACCAGATGAATCGCAAATATATTTGAACTAGATTGCCGTTTGACAACCAGATAAATCGCAGATATAGTTGAACAAGATTGCCGTTTGACAACCAGATAAATCGCAGATATAGTTTAACAAGATTGCCGTTTGACAACCAAATAAATCGCAGATATAGTTGAACAAGATTGCCGTTTGACAACCAGATAAATCGCAGATATAGTTGAACAAGATTGCCGTTTGACTACCAGATAAATCGCAGATATAGTTGAACTAGATTGCCGTTTGACAACCAGATAAATCGCAGATATAGTTTAACAAGATTGCCGTTTGACAACCAGATAAATCGCAGATATAGTTGAACAAGATTGCCGTTTGACAACCAGATAAATCGCAGATATAGTTGAACAAGATTGCCGTTTGACTACCAGATAAATCGCAGATATAGTTGAACTAGATTGCCGTTTGACAACCAGATAAATCGCAGATATAGTTGAACTAGATTGCCGTTTGACAACCAGATTACTCGCAGATATAGTTGAACAAGATTGCCATTTGACAACCAGATAAATCGCAGATATTCTCAGGATTTCCTAATTGAACGAGAACAATGAGTTGAATAAACTCGTATATGTTTCTAAACTTGATATGTTGGTTCCCCATAAACCCACAGAAGAAAAACCTTGTTGGTCAACCCAATATATATATATATATATATATATATATATATATATATATATATATATATATATATATATATATATCCAAATGTCTGTGTGTATGTGTGTGATGTTTGTGTGTTCCCTATAGAAAGAAGGGTTAGAGAATCTACATAAAATCTTAACATCTATTCTCATGTCAAATTTACCAGACAGGACAATGAACGTGTTCGCGGATCTCTAAGCGCAATCCTAAGGGAGTTATGAGGGCATATTCCTCTTAAAATTTAAAATATATCTTATTTTTATGAAATTTAAATCATATGTATAAAATTTTCTTTGTAAGTGTTATAGTACTTTATTTATACGGACTACTGTAACGCTTCCACTCACCATAAATACTGGAAGCACCTGTTTTTTAGTGTTGGATCTACTTAAGCCTGACAGGAACTGGATCATTTCGGTAGCGTTTTATCTGCCGAGCCGAATACATAGTCCTAGGTGGTCTGAGGAGGCTCACCCTCCCAGGCCTTATCTCCCCTCTTTTGGGTGGATTAAGTTTATTGCTTACTGTATGAGGCGCCTCGATTTCAGAATGCCGACAGGGCTGCCCATGAAATCTTTTAGAGGCCAGAGTGCTCCTTCTTTAGGGGCACTGGTTTGACTCTCTCAAACTTTCGGCCTTGTACCACATATTTCTGCGGTGATAATTAAGTAAATACCTGGAACCACACCAGTCTATACTGGCAGTCAACACTGACGCCCACCCACTCTTGTTCTCTGTTGTATTATACTTATTTCCATATACTTGTTTTCTTTAAACAGACTTCGTTTTTTGCTTACAGGCCCACAACAACTGGCGATGTGGTATACAAACTTACACCCCACATCAACTGAGAACCTTAAAATGGACGGCGACAAAGTATATTAAGGTTTTTTTCGGGAACATTAAAAAAAAGAAAAAACGTCGAGAAATCGACGCTAAATTCACTTGACAACGTCCTGGTTCTAAAATAAGAAAAACACACGTAAACGAGCAACTTATTTTCTCTCAAAGAAGAAAGCTCAGTGATTTTTTATTGTTATTTCGGCACTGTGATAATTTTTAACAAGAAGAGAATACATGATATTTTCTTTTCTCTCCCAAAGAGAAAAGTCCTGCCGCCGAATAAAAAATAAAACCTTATTTTTTTTTGTTGACGAAAATACTGAGCGCAAATTCTACGGTTACGTGAAAAGCGGACAATAAAAAGTGATTTTTTGTCGAAGAAAAAAAGATTTTATACCCTCTTTCTCTTTTTATAACCAATATATCGTTAGCAGCATCATATAAAAAGAACTTCTAACGGGCGTATTCTAAAAATACACATTTTAAACATGGAAGATTTTCAAGCACATTTGAAAGAACTCGCCAAATACAACAGCAACAATAAAACAGAAGAAATATTTCTGGAACAAAAGAAAGAAGCCGACAAAAAATTAATGTAACAAAAAAGAGAAACCAATCAAAAGATTGAAGTATTAATGCAAAAGTAACAAAAACGATATTTCTTTTTCGCAGAATGCCGTTTGGAGTTCAATTGACAATTTCACTTGTCCCCAGACGAAGATAACATCTTTACTTCATATTTCGGAAAGTATGAGGATCTATACAAAATAGATTGTGAAAATTTAACAGACTTTAAAAAAGTTTGCCTGCTGCTCCGAAATTCGTGGTCTGTATTATACCCCGAAAAACGAGTGACTTAACTTTTCTGAAGCTGTTAATCTTTTAACAGAATTATTTAGCCCTAAAACTAATCTGTACCACAAACGATGAAAGTGTTTGAATTTAGTCAAAAAAGATGGCGAAGACTACGCAACGTTCAGAACTCTACGTCTGTTTTCTGCGTCTTTTCCTGATACACGTCCTTGCACGAAAATTAAACATCTAAACTTATCCGCGCTAAGTTCAGCTAATTTGAATTCGTCACAGTATTTATCAACGATTGGTTGATAAACACTGTGACGAATTCAAATTAGATAAACTTAGCGCGGATAAGTTTAAATGTTTGATTTTTGTGCAAGGACGTGTATCAGGAAAAGACGCAGAAAACAGACGTAGAGTTCTGAACAAGTTAGAATGTAAACCACGTTTAACATTACAGAAATTAGCGGAACGCTGTCATAGATTTGTAAGTATTAAAGAAGATTCGAAAGACATTGGAACACATTTAAACTCTCTTTCAAAAACAAATCAAAACAAAAAGAGGGATTACTTTCACGCTCTTAAAAAACAATCCAGCTCAATTAAAATCAGGATAAATTACCGCCGAGCCCCTATTTCCATTGTGGATTCCTCCATTCGGTAACGTATTGTCCATACCGTTTTAAAACCTGTTTAACCTGTAATAAAGTCGGACACAAGAGTTTACATTGCAGAACGAATAGAGGAAATAAAACTCCGGTTAAATACATGAAAACGGACGAACAAGACGGCAGAAGTATGAAAAAATATGTACAGGTAACAATCCTAAAAAACTAAGGACCAAAAGCTTAGCCAGAACGCAGACTGGTCAAAGAAGTAAATCTGAGGATGAAATTATCACCGACATTACTTTAAACAGAATTACGAAAAAAGTAAATATGTTCATATTAAAAAATACCAACAATTTATTTGGCACAGACTTATTGTAGCGGTTCAACCTATGAGGGTTTCCAACCAACATTTTTGGCTAGAAAATAAAAAATCTGACGACCGACTCAGAAAAACGAAAGAAGGAATTTATTTCAACCATAAAACATCGTATGAAATTGACTTCAAATAAATTGTCGGAAGAAGTTAAAGCACATAAAGACACAAAATGCACCCTGCAAATAGCTAAAACTTAACTGAAAGAAATTAAGTCAAATCCCTTTGGATCACCAGTTGAAAGTTAAAGAGAGTGAACTCATGGTTTCAGAGCTGGAATCGCTTAAGTTTAAACTCAAAGATGTCTTGGAAGAGCTAAAGACTATGAAAGATAAGGCGACCTGTCTTGAAGTTGAATGTCGAAGCAAGGAAGACATTTCTTCAAAGTTCAAAGATGTGCTCTAAAATCAAAAGTGTCGAATAAAAAGGCTGGAAGATATCAAATCTGAATTTGATAGAGGCCTTCATTAGGAACACATAGATCAAATTAGGAAACGACTGTCGGAAGCCACCGACAGAACGCTACAGGAAGAAGTTATGGTTACCAGATACGACACTTCCCACATACAGCTACCTCAAGCAGCCTCAAAATAGCGTCAATCAAAAACGAAATGATATTATGACTGCTGAAGAGGGGGGTGTTATGGTACCTTAGCTATATGGACTACTTGAACTCTTCTACTCACCTAAATGCTGGGAGCACCTGCTTCTTAGTGTTGGAAGCACACCAGTCTATACTGGCAGTGAAGAATTCTTCTTTCCTATGAATCAGATGATGCTGGTGTTGTCATTAGTTTCCCAGATGTTTTTCTAGTTATAAATCGTTCTGGAAAGACATCGGGTACTTACCGGAAGGACCACGAGAAGGTTTCCAAAATGAACAAGTGATACTGTGGAACCGACTGGATTCGAACTTGGAACACCCAGGTCTGCAGTCCGTGTCGTTATCCACTTAACCACCGTCATCTCCCGGCAGTAAAGACTGACGTACAACCACTGTTGTTCTCTGTTGTAGTATACTTTTTTTTAATAGACTTGTTTTCTTAAAATTTTGAGTTGTGTTTTCTTTCCAGCCCCTTTACATGTCCACAACAACTGGCGACGTAGGATTTGAACTCACATCCCCACAACAATAAGACAATGGAAGTGCTACCGAATCTTTACGTACTACTGGACCTATGGGGACTGAACCTTATTTAAAACTTCAAATATACCTCACTTTGATGAAATTTATATCATATTTATAATATTATCCGGGGAAGACAATGGAAGTGGTCCAGAATCTCTACATTACCTTCTATTTGTTGAATATCAACGTTCTCCCCATCTATAAGTGATCCATGTTGACAGAACTTAAAACTTCAAATACGTATATCCGATTCTAATTAAATTTAAACCATATGTATAAGAGACTTATTCAAAGAGTTTTCCAACATTTCAGATTCTCCCGGCTATATTAGGGGGTGAAACGGGAGGAGGGGGCAGTAAAAACAAAAAAATATGATGTTATGAGCATAGTAAAAAAGTACATAGTAAATATCCTCATTCAATCCCGAGCAACGCAGAGGCTTCCTGCAAGTATATATATATATATATATATATATATATATATATATATACAGGGTGGGCCAAAATAAGGGTCCTATCTTTAAATTTGAATAACTTGAATTTGAATAACTTCAACAAAATAAAAGTTAAACTCACCAAACTTTATGTGTGTGTAGACTGACCCTTCCGAGATTTTTTGAAATAAACAAAACAAATTTTAGCCGAAAAACACTTCTTAAAACTTACAAAAACTGAAGTATTGTTTTTTACACTGTTTTGAGTTTTTTAAGCAAAAATAATGTTTTCTAAATGAGGGTGCGTTCCTTAGGGCTAATACGGCTCATGCTTGCTTCGGAAGGGGTCCTTTACTTATTCTAAAAAAAAATCAAAAAAAAAATCAATAAATAAAAAAGTTATGAATTTTTAAAAATAGGACCCTTATTTTTGCCCACCCTGTATATATATATATATATATATATATATATATATATATATATATATATATATATATATATATATATATATATATATATATTAGTACTTCATGTATCCACATAAAATATTATAAGGAGATATAATTTTTTATGTGTCAGTTTTCAGTATTTACTTCAACAGTGCTCGATACGTAAGTAGAGCTAGGTAGTAAGCAATGAAAATATATATGGCAATCAAGCTACACAGAGGCTCCCGTGTTTCATCCCCGGGGGGAATCGTCCGGCTAAATGCCTTTAGCCTGACGATTCCCCCCGGGGATGAAACACGGGAGCCTCTGTGTAGCTTGATTGCCATATATATTTTCATTGCTCACTATATATATATATATATATATATATATATATAAGTAATGATGGTGTGGTGGAGTTGTTATCCACAGGTCTGTGTGATGCGTCTAGTGCTACAGCGGAGCGTACTTGTAGTTGCATGGGCTTCCTACTCTTGCTATTCGCTTAGCCGCCAGATAGCCAACTAGTTGTGCGAAAAGGGAGCCGAGTGAGTAAGTCTCCCCTGCTGGTATATAGCCTATCCCCAGACAAGACTCTAGTCTGACCTCCTCGTGGTACACTATGGTAACTGGGTGCTTTGCGGCCCCAGGCTAATAGACTAGAGATCTCGGAGTAGGTTAGAACCCCAGAGGTGCAGTGTGCAGGGCCTGCTGGCATGCAGATATGTCCCGGCGCTCACCAATCTAACCCCCTGCCACTGGGTAGTGGTCTGTCTCAACCCCTCTCTCTCTCTCTCTCTCTCTCTGTATATGTACATGTGTGTATATATGTATATGTATATGGCGCCGGATCAGGGAAATTTCCAGTTTGGTATCTGGGGGCGCGTTTAACCCACTAGGAGAGATGCCCCCTAAGCCTTTGTTAAGGCAGGTGTCTAGGAGATGGAAAACTCTGATGTATAACCTGAGGGTTGTTGCTTACTTTTTCTGTGGCACTCATTTGCACCGATCTTGTGCAATCAACAATTCCAAAAAGTGCGGATGGTCCTACACAAGCCTTCACCACTCAAATCAAATCATTCGTGTGGGTTTTCTAGCAGCTTTTCTAAAATCGACATGAGTATTTCTGGGTCCACTGGCGAGAGAGTAAAGGCGACGGGGACAGGCAAAGGATATTGCTGGAAGTCTCTAGCTGGCACTCTACACAGTGGCGGCTGGTGGGTGATGGCCGTTTGGTACAAACCTTTGGGCAATTGTGCCGTTCGTGTCCTCCACCAGTGACAAAGCAGGCCTATCTAGGATCAGCACTGCTTTCCCTATTTCAGGGAGGGGCGATAAAAGGAGCCCTAAACATTGCATGCCCTTCTTTGACTTGTCAGCCTACTGCAGCTGTCTAGTTATCCAATACAGCAGTCAGAAAACAAAGAAATTTATGAAGCTAAACATTGGATCTTGGAATGTGCGCACATTGCAGGATAGTGATACGTCACTAGAAAGGAAAACGGCCCTCGTATCAATGGAATTAAGGAAACATGATGTAGATATTGCTGCCCTTAGTGAGACGCGTCTGCCTGGTCACTCACAGCTGTGTGAGGTAAAAGGTGGATACACGTTTTTCTGGGCTGGTAAACCAGAAAACGAACCACGTCAATCTGGCGTAGGGTTTGCAGTGAAGACGGAAATTGCTAGATCACTTCCAACACTCCCAGTAAGTCATTCAGATCGTATTATGACCCTAAGACTTCCACTAAAAAACAACACATTCGCAACACTTATCAGCTGTTATGCCCCTACTATGAATAGTTCAGATCAATGCAAAGCTGATCTTTACAATGATTTGTGTAGCTTAATCTCAAAAATTCAGCATAAGGATAAGGTTGCTTTGATGGGAGACTTCAATGCTCGAGTGGGGCTCAACTTTCAAACATGGGCTGGTGTTCTGGGTCACCATGGTGTTGGAAAAATGAATTCAAATGGATTGCGACTCCTGACGTTATGCAAAGAATTTAACTTCAGTGTGACAAACACGTACTTCCAACAAAAGCATTGTCGAAAAACATCATGGATGCACCCCCGATCAAAAGATTGGCATCTCATTGACTACATAATTACCAGAAAGCGCGACCTCAGAGATTTTAAGATAACACGCTCTTTCCATAGTAGCTGTTGTTTATCAGATCATGCGCTTATAGTCGGCAAGACCATCTTCCATTTAGACAAGAGGAGAGTGAAAAAGTCTTCTGTTCCAAAACGCCTAAATGTTCTGCCTCTAAAACAGGCAGATACACAAAATGAGCTGAAGGAAAAAGTTACGGCCGCTATAGCTTCTGTAGAGGTAAATAGTGACGTTTCAAGTTCTTGGGATTCATTGCGCAATGCTGTTTATGACTCGTCTGCTGAGGTTTTGGGCTTCCCTTTACGGAAACATCAAGACTGGTTTGATGAAAACAACACTGAAGTGCAGAAGCTTATCGACCAAATGCATGTTTGCCACAAAACATGGCTCGAGGACAAAAATTCCACAGTGAAAAAGAAGGCGTATAGAGCTCACAAAGCACAAGTTCAGAAGGCACTTAGGGCATTGAAAGAGGCTTGGTGGTCATCCAAAGCTGCGGAACTTCAGGACGCAGCCGACAGGAAGGATTCTAAGTCATTTTACTCTGGCCTGAAAGAGGTGTTTGGTCCTCAAATGAATGGCTCTGCCCCAGTTTTTGCTGAGGATGGAGAAACACTGCTAACTGACAAATCTGCTATCCTTAAGCGCTGGAAGCAGCACTTTGAAACTGTCCTTAACTCTGCATCGGTGACTGACGAAAACATCATTTCCTCTCTTCCGCAGCATCCCGAAATTCCGGAGCTGTCTTTTCCACCTACAGTTCAGGAAGTATCTCAAGCTAAAAAACAGCTATCGTCAGGGGCACCGGGCAGAGATTGCATCCCCATTGAGGTGTACAAACATGGCGGAAGAGCACTCGAGGAAAAACTGACCATCTTGTTTGTGGAGATATGGAAAGTTGGTGGAGTCCCACAGGACTTTAAGGATAGTAATGTCAAGCATCTTTATAAGAGCAAGGGAAGCAGGAATTCTTGCGATAATCATCGCGGGATATCTCTGCTTTCTGTTGCAGGTAAAATTCTTGCAAGGTTGATTCTGAACAGGATCATCAGACATCTTATTGATGAGATTTACCCAGAGTCCCAATGTGGTTTTCGCTCTGGTCGAGGTACAATCGACATAGTATTTGCCCTTCGTCAAGTTGCTGAAAAAGTTCGTGAAAAAAATCGGGAACTGTACATGGTTTTTATTGATTTGACAAAAGCATTCGATACGGTCAGTCGCGTAGCACTTTGGAAAGTTCTTCATAAGCTTGGAATCCCCAACAACATGCTTGATGTCATAATCTCCTTTCATGAAGGGATGAAAGCACAGGTCGTTTCCAATGGGGAAACCTCAGAGCCTTTTGAAGTTACCAACGGTACGAAACAGGGTTGTGTGATGGCACCTGTGCTGTTTGCATTGTTCTTCTCGGTGATGCTTCGGCACGCATTCGCTGATGAAAGCACAGGTGTTAAGTTTCAATTCCGAACCACAGGTGGGCTCTTTAACCATCAGCGTTTTAAAGCCAAAACCTTGGTTCGAGAAGCCATCATTCGGGACCTTCTCTTTGCAGATGATGCTGCCCTGGTCGCGACTTCTTTTGAAGAAGCTCAGAATCTTTTGACAAAATTTTCAGGTGCATGTAGGGCCTTTGGTTTAACAATCAGTTTAAAGAAGACTGAGGTGGTCTATCAACCATGCCCTACCCCTAAACAAGTTCAAGGAGTGAAACAAAATCAGCCTGTCCATGAATTTCCATTAGAAAAACTCAAAGTGGATGGCAGACCAATGAACTATGTCAAAAACTTTACCTACCTAGGTAGCAAAGTTAATTCTGCTGCTTCACTTGATGATGAAATCATAAACCGAATTGCAAAAGCGGCAAATGCCTTCGGAAAGCTGAAACATCGTCTTTGGAGTAGCAGAGGCATTAAGTTGAAGACAAAAATCAATGTGTATAGGGCTGTAATATTGACAGGTCTTCTCTATGGATGTGAGGCGTGGACGCCTTACCGGCATCACATTCGCCAATTGGATGTGTTCCACAGGAGCTGCCTTAGGACCATATGTGGACTTAGTTTGAAGGACAAAGTCGCTAACATCGATCTTTACAACAGATGCCATATTGGTGGAATTGAAAGTTTCCTGTTGCAGTCTCAATTGCGATGGGCTGGTCATGTAGCAAGAATGGACGAAGGGAGGATACCTAAAGCACTGATGTACAGTCAGTTAGCTTGTGGTAACAGGAATGTTGGTCGGCCCTTGCTGAGGTACAAGGATAAATTGAAAGATGCGCTGACGGCAATTGGAGTACCCCCCAAAAACTTTGAAGACTGTACAAAAGACAGGAAGACATGGCGAGCAGCTTGTTGCATTGGACTGGAGAGATTCAACGAGACCTGTGTGGATAATATGAGAACTGCCAGAGTTAGGCGAAAAGCTAGAGAGAGTGCTCCACACCTGGCATCCGATTACTCACACTCTTGCACTGTCTGCGGCTTTCCTTGCAGGTCTCTTGCCGGACTCATGTGTCATGAACGATCTAAACACAAATGAAAGTTGTTGGAACCTCATACGTCGCAATCGACGGGAGAGTCCATCATATAAGTAAATTTCGCGTACAACAAAATCGTAAGATAAATTTCAGAGGAAACAGTTTTTTAATCAATGAAAGAAAATCGTTAAAATTTTCCTTAAAGCCTTATCGTCTGACCTTCTTAGAGGCAACGTCAGAATGATAAATTAAAAACTAAGAAAATCGAATGAGATATGAGGGGAAAAATTGTTTAAGTTAGAGAAAACGATTGAGAAAAAAAACCCCCAAAAAACGTGATATTTGTTTACACAAGGTTTCGAGATCATCTGAGAACTTTACAGCACAGGAATCACCCATCGGTAATCACCTGGTTAGTACAAATAGTTATTCTGACAAGTATTCCGATAGGTGGTTTTCTGTTTTACGCAGTGCCAGGTCGAACTACCATCTCAATATTATTGAGACGTTAGTTATAAACAATTCTCGAACTAACCTGTGTAGACAAAAGATTTTGAAGCATCAGTTGGAGATCTTTAATGATTCAAATCCACCATAACGTTGAGAGATTTACGTTTTTTTTTCTTTCAATCGTTTTCTCCAGCTAAAAATTTTTTCCCTTATATCTCATTCGATTTTCTTAGTTTTTGACATATATATATATATATATATATATATATATATATATATATATATATATAATATTTTTCAAATAGACTCATATGCACATGTGTTTCATGCCAAACCTGCAATCATCAGTATGAAAAGAGGACTCCCTGCCGGTCACACGGTTCGAACCCAATACGAAAGTTAAATTTAACTTAGTACTCGGAGCGCGTACCAGTACCAATTACAGATTGCCTAGAGATGGGAAAATAAATTAACATCTAAAATGGCAAAGTCAGCGGTCATAGAATATATATACATATATATATATATATATATATATATATATATATATATATATAGTAAGTCAAGAAAATATATTTATGGCAATTTAGCTACACAGAGGCTTCCGCGTTTCATTCCCAGGGGGAAATCGTCAGGCTAACATGCATGGAGTTAGTTTTGCCGGGTGTTTTTATAGACACGTTTAGCTAGTTAACAAATTAGATTCTTTGCTGTTCTCTTAGCCAATCATTGGACTTCTCACGAACAAAGGTTCGGTTGATTTTATTTCCTATTTCCTATTCTATTCTTCTGTTTTCTATAAGATGACTCATCCCCGTTTCTTTGTTGTTCTTTTGGCCAATCGTTGGGCTTCACAAATAAATGTCTGGTTTATTTTACTACCTTTTTCCTATTCTATTTTCCTTTTTTCTATAGAATGACTCATCAATGTTTTTTGTTGCGTCCATATGACCTTATTTTTACACGTGCTTGCTTGTATTTTTATTTTAGGTCTTAGTTTTTAAGTTTTTAGATTTTAGTTTAGTTTAGTTTTTTTAATTTATTTGTTTATTTATTTATTTATTTATTTATAATGTATTGTTAACCTAAGGTGAATTTTATTCTGTGCAGGCAGTTGTGTGCTATTTCACTTCGACGTGAATTTCCGCATCAGAACAAAAGTCGTTAGTGTTTACTTTGATCTGTTCAGTTACCTTCTTTGTGCCCTTTTCAGCAGGAAGAGAAAAAGTTTTACCCCAAGTAGCATATCTGATTAGATGCCAAATCAGCACGATGGTAATATCTCGTTATGTTGAGTAATGTCTCTTCAGTTTGGTGTCGGAGATTTATGGTGATATCAACCATTATTAGTAGGTGATCAACATCCTCGGGTGAACTATGTGCATCTGTGCATAAGCCTCGAGCAGGGTTGTCAAGAATAGGTCGAGAAGTAAAGCTAGATTGTCCTCAAAATATGGAAGGCGAATCGGGAAAGTGACGGCAATTCTGCTATCCTAACGTATGTTAAGCAAGTGCCTCAGACAATTCTGCTGGAAATATCATCTGCAGGGAGCAAATCCCGAACAACAGTAGAGGATGTCCTTGACAATTTTTTAAAACGCTGTAAGTTATGCAGTCGACCCAATGTGCGAAATCGAATATACACACACCTTTGTTACAGGTAGTGAGAGACCATGACAGAGTTACAGCAAAATAGATGGAAAACAAACTAGGTGCAGGTATATCCTCCCGTTTAACACAATTATCAACTGCATCGGCTTCAAAGAGACAACCATTGCCGTTGGCATGTGCTTTTATGTTGTCTTGCAGCACACGAAGGAATCTAAGTTATGAGGTAATCCCAACTTACTCAATACCTTCCGAAGCGCATTCCAATTAACTGTATCGAACGCTTTTGTCAGATCAACAAAGACCTGATATAGGTCTAGACGATGTTAAATACACTTAAATACACTTTTCCCGCATTTGAAGTGCCGTAAAGATCATAGCAGCCTGTAGGTTTACAGCAGTTTTCTTATCCTTCAGTTTTGCAACATTCATTCTACGAGGACACATGACGTTGCTGAATCGTCTCTTCAGCCGAATTACGAACCTTATGTGAGCACACACCAGACGATGACCTGTCCAGCACCCGATATTCCTTCTGACTCGAACCTTGCAGACGTCATGTAGATCGCGTCTATGTGTGAGGACGTAATCAATCAAATGCCATTGCTTGGATCGTGGAGGCATCCACGTGTTCTTATACTTAGGTGTCAGGTGGAAACACGTGTTTGTCATCACTAAATCCAGCTCCGATCACATTTGCAGAAAAACGCAACCAGCTCTTATTTATAGTTCCAGGGGACGCCATGTTTGATATTCCCTAGCCACTCTCGCATTGAAATCCCCCAGTAAGACAATTTTATTAGCTCGCGGAGCAGTGAGGATAACTCTTTTAAGATATTCATAAAGTGATCTTACAAACTCAGGTGGGATGTCCAATGTAAGAGCATGAACAGAAATAAGAGTTGCATATCGCTGACCAGGTAAACGTCAGATCACAATGCGCTTATTTAGACAACAAGGAAGATTCCCGAGTTTAGAAACAAACCCCTTTCTTCAGCGCAAATCCTACGCCATGGTTGTATCGTTCGCCTTCCGGTTTCCCGATCCAGTAAAATACATATTCAGAGCCCTCCTCTACACGACTACCCTCCTCCAACAGTCTTGTCTCTAACAACACTGCTATGTCAATGTTGAACCGTAACAGTTCTTGTCCAACAAGTGCTGTCCGTCGCTCAGGTCAGAACCATAACAATCAAGTATGGTTCTGACGTCCCAGCAAGCTATTTTCAAATTAAATTTCGTATTACTCATTACATTCATAAGCACGACACATAGTTGGTATTTACATATGGATCACATACGCAAAAAGTACCAGCACAGCAACAGCATTATAGTGTTCAACGCTTGTGCGACACGACGACCACTCTCTGAGTATCGGCGACTATGAACCTGGAGTGATGGACAAACAGCCCGATGACAAGTAGTCACTCAGATTTATTTAAGTAAATATTTAATTATTTTGACCTATATACGCCGGCGTTTCAAGCTTCCGCTATCATCAGTGTAGGAGATGATAATTACAGACGGTCGCAAGATTCGAACCCACAAACAAACGCTACAAGCAAACAGATACGAGAAATTAATACGTAAAGAACAGGAATTAAGTTCTATTTATACTAAGCAGGCACAGACAGTATACTATCGAGAGTGTTCAACGAACGTTGTCGAAACATGGCATGTAGGTAAGTGACAGCCTATTATTAACTCCCCGAACAGGGCTCAATTTCAATTTCTTAAAGATGCTCATAAAAATATTTCTTTAAGTAAATATAACATTATTTTTACTTACATACGCCTGCATTTGAAGAAATGAAGGAAAGTGGCGGTAGTAAGCCGAGTTCTCGCTATAGGAAAGTATAAAACATTATAGCTCAGTCGATCATCTACTATTTTTAGCTTTTTCCTGATTCTTCTGTTTTTAGTTTTCCTGTTCTTCCCCTCTCTATCTCTCTCTCTCACACACACGTACACATACACACACACATACACACACATACACGCATTACCGTCTCCTCTAGTTTTTGCTTGTTTTTTTTTTGTTGTTTTCTTTGACACAATTTTCTTTCTTTTCTTTTTCTATTTTAACCAAATCCGCTTCGCTGCAAATGCGTCATAATCACTCGTCGGTTTAACCCGGATTAACGAACGTCAAAGGAACGAATATCGTGAAGGTATTGCCCCCGCACCCAACGCCCACGCGGTACTTAGCGGAACTTAAGGAAACAGGGTTAATGTTGAGATAAATATTATTGAAGCAACAGTTAACACACAACTGAACAATAAATAAATAATTTAAAGAAAGACATAAGATAAATGGCGTAAATAGAGTAAAAGCTTAATCCGAAATGATCGATTTATAATCATTGATGACGTTAAACGTCATCACTAATCGGGCAAGAATATTGATTCAGTTTGATAATCAGAGAAATAATAACTCTCAAGACACGTACAAGTTTACAGAAAATGAATGCATAGGATACAGCAGTAGTTTATAATATATATATATATATATATATATATATATATATACAGGGTGGGCCAAAATAAGGGTCCTATCTTTAAATTTGAATAACTTGAATTTGAATAACTTCCACCAAATAAAAGTTAAACTCACCAAACTTTATGTGTGTGTAGACTGACCCTTCCGAGATTTTTTGAAATAAACAAAACAAATTTTAGCCGAAAAACACTTCTTAAAACTTACAAAAACTAAAGTATTGTTTTTTACACTGTTTTGAGTTTTTTAAGCAAAAATAATGTTTTCTAAATGAGGGTACGTTCCTTAGGGCTAATACAGCTCATGCTTGCTTCGGAAGGGGTCCTTTACTTATTCTAAAAAAAAAAATCAAAAAAAAATCAATAAATAAAAAAGTTCTGAATTTTTAAAAATAGGACCCTTATTTTTGCCCACCCTGTATATATATATATAAAATAAATGAAAAATCTATATCAACGAAAAATACGTCCTATAAAGTTAAGGGCAACTAATAATGCAATGTTCTACATCTTAATCACTTAGGAAGTGAAACAATCGAAATAATAGTAAGCAAAAAAATAACAACGAACGCTGCAATCACCAACAAAAATAAATACATAAAAGTACATTAAATATTTAGGTGATAAAAATCGTACATATTTATAGACAGGGCGTCTTGGTTCGATGGTAAAACGCTGGACTATAGACATTAATATCGAAGGTTCGAGCCTTGTCTAAGTTAGCCATGCTGATGACGACTGTGAGCCAGAAACACGTGTCCATAGATTACTTTTAAGTGCGTATAAAATTACAAAAATATATATATTAACGAAAAATACATCCTATAAAGTAAAAGGCGACTAATAATGCTATTTTCTGGATCCTAATCACTTGGGAAGTGAGACAATCGAAGTAGTAGTGAGCAAAAAACAACGAACGCTGCAATAATCGTTGTTTTAATTCTTGGAACTGGTACACATAATGTTCTAATTGTTTTTATCACCACTTACTTATATATATATATATATATATATATATATATATATATATATATATTATAAAATTTGATGCTTAGGGTCCAACTGTACGAACAGTTGAACAGTAAAGACTCAAGTAACCAAAAAGTAACCCTAAACAGATATTCTTATTTACTTGCCTTCCCACAATGGCAAAGTTAGACACAAGGTCGATTTTTAATGTGGGGTAATCCAGCTTCCCCAAAAGAAGCACTCTGGATTGGAACAAAAATTAAAGTTGCCTCAGTCTAGAAGGACTTCTTTACTGATCTAGGACAGAATAGACAAAGTGTAACATCAGAACAGATACTACACCTTGTTCTAAATAGTTATATTGTTATTGAATTATCACAATACAGTTTTCAACTGGTGATACCAGATCAGGCTGCCCTGTGGCTCCCTGAGACGAAATTCACCTACATTGACGTTTTTTGTTTTTTTGTTTGTAAAACTTAATTATGTTCTACAAAACCAAAAACAACAGCCTCTCTCCCTTTCTCCCTCCCCTTTTTTATTTTTCCTACCCTACTCCCGGTCCTGGATATGACCTTAAACTACATCCGATGGTGAGATCCGGCTTACAGACTTTGGGGAATGTGGAGCCTCCTCTTAATTACCATTGCTCCCAGGTCCACCCTGACCCGGAGTGGTAGTACCTGTTAGGGTCCCAACTATGGGTTAAATAGAAACAGATATTAAAAGGGGAAAGAAACAAAAAAGAGAAGAAAACAAGACCAGATTCGGCATTAAATAACCCAAAAAGGGTTGATATGCCGTAAAACAAAACTACCAAACCAAAAACCCTGATTAAACATTTGAAGACATAAAGAACTTGAAGCATAAAAACTTTCACTATAATGACCAGATTCGGCATTAAATAACCCAAAAAGGGTTGATATGCCGTAAAACAAAACTACCAAACCAAAAACCCTGATTAAACATTTGAAGATATAAAGAACTTGAAGCATAAAAACTTTCACTATAATGACCAGATTCGGCATTAAATAACCCAAAAAGGGTTGATATGCCGTAAAACAGAACTACCAAACTACCAAACAGTTTTCAAAACGAAGTTAAAGTTGATTTAATTTTAAACGTTTTTCCATCTCTGAGTTTTTTTTAAATCATTTTGTTTTCTCACAAAATATATAAAAAGAACACGCACACAGAATTTTTATTTGAAATGAAGTTAGCTTATTTCTTTTTCCCTGGATGGAATTGAATGGGATTTTTTTTACTATAAAATTGTTTTCATTTGTTTTTAAATATTGCTTCAAACATTATATTTCTGTACCCCTAAATTACGTACATACCCTTCTGTTTTAAATTCAGTATTTTCTAACAATGGAAAAAAGAAACTTTAAAATTAATATTTAAAAAATTAAACATGACTATATATTTTAACTATAGCCCCTCTCCCCATCCTCGATTAATTACTGCCCGGATGGCTGGTAGGTTTTGCTAGTAGATATATAAGAGAGAGGGAGGTTGAAGAGAGTCAGGTAAAAGATACAAATTATAGGTCACCTTTGTTTAAATTTGAAACCGACGGTACCAATGTTTTTTCTGATCCTCTGTAATACATAATTTTTAATTTAATTTAATTTTTCATCCCGGTTCATTCTATATTTTAATTATTTTAAATATTTAATTTGCTGTATCTTATGTAATTTCATTATTATTATATTTATTGATCTTACTGATGGAGTAATGTATAGTTGCATAATCAGAGGTTATGTCTCCCATATTGATTCGATATATGTATTATTTGAATTCATACTAAAATTTGATGTTTTTTCTTAAATAACTTCTGCATGTGATGTTAAAGAGACTGTTGTGAGTCATCAAAAGTATAATACAAAATAAAAGTTTCGAAATTGTCTTGGAAACAGTCGTATGCCAAATATTCGTTATATTTGAATTCTTGGGACTGATATAAACAATGTTCTAATTTTTATTTATCTTAACTTACCGTATATATATATATATATATATATATATATATATATATATATATATATATATATACAGAAAATGAATGAGGAAATAAGAAAACTCAAAATACTCAGAAGTTCAACATCTGAACTTCTGAGTACCTTGAGTATTCTTTTTCCAAATTACTTTACCATAACAACATTATTGTTGGCATTGACTGATCTAAATTTAGGATCCTTTTAGCCAAACAAGTTTTGTATATATATGTATCATTTTTCAAAGTTTAATGTTACCGATAATATTTACATTACCGATTTTAATCCTCTGATGAAAAGAAATGATCTTTGAACATCCATGGATTAAGGATGATGAGACCCCTTCTTTCTTTTGAACTTCGGATGTTTTAATAAATATTGTATTTGTACGACTTTTATTTTCATCATTCATTTTCTAAATTTATTTCTCTATCCAATATATTGGACTTTCTATTATCACGATACATTATTATTAAAGGTTAAATCCTTCATCTTTAAATTCTTATTCAACGTTATATATATATATATATATATATATAAATATATATATATATATATATATATATATCTATATATATATATATATAGATATATATATATATAATAAGGAAAGGTAGTTTGCTTGAAGCATTGTTTGTGGTATGTATATAAGGTGTGTAAGAAGGCTATTACAATGCGAGAAATGGAAAAAATGGCGTTGAAGAATACGACAAACCAAGTATTATCTATTTACTTATTTTTTCTTTTATAAATAAAGCTTACTTGATTAGAAGAAACATCTTCACGGTGATTTAATATGTGTGGCCGTGTTCCATAATATATTTCGAGGGAAACCCTCTTCATCAAATGGATTGTGTATCAAATCCTCAAAAGTCCGTGCGTGAAATGTGTTTAAATAATAATAGCAGGAACGCACTAAATACATTCTAGTTCTGCAGCAATAGGTCCAGTTAATTATAATAGTCATTATTATAGCTATAAAGTTCTTTAAAATTATAAGTTTTGTTTATGTATTTATATATATATTTGTTTTTGTTTTTTAAATTTGATATGATACCCTTTTTTTTCTTTTTAATTTTAATAAACAAAGTTTAGGGTTAATTGTTTATTACTGACAGTATTGATAGAGACATTCATTGCACTACGGTCCCAACGCAAATTTCCGTTTACATCTTAGCCACCTGGACAGGAAGTAAAGCCCGGGACTATTAAAACAGATAAACAACAAATGTGAATAATAAATAAGATACGAAAACTTCTATTTTCTTGTAGAATAAAAGGATTGTAGAATTAGTTTGTACAAAATAAATTAGCATTAAATAAAATTGCATAAATAATGGATTGTAGAATTAGTTTGTACAAAATAAATTAGCATTAAATAAAATTGCATAAATAATGGATTGTAGAATTAGTTTGTACAAAATAAATTAGCATTAAATAAAATTGCATAAATAATGGATTGTAGAATTAGTTTGTACAAAATAAATTAGCATTAAATAAAATTGCATAAATAATGGATTGTAGAATTAGTTTGTACAAAATAAATTAGCATTAAATAAAATTGCATAAATAATGGATTGTAGAATTAGTTTGTACAAAATAAATTAGCATTAAATAAAATTGCATTAATAATGGATTGTAGAATTAGTTTGTACAAAATAAATTAGCATTAAATAAAATTGCATGAATAATGGATTGTAGAATTAGTTTGTACAAAATAAATTAGCATTAAATAAAATTGCATAAATAATGGATTGTAGAATTAGTTTGTACAAAATAAATTAGCATTAAATAAAATTGCATAAATAATGGATTGTAGAATTAGTTTGTACAAAATAAATTAGCATTAAATAAAATTGCATAAATAATGGATTGTAGAATTAGTTTGTACAAAATAAATTAGCATTAAATAAAATTGCATAAATAATGGATTGTAGAATTAGTTTGTACAAAATAAATTAGCATTAAATAAAATTGCATAAATAATGGATTGTAGAATTAGTTTGTACAAAATAAATTAGCATTAAATAAAATTGCATAAATAATGGATTGTAGAATTAGTTTGTACAAAATAAATTAGCATTAAATAAAATTGCATAAATAATGGATTGTAGAATTAGTTTGTACAAAATAAATTAGCATTAAATAAAATTGCATAAATAATGGATTGTAGCATTAGTTTGTACAAAATAAATTAGCATTAAATAAAATTGCATAAATAATGGATTGTAGAATTAGTTTGTACAAAATAAATTAGCATTAAATAAAATTGCATAAATAATGGATTGTAGAATTTGTTTGTACAAAATAAATTAGCATTAAATAAAATTGCATAAATAATGGATTGTAGAATTAGTTTGTACAAAATAAATTAGCATTAAATAAAATTGGATAAATAATGGATTGTAGAATTAGTTTGTACAAAATAAATTAGCATTAAATAAAATTGCATAAATAATGGATTGTAGAATTAGTTTGTACAAAATAAATTAGCATTAAATAAAATTGCATAAATAATGGATTGTAGAATTAGTTTGTACAAAATAAATTAGCATTAAATAAAATTGCATAAATAATGGATTGTAGAATTAGTTTGTACAAAATAAATTAGCATTAAATAAAATTGCATTAATAATGGATTGTAGAATTAGTTTGTACAAAATAAATTAGCATTAAATAAAATTGCATGAATAATGGATTGTAGAATTAGTTTGTACAAAATAAATTAGCATTAAATAAAATTGCATAAATAATGGATTGTAGAATTAGTTTGTACAAAATAAATTAGCATTAAATAAAATTGCATAAATAATGGATTGTAGAATTAGTTTGTACAAAATAAATTAGCATTAAATAAAATTGCATAAATAATGGATTGTAGAATTAGTTTGTACAAAATAAATTAGCATTAAATAAAATTGCATAAATAATGGATTGTAGAATTAGTTTGTACAAAATAAATTAGCATTAAATAAAATTGCATTAATAATGGATTGTAGAATTAGTTTGTACAAAATAAATTAGCATTAAATAAAATTGCATGAATAATGGATTGTAGAATTAGTTTGTACAAAATAAATTAGCATTAAATAAAATTGCATAAATAATGGATTGTAGAATTAGTTTGTACAAAATAAATTAGCATTAAATAAAATTGCATAAATAATGGATTGTAGAATTAGTTTGTACAAAATAAATTAGCATTAAATAAAATTGCATAAATAATAGATTGTAGAATTAGTTTGTACAAAATAAATTAGCATTAAATAAAATTGCATAAATAATGGATTGTAGAATTAGTTTGTACAAAATAAATTAGCATTAAATAAAATTGCATAAATAATGGATTGTAGAATTTGTTTGTACAAAATAAATTAGCATTAAATAAAATTGCATAAATAATGGATTGTAGAATTAGTTTGTACAAAATAAATTAGCATTAAATAAAATTGCATAAATAATGGATTGTAGAATTAGTTTGTACAAAATAAATTAGCATTAAACAAAATTGCATAAATAATGGATTGTAGAATTAGTTTGTACAAAATAAATTAGCATTAAATACAATTGCATAAATAATGGATTGTAGAATTAGTTTGTACAAAATAAATTAGCATCAAATAAAATTGCATAAATAATGGATTGTAGAATTAGTTTGTACAAAATAAATTAGCATTAAATAAAATTGCATTAATAATGGATTGTAGAATTAGTTTGTACAAAATAAATTAGCATTAAATAAAATTGCATGAATAATGGATTGTAGAATTAGTTTGTACAAAATAAATTAGCATTAAATAAAATTGCATAAATAATGGATTGTAGAATTAGTTTGTACAAAATAAATTAGCATTAAATAAAATTGCATAAATAATGGATTGTAGAATTAGTTTGTACAAAATAAATTAGCATTAAATAAAATTGCATAAATAATGGATTGTAGAATTAGTTTGTACAAAATAAATTAGCATTAAATAAAATTGCATAAATAATGGATTGTAGAATTAGTTTGTACAAAATAAATTAGCATTAAATAAAATTGCATAAATAATGGATTGTAGAATTAGTTTGTACAAAATAAATTAGCATTAAATAAAATTGCATAAATAATGGATTGTAGAATTAGTTTGTACAAAATAAATTAGCATTAAATAAAATTGCATGAATTTTATTTTCTAATTCAGCTAAAACAACGTATTTAGGGAAATTCATGTGGGGGCTTTTTTCATTTACCGACCTATGACAAGAAGTATACGTAAGAACGGTGCTACTGTTTAATAAAATAGTCAATTTTACTAATTATATGAACAATATTTGGGATTAAATATAAATGCATTTAAAAAAAAATTTAACTATAAAAATATTTTTAAAAATAAGTATTATAGCATTATTATACACTATATTATTATAAGCACGATCGATCTAGTTAAACAGTTCGAACGAATAGGTTGTATACTTCCTGTTGTCCAGAAGAAACGGAAGTTAAACACGGGCATAATGATATATAATATACTAGCAGGACCTGTGCCCCGACGTTGCGCGGGATATATATATATATATATATATATATATATATATATATATATATATATATTTAAAAGTCACACAATTTGAAGCGTTGGGTGGGTGGCAATAATAACGAAGAAATTTTTTTATACAATATTTAGAAAACCTTGCATAACGCAGATTATTTGGTTTTAAAAATAAATTATTTATTCATCTTAAAAACATTTTTTTTTTTTTTTTATAAACTTAAGTACTTTCGGTAAATCTACCATCTTCAGAAGAATATTTCTTCTTTTTCTTTTTTTTCTTTTTTCCTCTTGGTTGAGACATTCTCGTGGTCAAGTTGAAAATCCGTCTAGGTGTTTTGACGAAGAAAGAAAAATGTTGATGTGGCTGTGTGTCACGTGGTCGGCGTGGAAGAGTATATTGAAAAGTCACACAATTTGAAGCGTTGGGTGGGTGGCAATAATAACGAAGATATTTTTTTATAAAATATTTAGAAAACCTTGCACAACGCAGATTATTTGTTTTTAAAAATAAATTATTTATTCATCTTAAAAACATTTTTTTTTTTTTTTTATAAACTTAAGTACTTTTGGTAAATCTACCATCTTCAGAAGAATATTTCTTTTTCTTTTTTTTCTTTTTTCCTCTTGGTTGAGACATTCTCGTGGTCAAGTTGAAAATCCGTCTAGGTGTTTTGACGAAGAAAGAAAAATGTTGATGTGGCTGTGTGTCACGTGGTCGGCGTGGAAGAGTATATTGAAAAGTCACACAATTTGAAGCGTTGGGTGGGTGGCAATAATAACGAAGATATTTTTTTATAAAATATTTAGAAAACCTTGCACAACGCAGATTATTTGTTTTTAAAAATAAATCATTTATTCATCTTAAAAACATTTTTTTTTTTTTAATATTTTTTTTTTTTTTATAAACTTAAGTACTTTCGGTAAATCTACCATCTTCAGAAGAATATTTCTTCTTTTTCTTTTTTTTCTTTTTTCCTCTTGGTTGAGACATTCTCGTGGTCAAGTTGAAAATCCGTCTAGGTGTTTTGACGAAGAAAGAAAAATGTTGATGTGGCTGTGTGTCACGTGGTCGGCGTGGAAGAGTATATTGAAAAGTCACACAATTTGAAGCGTTGGGTGGGTGGCAATAATAACGAAGATATTTTTTTATAAAATATTTAGAAAACCTTGCACAACGCAGATTATTTGTTTTTAAAAATAAATTATTTATTCATCTTAAAAACATTTTTTTTTTTTTTTATAAACTTAAGTACTTTCGGTAAATCTACCATCTTCAGAAGAATATTTCTTCTTTTTCTTTTTTTCCTTTTTTCCTCTTGGTTGAGACATTCTCGTGGTCAAGTTGAAAATCCGTCTAGGTGTTTTGACGAAGAAAGAAAAATGTTGATGTGGCTGTGTGTCACGTGGTCGGCGTGGAAGAGTATATTGAAAAGTCACACAATTTGAAGCGTTGGGTGGGTGGCAATAATAACGAAGATATTTTTTTATAAAATATTTAGAAAACCTTGCACAACGCAGATTATTTGTTTTTAAAAATAAATTATTTATTCATCTTAAAAACATTTTTTTTTTTTTTATAAACTTAAGTACTTTCGGTAAATCTACCATCTTCAGAAGAATATTTCTTCTTTTTCTTTTTTTTCTTTTTTCCTCTTGGTTGAGACATTCTCGTGGTCAAGTTGAAAATCCGTCTAGGTGTTTTGACGAAGAAAGAAAAATGTTGGTGTGGCTGTGTGTCACGTGGTCGGCGTGGAAGAGTATATTGAAAAGTCACACAATTTGAAGCGTTGGGTGGGTGGCAATAATAACGAAGATATTTTTTTATAAAATATTTAGAAAACCTTGCACAACGCAGATTATTTGTTTTTAAAAATAAATTATTTATTCATCTTAAAAACATTTTTTTTTTTTTTTATAAACTTAAGTACTTTCGGTAAATCTACCATCTTCAGAAGAATATTTCTTCTTTTTCTTTTTTTTCTTTTTTCCTCTTGGTTGAGACATTCTCGTGGTCAAGTTGAAAATCCGTCTAGGTGTTTTGACGAAGAAAGAAAAATGTTGATGTGGCTGTGTGTCACGTGGTCGGCGTGGAAGAGTATATTGAAAAGTCACACAATTTGAAGCGTTGGGTGGGTGGCAATAATAACGAAGATATTTTTTTATAAAATATTTAGAAAACCTTGCACAACGCAGATTATTTGTTTTTAAAAATAAATTATTTATTCATCTTAAAAACATTTTTTTTTTTTTTTATAAACTTAAGTACTTTCGGTAAATCTACCATCTTCAGAAGAATATTTCTTTTTTTTCTTTTTTTTCTTTTTTCCTCTTGGTTGAGACATTCTCGTGGTCAAGTTGAAAATCCGTCTAGGTGTTTTGACGAAGAAAGAAAAATGTTGATGTGGCTGTGTGTCACGTGGTCGGCGTGGAAGAGTATATTGAAAAGTCACACAATTTGAAGCGTTGGGTGGGTGGCAATAATAACGAAGATATTTTTTTATAAAATATTTAGAAAACCTTGCACAACGCAGATTATTTGTTTTTAAAAATAAATTATTTATTCATCTTAAAAACATTTTTTTTTTTTAATATTTTTTTTTTTTTATAAACTTAAGTACTTTCGGTAAATCTACCATCTTCAGAAGAATATTTCTTCTTTTTCTTTTTTTTCTTTTTTCCTCTTGGTTGAGACATTCTCGTGGTCAAGTTGAAAATCCGTCTAGGTGTTTTGACGAAGAAAGAAAAATGTTGATGTGGCTGTGTGTCACGTGGTCGGCGTGGAAGAGTATATTGAAAAGTCACACAATTTGAAGCGTTGGGTGGGTGGCAATAATAACGAAGATATTTTTTTATAAAATATTTAGAAAACCTTGCACAACGCAGATTATTTGTTTTTAAAAATAAATCATTTATTCATCTTAAAAACATTTTTTTTTTTTATAAACTTAAGTACTTTCGGTAAATCTACCATCTTCAGAAGAATATTTCTTCTTTTTCTTTTTTTTCTTTTTTCCTCTTGGTTGAGACATTCTCGTGGTCAAGTTGAAAATCCGTCTAGGTGTTTTGACGAAGAAAGAAAAATGTTGATGTGGCTGTGTGTCACGTGGTCGGCGTGGAAGAGTATATTGAAAAGTCACACAATTTGAAGCGTTGGGTGGGTGGTAATAATAACGAAGATATTTTTTTATAAAATATTTAGAAAACCTTGCACAACGCAGATTATTTGTTTTTAAAAATAAATTATTTATTCATCTTAAAAACATTTTTTTTTTTTTTATAAACTTAAGTACTTTCGGTAAATCTACCATCTTCAGAAGAATATTTCTTCTTTTTCTTTTTTTTCTTTTTTCCTCTTGGTTGAGACATTCTCGTGGTCAAGTTGAAAATCCGTCTAGGTGTTTTGACGAAGAAAGAAAAATGTTGATGTGGCTGTGTGTCACGTGGTCGGCGTGGAAGAGTATATTGAAAAGTCACACAATTTGAAGCGTTGGGTGGGTGGCAATAATAACGAAGATATTTTTTTATAAAATATTTAGAAAACCTTGCACAACGCAGATTATTTGTTTTTAAAAATAAATTATTTATTCATCTTAAAAACATTTTTTTTTTTTTATAAACTTAAGTACTTTCGGTAAATCTACCATCTTCAGAAGAATATTTCTTCTTTTTCTTTTTTTTCTTTTTTCCTCTTGGTTGAGACATTCTCGTGGTCAAGTTGAAAATCCGTCTAGGTGTTTTGACGAAGAAAGAAAAATGTTGATGTGGCTGTGTGTCACGTGGTCGGCGTGGAAGAGTATATTGAAAAGTCACACAATTTGAAGCGTTGGGTGGGTGGCAATAATAACGAAGATATTTTTTTATAAAATATTTAGAAAACCTTGCACAACGCAGATTATTTGTTTTTAAAAATAAATTATTTATTCATCTTAAAAACATTTTTTTTTTTTTTTATAAACTTAAGTACTTTCGGTAAATCTACCATCTTCAGAAGAATATTTCTTCTTTTTCTTTTTTTTCTTTTTTCCTCTTGGTTGAGACATTCTCGTGGTCAAGTTGAAAATCCGTCTAGGTGTTTTGACGAAGAAAGAAAAATGTTGATGTGGCTGTGTGTCACGTGGTCGGCGTGGAAGAGTATATTGAAAAGTCACACAATTTGAAGCGTTGGGTGGGTGGCAATAATAATGAAGATAAATAATTTATTTTTAAAAAATAATTTATTTTTAAAAACAAATAATCTGCGTTGTGCAAGGTTTTCTAAATATTTTATAAAAAAATATCTTCGTTATTATTGCCACCCACCCAACGCTTCAAATTGTGTGACTTTTCAATATACTCTTCCACGCCGACCACGTGACACACAGCCACATCAACATTTTTCTTTCTTCGTCAAAACACATAGACGGATTTTCAACTTGACCACGAGAATGTCTCAACCAAGAGGAAAAAAGAAAAAAAAGAAAAAGAAGAAATATTCTTCTGAAGATTGTAGATTTACCGAAAGTACTTAAGTTTATAAAAAAAAATTTAAAAAAATTAAAAAAAAATGTTTTTAAGATGAATAAATAATTTATTTTTAAAAACAAATAATCTGCGTTGTGCAAGGTTTTCTAAATATTTTATAAAAAAATATCTTCGTTATTATTGCCACCCACCCAACGCTTCAAATTGTGTGACTTTTCAATATACTCTTCCACGCCGACCACGTGACACACAGCCACATCAACATTTTTCTTTCTTCGTCAAAACACCTAGACGGATTTTCAACTTGACCACGAGAATGTCTCAACCAAGAGGAAAAAAGAAAAAAAAGAAAAAGAAGAAATATTCTTCTGAAGATGGTAGATTTACCGAAAGTACTTAAGTTTATAAAAAAAAAAAAAAATGTTTTTAAGATGAATAAATAATTTATTTTTAAAAACAAATAATCTGCGTTGTGCAAGGTTTTCTAAATATTTTATAAAAAAATATCTTCGTTATTATTGCCACCCACCCAACGCTTCAAATTGTGTGACTTTTCAATATACTCTTCCACGCCGACCACGTGACACACAGCCACATCAACATTTTTCTTTCTTCGTCAAAACACCTAGACGGATTTTCAACTTGACCACGAGAATGTCTCAACCAAGAGGAAAAAAGAAAAAAAAGAAAAAGAAGAAATATTCTTCTGAAGATGGTAGATTTACCGAAAGTACTTAAGTTTATAAAAAAAAAAAAAAAAATGTTTTTAAGATGAATAAATAATTTATTTTTAAAAACAAATAATCTGCGTTGTGCAAGGTTTTCTAAATATTTTATAAAAAAATATCTTCGTTATTATTGCCACCCACCCAACGCTTCAAATTGTGTGACTTTTCAATATACTCTTCCACGCCGACCACGTGACACACAGCCACATCAACATTTTTCTTTCTTCGTCAAAACACCTAGACGGATTTTCAACTTGACCACGAGAATGTCTCAACCAAGAGGAAAAAAGAAAAAAAAGAAAAAGAAGAAATATTCTTCTGAAGATTGTAGATTTACCGAAAGTACTTAAGTTTATAAAAAAAAATTAAAAAAAATTAAAAAAAAATGTTTTTAAGATGAATAAATGATTTATTTTTAAAAACAAATAATCTGCGTTGTGCAAGGTTTTCTAAATATTTTATAAAAAAATATCTTCGTTATTATTGCCACCCACCCAACGCTTCAAATTGTGTGACTTTTCAATATACTCTTCCACGCCGACCACGTGACACACAGCCACATCAACATTTTTCTTTCTTCGTCAAAACACCTAGACGGATTTTCAACTTGACCACGAGAATGTCTCAACCAAGAGGAAAAAAGAAAAAAAAGAAAAAGAAGAAATATTCTTCTGAAGATGGTAGATTTACCGAAAGTACTTAAGTTTATAAAAAAAAAAAAAAATGTTTTTAAGATGAATAAATAATTTATTTTTAAAAACAAATAATCTGCGTTGTGCAAGGTTTTCTAAATATTTTATAAAAAAATATCTTCGTTATATATATATATATATATATATATATATATATATATATATATATATATATATATATATATTATAGTATTAATTCTTTAAAAAGAAGTTAGAAAGGGACCCTGAAAGTACTTTAAGTGAGTGAAATGGGATTTATCCATGTTTTGAATCAAACAAAATAGATTTATCGATGGTTTGTGTGACTACGGCCCCCCTACGATTGTACGTAAACGTAACCCCTCTAAAAAAAGTAAATGTGATCCAAAAATATGCGTGAAGGGAAATCATTCTGAATTGATGCAATTTTTATCCCAACTCTGAGTGCCAATTTTCGTTGAAGATTGAATTTACAAAAATTAATAAACAATGGTGCTTTTTAATGTGTTCAAAATCTATCTTCCATGGGGAAAAATAAAAATTTCCGCAGTCTAGTAGGATTTCTTGTTCACTGACATAGGAGAGAAAAGAATAACTACAGTATTATAACATTTAGTAAAAAATAAAAATAAACCCCCCAAAAATAGAAATGAATTGTGAAGTCGATAAATACTTAAATAGACGAAAAGTAATAAAAATATAAAAATTGCCACAGTAAGTAAACCAACCTTTACGCTTGTTGTAGTAACTAAATAAAGATGGCTGAGAGTTGGGGGAGGGTCCCAAATCCAATTTCTGTTAAGAAAAAATGCCGTAGTCTAGAAAAATTTCTAATTCACCGCCAGAAGAGAGAAAAGATTAAGTATAGTATCATAACACTTTGTAAAACATAAAATAAATCAAAAAGAAAGTTATTGTAAAATCGGCAAATAGTTAAATAGAGGAAGGTAATCAAAAAATAAAAATTGCCGCACTCTAGAAAGATCTGTTCTTCACTGACCGAGAAGAAAAGATATTAATTAACAGATACTACACTGTAATTTGACGTATATTTTGAAACGTTAAAATGAATAAGTAAAAATAAACCGAATAAAATTAACCGTTTTGTGTATTGTAGTAAGTAAATAAAAAAATAAAGAGAGAGAAAGTGAGTGAGCTGGATCAAATGCATCTCATGGGTGAAGAAATAGAAATTGCTGCAGTCTAGAAGGATTTCTACTTCACTGACCGTGGAGTGAAAAGAATAAGTATAGTATTATAACACTTGATAAAATTAACTGTAAAGAAATGAATTGTAAAATCGACAAATTATTATGAAGACGAAATAATTGCCTCAGTCTAGAAAGATTTATGTTTAACTGACCGAGAAGAGATTAGGTAACAGATATTACAATTAAAAGCTAAGTATATTTTGAAAAATATAAATGAATAAATAAAATTAAACTTAATTAACCGTTTTTATTCTATTAAGTTAATAACGAAAAAAGAAAAAGTGAAAGAGAACGGATTGTCTCAGACGTAGAGATTTATAATTGGTAAAAATTTTAATCAAGAAAAAATAAAATAAAATAAATTATATGCTCAGTGGAAGATGTATCAAGTAAAATTCAAATTCCACAAAATAGCATTGTGTTCGATAATTGTAAAGGAAAAGAAGCATAGGAAAGAAAAGTAATAATAACATTTTCTTGAAAATAATAGATTCTGAGGATTTGTGATTGTTTGACTAATGTTTGATAAGTATGGACGGTTAAAATCGGAAATGTTTACGTGTTGTGCGTGAATTATTACTGGCAGCTTCGTGTAAAATATATATTATCGTCTCCATAAGATATATATAAGCAATTGATGTTTTTTAGCTGAATACTTCTGTTAGTTTTACGCGGTTTTGTTTAAATTAAGTCTAAAAAGTGTTATGTATCTGAATGCCTAAGTGTTTATGTCAAAAATGTATAAGGTTAAGAGCAATTGATGTATTTTAGCCGAAGACCTCTGTTAGATTTACGCTGTTTTGTTTAAATTGAGTATTAAAAGTGTTATGTATCTAAATGTCTAAATGTTTATGGCAAACATGCATAAGATTAAGAAGAAAGTATACGTGTAACAATGAAAGATTCGTAACTGAAATGGATTTACTCGATGAGATTCATAGGTACGTGACGCCATTTTGAATCAATGTACCGTTCGTTCATATAGTTATTACACTCCGGAATGAGTTGAAGTGTATTGTTAATAGTTGTAAGTAACGACGGGCATTAAATGAGTTTATGTAATCTCATATTCTGGAATTAGCAAGGCATAGGAGGAAGGGTTTGTTATTTAATTAACAAATCCGATATATTATGTATGAAATTGTTAGAAGAATGGAATGAAACAATTACAGTGATCATTCTATAAATTATCCGATGTAATTTATTTACCGCCGCTAAGTGGAATGGTGGGAGTAGGAAAATATTAAAGAAAACTGTTTGCTACCATCTGTATGGAGTATGTTTTTGTGAGAGTCTGCGATGGCGGTCTAAAAGTAATATTTATTGTTCGATGGGAAAGTAATCATAAATTACTTGAAATACGCTCGAGTGAATAAGCTGAATGGAGTGGTGAGTTTAGTAGCTGATGCTACATGTGTTTTTTTCTACTATCGTCAAAGTTGGAAGGTAAACACATGTTTATTTTATATATAAGATGATACTATAGTCTTCGAGAGAAAGGCAGATAAAATAAGGAAAAATTGATGTTAAATACTTGGATAACAAGAAATAAAGAAGCCAGACCAACAAATAACGGTTAGTTAAATATTTATTTATATTTTCTGTGATTTTAAATGAATATCTAAGTCAATGACGAACGATTAAAAAAAACTGTCAGTGAACCGCACATGGCGTGCGCATATTGCGACTTGCGCCTACAGGAGTGAATAGCTCCATTTGTATGTAAAAAATAAGTACAGACTGAAATCCAGGCGTTACTTGCCTGTAATTTTCCTGATTTACTTCTTTATATACGAGCACTGAAGATCGCAACCCCAAGAAATAAATGCATATAATACGGGAACATTTTATAAACATCTTGGTGGTAGGCCGAAACAATTGTATGCTAGTAATAAAAACAGATTTTGTGAAATGGTGTTAATCTGTTCTTCCTTATATTGATGTGGTTTAAATTAAATAAAAATATATTATACGATAGCTCTAGCCTCAAACTATTGAGCTATTATAATTGCTTTATGTTATAACATTTATATTTAAATATAATATTTTTAAATATAAACACAAAAACACACACACACACATACACACACACACACATATATATATATATATATATATATATATATATATATATATATATATATATATATATGATTATTTTTATTTACAAAGACATCTACAAAATCTGCGACACTGGCATGTCGGTGTTATCGATCAACATCTATTATAAACTGAGATCTCATAAAACAGAATTAACCTTAGATCATATTTGGAAATATTTCCAAATATGATCTATGGTTAAGATCGGATTCTAACTCTGTCTTATGAGATCTCAGTTTATAATAGCTGTTGATCGATAACACCGACATGCCAGTGTCACAGATTTTGTACATGTCTGAGTAAATAAAAATAATCATATATAAAATCTCTATTTGATATTGAGCACTTTTTATAAACCCGGTTGAAATTATTTGGATTACTACCCTGTGGATGTTTTACTGGCTTATATATATACACACACACACACACACACACACACACACACACACACACACACACACACATATATATATATATATATATATATATATATATATATATATATATATATATATATATATATATACGATGTAAAGACTTACTTTATACTTTGAAGAAAATCCATAGCGATATATAAAACGCTTTGAGTAAAATTCTAATCTGTTCAGCTGTGGTGTACCCTTTCTGTGTTCTTTCTTATCTCGAAATTAGAGTCCACCGCATTTTGGTCCCGCGAGAACTGGTTGCTAGACCGGTGTTTAAAAGTACATATGCTACTAGGATCTGTTTTTACGTCCGCCTCCCCATCCACATTTTAAACCACCGACTGGCATTAACTCGTTGGGAAACGCCTAAATAATTCAATAAAAGCGTTAAAATAAAGAAAAGAAAAACCAAAGACTGAAAAAAAAAGGAAAAAAGGAAATTAACTCGTTTAATTCCCGCGAAAAAGAAAATAATAATTTAACTTTTAAAAAAGTTTAGGGTATCAAGTTAACTTGTTATTTTTATCTATATTTTAACTTCTTAACTCCTATTCATATTAATACATTCTGTTATTTAAACATGTTTACTCAGTTTAGAAGGACTTCGTTTATTCACCTAGGACAGAAAAAAACAAAATATCGTATATCGAACTTTAACGGTAACTTTGTATTTTTAGATAATAAAAAATTAAAAAATAAACCGAAAAAGAAAAAAAATGTAAAATCGGCAAATATTTACATCGAGTACATAATTAGTTGCGGGTAGTGAGGGACATTAAAAGTGATGCCGGTTAAAATCAATTTTGTATTGCGGATTAAATCTGAAGAGAAAAACTTTTTAAATAAGTAAATATGCTAGTGTTATCGGCTTATTTCTTAGATGACGACATGTTTCATTGGATTAAGTTCGATAAAAATAGTGACTTATATAAAAGGAATGTAATTTAAAATATGTATAAATAAATAGGACCACTACGTACAGCGAAACAACTTCATTGCCTACGACAACTTGCGCATGACAAGGCCAGATGGCCTGGGACGAGTACGGAGGACTGATTGCAGCTACGGGATGTCATTTGACTACCGTAGCCGCAGAACACAGTTTTTAATAAAATAAATAATAACAATAAATAAATGTATTGGTTTAAAAACATAATTCTTGTATTTTCGCAACACAAGTTTATTTTTGAAAACACTAAAAACGTTTTAAATCTTAAAAAAAGGTCGTATTTTCTAGGAAGATTCACAAAGGACCATAAAATTTTACTACGTGATCAGTTTCTGCGACGATTAATGATTTGTAATAATTCTTTTAATTTCATTGATTTTTTTATTGTTATGGTATAAGTTTGTCTACCTATTTCAAGAATGAATGGACCTACTCAGACAATAAATACAGTTACCACTAAGCGTCGCGAAAATTATTGCTGGCAGTTCTGGCCACAGAATCGGACGCATGCTTTCTGTAACATACTTTTGTTTATACACTGTTGTTAATTACACAACTGTGTCTGTCTTGATAATTATCGGCCCTTCAAGGCCAGAACATTGGCGACAAGGATTCGAGACCTACATAACATAACACTGATTTATTCGACTATTACCCAAACCTGTGTCAAACAACACTGGACACAAGGTTTCGAAACCTACATACAACAACACTGGAGACCAGGTACTCGGATTTATTCAATCCAACATTTTCTTCAAACGTATATTCCACAACTTTGACGACAAGAAAACTCAAATTTATGTCTACATTTAAAATGTTGGATTTCTTTTAAAAATAGAGACTTTAGTTGTATGCTCTAGCTATTTTGTTAACAATAGAGCAAAAAGTTTACATCACATGGAATTTTAACAAGCAAACTAGGTAAATATTATATATATATATATATATATTTAGTTTATCGAACACCATACACCTAACCAACATTACACTAATATTCTAAACACCAATCATATATTTAACATAATATTAAAATAAAACTTAACTTAATTTATATTCCCTGTGAAACTGTTTTTTGCTGCGGTCTATATCTGGCAGCCATTTTGTTTTGTATTATTCTCTACACAGTCGGAGAAGAATAAAATATTATTCTTCTTCTGGTCTAATTATTTTTGAAAAAGGGATGTCTTTTCCCGAAATATCAAATAGTGATTTTTAATCACCCGGACAGCTAAAACACTCTTGCTGTTATGTAAGAAAAAAAAAAAAAAAAGGAAAAAAAAGGAAAAATAAATAGTAAGTCTTATATCGTATTCGATTTATTTTTATTGTTTTTGTTCCTTTCCTTTCAACTTGCATCTTACCCGGAATTGCATTGCCCACAGCCTTTCAAAAACTTACTAATATATATATATATATATATATATATATATATATATATATATATATAAGGTGAGTCAATGAAAAATAGTTAGACCTGTAAATAGAAACAGATCAATATCTTCAGTTGTTCAGAACAAGGAGCATTTAGTAAATAAAAATATTTCTTCTTCTTCTCTTTCAATTGCATTCCTTAAGCACGGCTTTTCAAAGATTAAAATCCTATCATTAGAGGAAGTATATATATATATATATATATATATATATATATATATATATATATATATATGATTTACACGGTTCGTGGTTTTTTCTTAGTGTGAGATAATTTCTCAACCTGTCAGTGGAAAGGAAAAAATGCTAGGACAAAACTAATTCACGTTATTTCTGATTAACGAAAGAAAATTAACAGATTGATTGTTAGTTTATCTCGAGTTTTCCTTCGCGGTTGAACGACTTGCCTTTTGAAAACTGTTTTAAAACTATTTTTTCTGGTGGAGCAGATTAATGAAGTTATGTGGCATGTCTAATACAAAATGTACGTGGAATAGAACTTTGTATTTCTCCATACACACTTGTCCTTTAAGCGAACCGTTCGACAATGCTGGGTATGAACGAATGACTATTTTATACTGGTATAGCTCATGAACTGTTTTACCACTGTCGACCTTGAAGTGATTTTTTGTCTAGTTCTTTTTTGTCGAGTTTTTTTGTTGTCTAGTTTCCCCCCCTGAAGAATTGCGGAGGAATAAAGCCAAATTGGCTTTGTTTAAATTCATTTTGGTAACATAAATGAACATATATATATATATATATTGTATTTACGAGAACGTCAATTATTTGAAGTGACAGAATAAAAATGGAGGATTTCAAAATTTATAACTTTCAAACAACAGCAAAATGAACAGCTACAATTACAGAAAAAAAACAAGCATAAGAAAATGGAAGCAGAGATGGAACAAAATAAAAGATTCGATGAAATGTTCATTCAAACCCAACTGCGACAGAAGCAATGATTCGAATTGTCAAATGGGTGGAAAAATGGTGCAGACGAGAGCGCGTTCTGTCAAAATACAATTTGGAACGCCATTTATAATTTCAACTACGATCAAGACAACAAGGTTACTTTTGCCTCGTATTTCAGGCATTATATATATATATATATATATATATATATATATATATATATATATATATATATATAATACAGACCGTTAAAACTGGGCCGATTTTTAAAGTTCTGTTACTGTTAAGGAAATTGGGCACAGTAGAACATACCAAATTTGTAAATTACATTTTACCTCAAAAGACCAGCGATCTAAAATTTAGTGAAGCGATACAATTATTGAACAAATTATTTAGTCCAAAAACATCTCTATCTTATAAAAGAGGGAAGTGCATGCACCTTACAAGAAATATTGATGAAGACTATCCGACTTTTGCAAGCGTAGTAATAAGCACTGTTATGACTTAAAGTAATCTGAATTAAGTGCTAATAAGTTAAATATCTCATATTTGCATAAGGATTGGTGTTGAACACAGATTCGGAAATTAGAAGCAGACTGGAAAATGAGCCAGATTTAACACTCTAGCAAATAGCCGAGTATTGCCAACGGTAGCGTGCATCAAGAATATCGAACAGAGTGGAGTGTCTCATATCAGAAAAATCCGCAACGAAATAAAATGACTTCATCAGTAAAATTTGACAGTCAAAAAAGGAGTAGTCTGCTTCTTAAACCGTGTTTCAGATGCGGACAGATGTATTGGTACAGTGATTGTCCCTGTATAACGAAGAAGTGATTTGAATGCGATCACGTAGAGTAGATCGTCCCCGGCTCCATTTTGTCAATTATATCTCTACAAATATGGACGAAAATCGGCAAGCCAACTTTATTAAGAACTGGTAAAATAGGCAAAAAGCGTCACCGGAGATCAAATTAAATTCGACGGTGAACTGATAACGAGTCACACTACAAAGAAAACCGCTAAAGCTAAACGTATTTGCGATGAATAAGTCGAGTAACATGCTGACACAGAATTGATAGAGAAGTTCCAAGGTTGGAATTTACAGCTAAATTCTTTCTGCCAGAATGTAAAACCTAAAGATGCCGCGACAAAAAAAATCAAAGAAAGAATTAAAAGAGAATTCTTCACAAGTTTTACCTGGTAGGTTTTGTAGATGAAACAAAGTCATTGCAAAATTTAAGTTGAAACTAGATATACAACTGAATTTCGAACACACGAGAAATGTCTCGTTCGCGTCAGAAGAAAAAAATCAACATGGAAATGGATAGACTCGAAAAAATGTGAGTGCTATGAAAGGTCGAATATAGCGAATGAGCTACAACTACAGTTTACGTAGAGGAAAAGAATTAAGAAATTTTCACGAGTTTTCAGGAATTGCTTTGTTCGGAGGAAATATTCGCGAAGTTGAATGGAGGAATATTTTTTTAAGTGGATTAAAGCGACGCATATTTGCAGATACCGGTGGACGAAGAATGCTTGAAGTTATTGCGTATAAATACACATTAAGGGTTCTACAAATATGAAAGACTACCGTTTTGAGTAAGGTGGCACCGACTATATGTTTGCAGGAAATTGACGCATTACTTACGTGAACTTTTCCGAAGTCTCAAACAAAAAGAAGAGAAATGTGAATTCTTTATGGAACAAATAAAATAACTGGTACAAATAATAGACAAGAATGAAAGAAGACATGACAGAGAGAGAGAGAGAGAGAGAGAGAGAGGGAGAGAGACAGGGAGCGAGAGAAAGAGGGAGAGACAGAGAGAGAGAAAGAGAGAGAGAAAAAGAGAGAGAGAAACAGAGAGAGAGAAAGAGAGAGAGCACGCGCAATAAAGAATATGCCAGCACCAGAAAATAAATAGTCTTTGCAGAGTTTCCTGAGGTTAGCAAATTATTATAACGTATTTATCCTAAGTATGCCACCATACGTCGCTTAAATCCACTTAAAAACAACTTCAAATCCATTCAACTTCTTCAATAGTTTGCTAAACTATTGAAGAATAAGCGTTGGATAAAAATAAAAAATAAAAATATAAATAGCGGTAAATTAAACTTTTCTAACAGCAATTGTATCTTTCTTCCTTTCCCTTCTCTTCTCTTTTTCTTTCCCTCCCCCTCCCCCTTTCTACCCCAGCTCAGCGTTGGATATATAAAATATATAAAAGATAACAATAAAAAAAATGAAAATAGTAATTTCTAACGGCAATCATATTTTAAAATCGGCCACATGACTTTTATTTCTTTCTCTTCTTCTTTTTTGCTTGACTTCATTCTCCCTGGAATTCAGCAACCAGGTTGGATCAAAAAATAATTTTCTGCCTGATGAGACCTCAGCTCTTGAGAGCTGTAGATCGATAACATCGACATGCCAGTGTAGCAGACCTTGTACATGTTTGAATAAAAGCATTCACAATACAGCCCTATATATTTTATTGCGCACTCTTTTATAAACCCGGTTTGATTCCCTTTGGATTTCTACCCTGTGGATTTTTACCCTACCTGGATTAATATATATATATATATATATATATATAGCAATATTTATTAAAGTAAACATTACATTAGTTTTCCATACATACGCCGGCGTTTCAAGCTTCCGCTATCATCAGTGTAGGAGACGTTCGCAAGATTCAGACCCAGTTACACAACTACCCTAGACGCTGCAAGCAGGCACTTTAACCAAATGCCCACGAGAAATTACCACGCAAAGAAATGGAATTAAATTTTATTTATGCCAAGCAATCGCATACATTAGACTATCGAGAGAATGTTCAACGAACGTTGTCGGAATATGCCATATAACTACGTGACAGTCTATTTTCATCTCCACGGACAGGCCTCAACTTTAATGGCTTAAATGGACTTATAACTATATTTATTTAAGTAAACATTACATTATTTTTACCTACATACGCCGGCGTTTCAAGATTCTGCTATCATCAGTGTAGGAGATGGTGATTTCAGACAGTCACAAGATTCGAACCCAGTTTGGGAAATCATAGAATTATGATACAAAATACAACCCAGACGAACAGTGGCTTTGTGGTTGTCAGCATGATGTATGCTTCAGCTCAGCGCTAGAAGGTCCACTTCACCAGGTTTTACCTTCTTTCTGAGAAGAGATTAGTTTATTGGTTATCGTTTGATCGTCTGAGGTGCCCCTACCGGATAATGTCGACGTGGCTTCTCAGGAATCTTCGTAGGCTGATGTTGGCTTCTCAAAACCACACCTTTCCTTGTGTCTAACCTCCTGACATGGAGGTAAATAATATATATATATATATATATATATATATATATATATATATATATATATATATATATATATATATATATATATATAATAAGGAGAGGTAGTTTGCTTGAAGCATTGTGTGTAATACGTACATAGAGGAGAATTAGAATGCTATCACAATGCAAGAAATGGAAATATGTCGGCGTTGAGAAGTAAGACAAAAACAAGTGATTTTAATTATATATTTTTCAAAAACTTTTTTTATAAGTTTTTTTTCATATAGCAAATCTTACTTGATTAGGCAAGACTTCAACACTGATGTAATCTGTGTGACCGTGTTCCATAATATATTTCGAGGAAGACATCTTTGTTAAATGGTAGGTGTTTCAAATTAAAAAAAAACAAACGTGTGGATATATATATATATATATATATATATATATATATATATATATATATATATATATATGGCGTATTAGTGGGTTTCCCCACGTGTGAGTTTGCTCTTTTCTTTGTTTTTTGTTTGGTTTCACCCTAAAATGAACCACTGTATAGTGTAGGTTCTTTCAAGAACTTTAATCCAATAACCTTTTATTCTTTGTGAATTTTTCTGGTGATTTTGTAATGTTGCAGAGACGATATTGACATAGAAATGTTGTTTGGAACAAGACAAATGAAACGGACCGTAAAAATATATCTCACAGAAATGTTGTTTTTTGGAAATGTGAAAAAATAAAAATAAAATAAAAACATGGTTATTTTAATATAATATGAACCTGACTTCATATATATATATATATATATATATATATATATATATATATATATATATATATATATATATATATATATATATATGAACAGATTCTTTGTGGTACAGAATTTTAATAAGTTGTTAAACAGAATAAACGAAGTCATAGCGAGTCAAGGGCAATATCACATGAAGAAAAAAAGAGAGAAAAATTATTCTCATATATTCAATAGTACGAAGACATTCGACTAGAAACATTTTAAAAAAAATAAAGGAGTTCGACAAAAACTATCAAACTAAAGTCCAAGGTACCTTTTGACGGACACATTTTCAATAGAAAAGTCGGCGAATATCGTTTAAAACGGGGGAAAGTGTAACGTAGAGAGAAAAATAAAGGAGATTGAATATCGCCATAATTTGCAAAAACGGGTAAAACCGAATTCCGCAAAGATAAACAGAAAATGCAATATATAGACGTGGTAGAGGCAAATTATTTTTTTTTCTTTAGAGGTCTCTAAATAAGTTTAATTTATGAGACAACTTTTTTGCTTACAGAGCGATCGCTTTCGCATTGTATATATATATATATATATATATATATATATATATATATATATATATATAGTGTAATTCAATGTTATAGGAGAAATAACAAGAGTGCTAAATTACTTATGCAAAGCATAATATTTGTATTCAATAGATTATTTTGAGCATCTATCGACCGATGTAATATATTTAACATAGTTCACCCCAAACAAGGCAGGCCACCAATGTAGACGTAAAAGAGAAAAAGGGTGAACGTTTTTTTTTTTTTGGGGGGGGTCAACCTAAATTGCGAGCTGCGCAGCCAGATGTCTGTTTACATTAGTTTTAAATATCTGCATGTCAGTACCATCAGGGAAACAGGGAGCAAGGAGGGAGTTTTAGAGTCCAGCAGCACGAGGAAAGAAGTTTTTGGAGTAGAAAGCTCTTCGGCATCTGAGGACTTCTACAGTGAATGGATGAGGTTTGGCAGATTTTCGGGTTGGTCTAATGTATTTACGTCGTGGGGGGTACCAGAGCAGCAAGCTCATCAGAGCACAATACATTGAAGTACTTGTAAAACAGGTACAAGGAAGCAACATTGCGGCGATGGTTGGTTGTTTGGTTGTTTTGTTTTACGGCATATCAACCCTTTTCAGGTTATTTAATGCCGAATGCAGTCATTTTGGTGAAAGTTTTTATGCTTCAAGTTGTTTATATCTTCAAATATTTATTCATGGTGCCTAGTTTGGTTGTCCCGCTTTACGGCACATCAACCCCTTTCAGGCCACTCAATGCCGAATGCAGTCATCCTGGTGAAAGTTTTTATGCTTCAAGTTCCTCACACGTTCAAATATTTATTGATGGTGTTTGGTTTGGTTGTTAAAGTATATTTGTTTTCTTCTCTTTTTTGTTTCTTTCCCCTTTTAATATCTGTTTCTATTTAACCCATAGTTGGGACCCTAACAGGTACTACCCCTCCGGGTCAGGGTGGACCTGGGAGCAATGGTAATTAAGAGGAGGCTCCACATTCCCCAAAGTCCGTAAGCCGGATCTCACCATCGGATGTAGTTTAAGGTCATATCCAGGACCGGGAGTAGGGTAGGAAAAATAAAATAAAAAAGGGGAGGGAGAAAGGTAGAGGGGCTGTTGTTTTTGTTTTTGGTTTTGTAGAACATAATTAAGTTTTACAAAAAAAAGAAAACAAAAAACGTCAATGTAGGTGAATTTCGTCTCAGGGAGCTACAGGGCAGCCTGATCTGGTATCACCAGATTGCGGCGATGGGACAGGGGCTGGAGCTTGGTGGATAGTGAAGGACCTATCAAGTTGGCGACTTTTTGGGGGACCTTGTCTAAGAGGGAGAGACTAGTGCATGATGCCCCAGCCCAGATATGGCAACAATACTCCATGCATGGGCGGATGGTGGTTTTGTAGAGATATAGGATAATGTTAGGTGTGAGAAGTTTACTGGCACGGTAGAAGGAGCCCACCTTCTTTGCAGCAGCCCTGCATTTATTTATGTATTTATTCCAATTCATGTTATCTGTGAAAGTTAGGCCGAGGAGTTTTAATTATGAACTCTCAGGTAGGGTGTTTTTTGCCATGACAATCGGTGGTTGAAGATGCTTCTAGCAGTTATTGAAGAAAAGTAGCCTAGTCTTTGCGGCATTAAAAGTTACCATCCATTTTTTACCCCATTCCACTACAGCCTGTGGGTCATTTTCTAAGGATTCAGCCATTGCCTTAGATATGTGCGCGTCGGTTTTGCCCACATGACGAGAGTAAAGCGTGGTGTCGTCAGCAAATATTCCTATCTCAGTCTCAATGACATCAGGGAGGTCATTTATGAAAATCAGGAACAGTAGAGGTCCAAGGATGGATCCCTGGGGTACACCAGCATTTATGTCATGTTACGTAGAAGAACGGCTCGAGGACAACTTGGATCTTTTTATTTTTGTTAGGAAGGATTTAATTATATTAAATATATGTCGAGTAATACCATATGAGTGCACTTTTAGGAGAAGCCCTTCATGCCAGACCTTGTCAAAGGCCTTGGATATATCGAGCGCTACCGCCGTAGCGTCACCTGATTTGTCCAGTGTATGGTATATGCGTTCAGAGATGACCGTTAGGATATCTGCAGTAGATCGTGCTTGTCTAAATCCGTATTGATGACCAGGAAGAAGTTTAGCAGTAACTAGGTGCCTGACTATCGCTAGATTGATTAATGATTCAAAGATTTTAGCAAAGATCGGGAGTAGACTGATTGGGTGGTAGTTTAGAGGATCAGTTCTATCTCCAGAATTCTTGAAGACTAGTACCACAGAGGCAATTTTCCAGCTACCAGGGCAACAAGATTCAGCAATGGCCTTTGTTGTATATTTTGGAGAGGACAGGGACCAGCTCAGCAGAGCATTTCTTTATTACTATTACTGGTATAAGATCAGGCCGACAGGCTTTGGAGGTGTCAAGATTTTTTTATTATCTCAGTGACTTGAGATGGCGTAATGACCAGGTGATCAAGTGTGGCTTCAGTACGCAATAGGAATTTAGGAGGGGTGGTTGGAGTTTAAGGCGAAACGCTGGGCAACGTTGTGATTTGATAGCGGGTGAATTGTCGATTGTCCATTGTTCATCACATAATTGTAGATTTTCCAGAAATCACGAGTATCCTGTTTCTGTGGCTGAATGCATTTCTTGGTTATCTACGTATACGTTTTCTTTGCTTCATCTATGACTACTTTGCAACCATTTATTGCCTCTATAAATTTTTGTCTATTCGCAGTTGACTTATGGCGGCCGAATTTTCGTAATGCCTTCTGCTTTTCAGCAGCAGCAGCCGCATATTCTGAGGTTAACCATTGAGAAGAGTGGGGTTTGCTGAAGAATTTTTGCGTGGGGACATTAGCATCAATGTCTGCCGGTTAGCTCATTTGCACACTGATCAGCAGGGAGTGAGAAGGTTTCACCCCATGAGGCGTCGCTGATGTGATCCCTGAGGGATTCAAAATCAGCCTGCTTATAATTTCTCCTCGTTTTGAGCAACGACTCTTTAGCTTTTGAAAGAGTTTTTAAGGTGATAAGCATCATTACCACAACGTGGTCAGAGCTGCCGAGTGGGCTATGGGCATTCGCCACAAAAGCCTCGGGTAGTGAGGTCAAGAACAGGTCGAGAAGTGAGGCTTGCTGGTCCGCACGATCATGGAGGCGGGTCGGAAAAGTGACAGTCTGTGAGAGGTCGTGAGCTGAGGAGAAATTAAAAGTAGAGTTCTCAGCTGCATCAGTAACGCTGGAGAATCCTAACTAGTCACGGTGGTGTGCATTAAAATCCCCAAATACATGTATTTGGGCATGCACATCTAATATATATATATATATATATATATATATATATATATATATATATATATATATATATATATATATATATATATATATATATATGTATATATATATATATATATATATATATATATTAGATGTACATGTAGTACATTAAGTCACGCAATCTACCACTATTTATCTACTTCGATTTCATTCGAAAACTCATATACTGTGACATATTTATTACGACATACTTCTGGCACAACGAGAAGAAATGTGATCTTGAGAGGACGCGGGAAAAGTTGGCCGCTTCGCTTCCCGACATCAAATCGGTGTTTTTTAGACTTGGAGACATGTTAAAGGCTCGAGTGTTTCACTTGTAGCAACCGAGACGAATTGAAAGAACTTCAAAGTCGCATTGAAGAAGTATTTCACGAGTTTCACTCGTGATGAGCTGACTAAACAATGTGGCTTCCTTTTCGCGGTGGTAGAATTTGATGCTGAGTGTTGGAGAATTCTGGACACTTTGATTTTGGTGTTGAATACAAGTATTTACAGTATACTTATATTTCCAAAATATATTAAAGCTAAATGGAAGATAAGCATTGTTTCTATTTGCTTTTCTATATCTTATGGATATATATATATATATATATATATATATTAACACACCGATTCCCGTTAGATCACCGAAGTTAAGCGGCGTCGAGCCTGGCCAGTCGTCTTGTATTACTACTTACCATTGGAATGAAGCTCATCTTTGCGGTTGTTGTAGATTGCGCAACCCTTGCAATTACAAATTGTGCCTGGTGGGGCACTCATACGTCGAAATCGACGGGAGAGTCCATCATATATATATATATATATATATATATATATATATATATATATATATATATATATATATATATATATATAAGAGTTCGAATGCAAAACGCGATAAACGCCATTTTCAAAATCACGAAACTGTCCCTGTGCATTTCAAGTCGACTACACCTTAAAACTATGTGTTACATAATATTATACTGAAATAATTTCTTCTTGATTACAATTAAAATCAGCTTTCATTCACAGTCTACATTTAATATATTCGTCTTTTTATTATTTAAGGTCTCAATTTAAACGAATTGGATTTATTTCGCTTTGCGTTCGAACTCTTCATATATATACATATATATATATATATATATATATATATAATAAAAATATTTCGAAACATAAGGTATAAGGTATAAGGTATTTTATTTATTAAATGTTTCGAAATATTTTTATTTTTCTTTTGATTTAATTACTCGCATCTAATACATGGTTTTTGAAGGCTTTTTTGCCTCTATATTTATATTATATATATATATATATATATATATATATATATATATATATATATATATATATATATAAGTCAGTTGAGATAATCAAATTAGATTATATCAGTTCCAAGAATTCTAACACAAACAGTTATTTTGCGTACGATCGTTTCCAATACAATTTTGAAAATGTATTTGGTGTTATACTTTTGATGACTACAAATAGTCTCTTCATCAGCACTATTTACATCATCACATGCAGAAATCACTTAAGAAAAAGCTAAAAAAGTCAGTATTATTTCAAAAGTACAAAATTCTCTATTAGACAACCATATATTACTCCATCCGTAAGTTCAAAGATGATCATGGAAATGACAATATATATTAAAATACATAAGAAAGAGCAAACAAAACTTTTAAATATTTACATTCAGAATGAACCAGGACCCATCTAGGTTGGTTGCATCCCAAATAGTCAAAAGAAAAAATCAGTCTAAAACCATATTTTTTTTATTTATTTATTTATTTTATTCGACGAATGCCTATATTGTTTCCTTTCCCTCTTACGCGCGTTTCACAACCCGTTAAGAAAGATATAGTCTTTGGTTAAACAAGCTGCTCTTCAGAGACACTTATTTAATTAAAAAAAAACAAGCACACTATTTTTTTAAAATAGGAAGAAAGATGAGAAAAATAGAAAAATCAAAATACACGAAAAAGCTCACTTTAAATTCAACCAGAGACAAATCCCCAAAACACCTGACACAACGTAAGCCGGCTCTCCATACACCATCTTGGAATTAGTAAGTAGCATTAGAATCGCCAAGTTTCGATTCAGAACTGAAAACCGAACAAAACCTCAATAAAACTTGAAAATGTCGGTTGATAAATTATTGTTAACCCTAAAATAATGATGTTTATAAACATCATTATTTTCTTTGGTCATTGGAATGCAACGAACCAGTATATATGCTCTGGAGCCGGAAGCATAAGTTTACTGAGCTTGTTACTTATAACAATTTCAATGATATTATGAAGAATATATACCATAATATATATATATATATATATATATATATATATATATATATATATATATATATATATATATATATATATTAGTACTTCATGTATCCACATGAAATATTATAAGGAGATATCATTTTTTTATGTATCAGTTTTCAGTATTTACTTCAACAGTGCTCAATACGTAAGTAGAGCTAGGTCGTAAGCAATGAAAATATATATGGCAATCAAGCTACACAGAGGATCCCGTGTTTCATCCCCGGGGGGAATCGTCAGGCTAAATGCATGGAGTTATTTTGTCAGGTGTTTTTATATACATGGCTTGCTAGTTAACCAATCAGATTCTTTGTTGTTCTCTCGTTGGGCTTCCCGCGAACAAAGGCTTTGTTGGTGACGCTCCTATGTCAATCCTATTGTTTGTTAACAATGGAGTTTCCTATATCCTGTTTTCTTTTGTTTTGTCAATACAGTAGGCGGATTTATTTTAACACGTGGTTTCTTGTATTTCTATTTTAGGTTTTAAATTTTAACTTGTTCAGTTTTTTATTTATTTATTTATTTATTTATTTTTTTAATTTAATTATTATATATCATCCTAAGGTAAATTTATTTCTGTGTAACCAGCTGTTTGCTATTTCGCTTCTAGAGTTTCGGGGATCTTTAAAATTTAGGATTTCATATTTTTCATTCAGGCATAATCTACACGGGTCGTCTATAAGTTTCTACATGTACTGGCCTGTCTTACTATTTTCAATTCAATTATTGGTGAGTGTCCATTTTCTTTGAGCTCCCAATAATGGTTAGCTAGTGCTGTTTTAGTTCGACGTTTTTTGTTTTTAAATGTGCTTTTGTGGTCATAGTATCTGGTCTTAAAATCTAGGGATGTCATACCCACGTAATATTTCTTGTTATTTGGTCTTTCGTTGGCAAATATCGTTGCTTGGTATACGACACTTTTAGTTAGGCACTTATTTTGTAGTGGACAAAGTTTACGATTTATGCAGTTACATCTTTTCTCTTCATTGCTAACTTTTTCGTTTATATAACCGACAACTCATGTCTGGATATTTTTGTATGGATTCCTTCCATTTTCCGGATTAAAGTCCTAATCTCGGATGAGAATTGGCTGATGAATCTGCCGTAATTTTCTTTTAGGTCCAAAGTACTTTCTGAACCATCTGGGTCTATCTTCAGTGGAATAATGTCAATCAGGTAAAGACCTGGATTGAGTTTATAGTTAATTTAGGCGGGAAAATGTAAATACGAAACTATATTTATTTAGTATTATAAACATTTAAGTATATTAGTACTAGTGTTAAAATTAATCCTATTAATAACCGTTTTTTGTTTTAATGTGTAAAGCGTCTAGTATATGGAGTTTTTGTATATTAGTATTGTGTTCTAGGATTTTAGTGTTGTCTACAAGAAGTTTTCGGATTTGCGAGCGGAGACGAAATGTTCGTTAATGAGGTGTCTGGCTATGGCACTATTATCCGATAGATTCATGGTCAACCTCCTGGACAGTTGTGGTAGTCGAGCCAATTTATACGTGTCAAGAAGCATGTAAGTTTTTTCTTTAGCGATTATTGTCAGATTAAAAAAACTCTCTCCTTTATGCTATCCTAAAACCTTACACAGCAGGCTGGGATTTTATTTATTTAATTTATATTAACTGCATTTAATAAGAAATTTAGAATGGTATCTATCGAACCTATTCATTAGATTCATATAAAATAAACAGGAATATGACAGTCACCAACTACATTTCAAATAATCATATAATTTCAAAATCAAACCCTTTACCTTTTAAATTCATCATACGGTTCCTTTTATAGCCATAATTTCAAAATTATACATGATATGAACTACACTACTGACACATAAAAAATTCTATAAAAATAAAATATGGCAAACAAGCGTACAAAAAGACATCTACAATCTATAACATAATTACATGAATATGTATGCAAACTCACATTCACATAAATCAGGGCACATAACGGAATAATACACTATTGAAAACTCCAAGAATTAAAAGTTATATATAAAAAATATGTTTTTAAAGTATATATCCCTTATTATATCATCCAAATTGTTTCAAATAACAAGCTCAATGAAGTTATGTTTCTGCTGAATTCAAGAAACAAAAAAAACAAAAAAATAGGATTGTGGACTGATTTTTTTCTTTGGCCACTTGGCTGCAACCAATCACTAATTTTCTATATAAAGTAGACGTGATTTTCCCTCTAAAAATAATACATCAAACGCATCGAAACACATCACTTTAATCACCTACTACCTTCGACCATGTTCCTAGAAAATGTAACCTATTTTTATAACCTAGACAAAAACATCATGTTTATTCCCCTTTGTATGTCCCTTCCAACTAATTGAACCAAAGAGAGGGTAGCACGCTGATTTCACTCTATGAATGGATAACTATTACCCTCTTCAAACACCGTTTAGCAATTATTTCACAACGAACTGCAATCAAGTTGAATCGTTCGCCATAACACATTTTAAACAAAAATAAACCTTCGAGAAAGAAACCAGATAAGTATTATTTTTCTTTTCACATTATACGTAAATTGTTAAAATAAACGTCAACATATTCACGTTATTTCTCATTTATATATAGATTCCAATAATAAAACACTTAACTTTGTTCTGTTTTATTTCTTCTCCGGTGATTTCTAACAACATGAATTGAACTGAATAATTTATCTCCTCTTTATCACTCAGAAGAAAAAAAAGCGAAATGCGCGATATATTTCTACGGTCCCTATACTAAAATTGAATCAAACTTATTTTTCGTTTACATGAAATAAAAAAAAAACAAAAAAACAATTCAAGTGATATAAAAATGGTAATTTTAAGAAATCACTCCAGTCTACAATCATATGGTTTTGGGGTGGTATTCTGCGTTTTTTGAATAATACCTTCGGAAATCAAACCCACCCCTTAAAATTAGATTATACTTTTTAGGCGATTACATGTACACAGTAAAGATCTTGCTAAAATTGGCGGAAACGAAAAAATAATTTTAAAAAATGATTGGAAATCAGATTCACGCATAAATTTCATGTAAAATGCTCCCCAATTTCCAACCCATTGTAGCGTTTTAGGTCAGTTAACCAAATAATTACTTTTATTTTTTTCTTCTATGGGAGATATATTGCGTGCAGCTTTTTTTGGAGGTGGAAGAGTTCGGCGTGGGCGATTATGTATGCTTTTATAACACTGTCAATTACGGTGAATGGTAAAAACATTTAGTTAACCGCCCTAAAAAGTTAGAATGGTCTGTAGTGGGGATCATTTTACGTTGAATTTATATACTAAATTATTAATGCTACACTATAATTTGGAAACTTATTGTTTTTAGTTTTTGCTTTTCCACCCAATTTTTTAGGGTGCTTACACAAAAGAAGAATTATAATCCTTTTTGGGGTAGAGAGATGAGGGTGTTAATCTACAAATTTACCGTTTTTCGATTGCCCTGATAACAAGTTTGGCATTGAAAAACACTCTATTATACCTACCACCACCTTTAACTCTAAGTCCGGGTGCCACTCCCAAAAATAATCTAGCCAGAATCTAACTTTAACTATTAATATGGTTCATTTCGGCTCTTAAACCAAAGAAAGAACATTCTTTTTCAAACGCACTCTTATTGTACCAAAGAGCTGAATATTCCTGTTTTAATCATATTATTTAACATTCTATACGTGATTTACATTATTATTTTTTTTTCGTAATCGAATATTTATTGGCATAAAAAATGCAATAGCGCGTAAAATAACGAAATTTAAAAAATCTTATTGAAAATAATTAAATTGCAAAATTAAATCCACAAAACAAAAAACGTGTTTCTACAGAATTTGAACCGGACCTAACAACGTCAACCGTGACATAACCGATTTTTGCCGATATACAACTTAGGTTAGACTTCCAGTGACTTTTGGCCTTGGTTAGTAGCCGACTTTTGGCCTTGTTTAGTAGCCGACTTTTGGCCTTGGTTAGTAGCCGACTCTTGACGAAATACAACTTAGGTTAGGGTTCGAGAACTTTTGGCCTAAAGCAAAGCACTTGTGAAGAAGGTAATAAAAAACAACCCGGTTCAAATTAGTTAGAAGTAGAAAACACATCATTTACAGCAAGTTGCATCATACAGGTGAAACGCTGAAGTTAAAACTCGACCGCACAAATATAGTAGACATCTTTAGGAAACTGGGGCAATTTTCATTTTTGTTCCAATACAAAGTTCTCCATTTCGTACATTGTTAACTATTTAAAGCCGACCTTTTGTCTAAACAGTAAAAATATCCTATGTGACCTTATTTGCGTTCGGTCGGCTGTTTAATTAATTATTTTATATTCACCCCAGGCAGCGCCAGGTAACAGGTGTTGCAAATATATATATATATATATATATATATATATATATATATATATATATATATATATATATATATATATATATATATATATACTGTGTATTTAGGCAGCATTTTCTCATTTATGCAAACATTGTTAAAAACAACACAATTCGTCTGTTCAATTATACCTTTTTTAATTTTACAATTTTTCAGATGGTATTTTTTGTGTTAAAATCAAAACAGAATAATAAATGTTCCATAGGTTTCACAGGTTTCACAGGTTTCACGAAGTTTTTGATTGTGTTGCTGAATTTAAATCGTCAACGACTTCCTGGAACAATGAGAAAAACGTTCTATGCGTGTTTCTCCGCCGTCTTTTTAAAATTATCTTCTTTATCCAGCTTTTTTGTTCATTTGCTTTTGACACCTGAGGATAATTCGACGAAGAATCGAAAACGTTGCACAAAATAACATTTGCCTTAAGTTAAATATACATGATAAATACACAAATAATTGAACCAATAAATAAATAAAAAACACTTAACTAAACAAAAACGTAAAATAGAAATACAAGCACGTGTTAAAATAAGGTCACCCATTATTTCAACACAACGAATAAACGGGGATTGGCCACCCTATAGAAAACAAGACAATAGAATAAGAAATAGAAAGTAAAATCAACCGAACCTTTGTTTGTAGGAAGCCCAACGATTTGCTAAGAGAATAAAAAAGAATCTGATTGGTTAACTAGCTAGATTAAACACCACGTGTATCTATAAAACACCCGGCAACACAAACTCCATGCATTTAAGCATGACGATTCTCTACGGGGATGAAACGCGGAAGCCTCTGTGTAGCTTATTGTCCATACATATATTTTCATAACTTACTACGTAGCTTTACTCATATATTGAGCACTGTTGAAGTAAATACTGACAATGGATAAATGAAAAACTATATCTCCTTGTAACATTTTATGTGGATACATAAAATAATAATATATATATATATATATATATATATATATATATATATATATATATATATATATATACAGGGCATTAATTTGAGAGTGGTACAACCCCGCTCCTAGAAAAGAGAAGACGCTCTTTCCCTGTTCCATCTGCACCTTAAAATAACCTGTAAAAAATTAAACACAATTCCAACATTATTTTATAAGGTCCTTTTTACTTGCCTCCTCACGAGGGCAAAATTAGACACAGGGTCGGTTATTAATGTGAGAAATTGACAGCTCCCCCCCCCCCCCCCGAAAAGGCACCCTGGATGTTCTAGTCTAGAAATATTTCTGCTTCACTTACCTACGATAGAAAAGATAAGGTTTAGCATCAGAACAGATACCACACTCTGCTCCTAGTTACTAGTACTTTAAAAATTGATATGGATTTTCTATGTGTTATTGTTTCCAAGTTAAGTTACAACCAATTTCCGCTTTTAATTGAAAAGAAAATTGATGGTTTTTTTACCGTGTTAGTCTTGAATCAATTTTTCGATACTTATTACTCACTTAAAAATTTATATATTCATTAAATTGCTTTTGTGTACGGAAATATTAGCGGAAATCTTTTTGTCTATAACTAGTTTACATAATTTAAATAAGTTAATATATATATATATATATATATATATATATTTATCAAGAGAGGCGCGAGAGCGCTCTATCCCCTAATAGACTTCACGAATGGCCTATGTTGGAAATCTCATTTCTTTGATCAATCATAACTCAAAAACCAATAAACCAAATTAGTTAAAACTTTGCACAAATTTTTTATTTGATAAGTTCTATAAGTGTGTAGAATTTCAGCATCATTAGTCAAGGCAACCCAGAGATCCAGAAAGTTCAATCATGGAATCATGTTATATGTGTGTACGTACGTACGTACGTACGTGCCACTCTGTATCTCATCAACTATTTGATGGATTCAGCTGATTTTTGGCAGAGATAGAGGTTCTAGAATCTAGTTGATGGCATTTTAATTTCAGTTTACCATATACCTTAGTTTTCCAGAAAATTCCAAAAAACCTTAAAAATGACCAGTATTCATACACTTTATTCTATATCTTATCGACCATTTGATGGATTCAGCTGATTTTTGGCAAAGATAGAGGTTTTAGTGTCTAGTTGAGTGCATTTTAATTTCAGTTTACCATATACCTTGATTAGTCAAACTACCAAGCATATCAGTTATGAGAAGGCATTGTATTGAGGCATAGCATTTACAAAAGTAGTGACATTCCATGAAAAATGCCAGTATACTGAAATTATATGCTCTTAATAGGGTTAAGATAAAAATTCATATACACTAAATGTACAAAAGCAAGGAAATTCCCAAATTTTTACACTTTTATTGTCATTAAGGGTATGTGAGCACAACAGGACTATGTAGTTTACTGGTAGGAATTCTTCTTCGCCCATATCACGGGGTGTACTTATTTATTTTAAAATAAATAAGTATGTTCTGTAATAAAGGCGATTCATTGCAGATATATATATATATATATATATATATATATATATATATATATATATATATATATTCTTTCCAAATATGATCTAAGTCTGCCTGATGTGATCTTAGTTTATAATAACTGTTGATCGATAACATCGACATGCCAGTGTCGCAGATTTTGTACATGTCTGTGTAAATAAAAATAATCATATATATATATATATATATATATATATATATATATAAGGGGAGGAAACTCCCTTCGCGTAAGAAGTGAAATCTACGACAGTGGTTATCGCTAACAAAAATGATAATAACAAAAATCTCATATATATTGTATATATATATATATATATATATATATATATATATATATATATATGAGAGAGAGAGAGAGAGAGAGAGAGAGAGAGAATTATATATATATTAACTTAGATTAGACAGCTTATTTTATCTTAAAGAACCCATCTAAAACGGAGCTGTAAATAATTATTCAATAATTAATATTTAATTAGTATCCAGATACGTAAACGTTTCATCCTGATGAAATCATCAGTGTGGAAGGTAACTGTTCAGCTGATCGCACGATTCGAATCCCGGACACGAGCCACCTTTTATTAATTTTCTAGCGCTCAACCCAACTATGCGACAAACCGAGAAATAAATACTACTTATGTCCTGAAGCGGATAATATAGTCAGCTGTCTTAACAGTTTCTAACAGGTCACGTGGACAGAAACTTCGCATTTTACATTAGATTAGAAAGCTTATTTTCTTTTCTTTTAAAGAGCTCATCCGAAAGGGAGATATAGAGGTTTGATTGAAGAAAAGAGAAAGCCTCTGTTAATTAATCTTCTGATCCTATTGGTGGGCCAGAAGTTTTATACTTTGTTCCAGTTTACACAGGAACTCGCAATATTTCATAGTACTTTCGACTCGCATGGGCCATCTTCAGGTACGTGAAGATGGTAGTACGGTGAATTAAAAACTGGTGAATTCATCATGAAGGATTGATTAAAAACGCTTTTAAAATATTTTCAGATTCTTTTCCCAGTCTCGAGCAGGTCCTCGTTGATGGTAGGTTTATGCTCCCGGATGAATAATTCTTTGAGGATGAGAAGGCAAATGCTATAGTTAGATATGACCAGGATAGAAGTATTTTTAATGAGTAAATTGCGGAAGTTTGTTTTGGCTATTTTGTGTGCTTACCACAGTTTATCAGCTGTTCAAATATTGGCCGCGAGGTTTAAGACGTTGGATTGAAGTTGAAAAATACTTATAATCCAGGGTTTCGAACCGAGTGACCGGTAGTGAATAGTCATACTTCTACGCTGAAGAGTCTCGATTGAAAAGAGACGAAACGTATACGTCCGTAGATAATAAACAACAACAAATATTTTTCATATTTGTCGCTCTTTAATAATTAGTAGAGCACTTTAGAAGTAGTGCAATACAGCGTGACTTCATTTGCTTTATAATGCATCATTCCTTAATATAAGTAGAATGCCTGTCGTTATCGCCGCTTTAATGTGTTTAAACTACCACCGTTTATCAGCTGTTCAAATATTGGCCGCGAGGTTTAAGACGTTGGATTGAAGTTGAAAAATACTTATAATCCAGGGGTTCGAACCGAGTGACCGGTAGTGAATAGTCATACTTCTACGCTGAAGAGTCTCGATTGAAAAGAGACGAAACGTAACGTTCGTAGATAATAAACAACAACAAATATTTTTCATATATATATATATATATATATATATATATATATATATATATATATATATATATATATATATATATATATATATATTCTAGTAACCTTTTTATGCTCACGTTCTTACTTTCTATTACTTTATATTGTTTCTTAAATTTCTTCAAATTTTGAATTTTTGGCTATCGTCTCTGCCAACTTATCCATCTATGTAATTCCTCTGATGATAAGACTTTAATCTTTGAAAAATCTCGCTTAAGGAAAGAAAATTAAACATGGTTTTATCGAGTTCACCTAGCATTGAACAATCGAAGATGAAAAACATTTGTCATCCGCACATTTTTATCTATCTTCCTTTATTTTTCTTTAAAAATTATATATATATATATATATATATATATATATATATATATATATATATATATATATGGTAAGGTACACGCTAAGTCATGAAAATGAAATGCCGTGGTAGACAAAATGTTTTAAAAGACAAATGAAACAACAACTGCTCGTTACAAAGATCTTGCCTATAGATAAACGTGTTCAAACGCATGAATCAACAAAACCCTACGTAGGATAAACAGAAAAAAACATTACATAAGACGATGCACGCACACACGTCGATTCAACAACGAAACATTAACGAAATACATATAAGATCTAAAAAACAAACAAACATGATCACCAAAATAAACTGAGAAACCATAAGAGCAGCGCCAGCCTATAAACAGCACATCAAAAAGATGCGCCATATTCCTAGACGAAAATATCCCTATAATAACACATTTATTATCGAACACTCTACTTTACAGAAGATCAGAACTAATACCCACATGCAGACATGAAAAAATATATTCAGTTTGACCCAAAAGAGTAACAATGAAACTCAAATCAACCAATATTAATAAACAAAAAACACAAAATAAAAAACAATTAATTAACAAAAATAACAATAGTATCACAAATACATAATATAAAACAAATTAAAAAGACACTAACTTAGGTCATGTTACACCAAATTGACGATAAAAGTGTGGCCTAGCAAAACCTTTTTTCCCAAATTAAAAAAATTACGCTAGCAAACATATAGAAAAATATGAATATATAAAAAATAATCAAGATTAATAAAAACAATAAGTTAAAATAATCTTCCATCGAAAAATCTTCAGGGATTGTAGATTCTTTGATCTTTTCGGCCAGGATTTCATTCTATCTTTTGCTCCACCTTTCAAACATTGAGTAGCGGCAGCACATTATTTTGTGCAACAGTCCATGGTTAGGCTTTTAAGCCTCTTGTGTTTCTTATTATTGATGCTGCATTTGATGAAGATAGGGGGCCAGGACCTTTTGTCTCAAGGCATGATGGCTGATCCTGGTTGGCCTCTGTCATGGCTGGAGCACTATTTCGAAAGGTAGGAAGGTTAACACCATTGCTTACATCTTCCCGCCTGGTGTATGAACGGGTTGATGGGCCCTTTTTATCCTGGGTGCCGGCCTGCCAGTATTTATTTTTGTTTTTATAATTCATTTCCTCACTGTCAACGACTTTTAATTCATTATTCGAAGCTGCCCTCTATTAATAGAGGGGGTACCCCGTTCGCAATTCGGGGCGTGCTAGACGGATCGAGGAGACAGTACACCATGTTTTTAAATATTTGGTCAGGGTTTACTTCAAATAAGAAGTATCCTCATGTCAGGGTCACTGACAAACCCCTGTACAGAGAGACCGAAGACACCCGAGGGTGGTGTCTAGAAGGCATTCAAGTCCCGTATACAGACTAACGTGATATATGAAACAAGAGTTCAAACTTAAGAATACACTACATGAACACAATTCAAAGAAAAATTCAAACAAATACTTAAAATGACACTAGCTTACACAGAGACCGGACAGAAAAACTAATCAAAAAATTAAAACGAATAACAAAATTAAAAATAAACATATAAACAAATTATGCCAAATTTTATATTACATTAGTGAACAAATAATTTAAAAAATTAAAATAGGAAAAAATATTTTAAAGGAATGACAGTACCCAATCCTCACCAAATATTATTACATAAACACATTAGCGCACAGAGAAGCGAAAAAAAGAATTAAATATACAAAAAGAATTAAATATACAAAAGTCAATACTCATCCACTAGCCTGCAAGGCTAATAATTCCAAACATCAACACATACGCATATACAAACATACGCATAAATCACCCCCCAAAAGAAAATCAACACACGCACATCAACAGATACATACACCGATGTAATGAAACTCACACACACCTGAACCTGGAGGTCGATTTGAAAGAGCCGTCTGATGAATATTCAAAAAATGTGTTGAGAAATCTAAGTCGCGGCGAAACTAATCCATGTAAAATCTCTCTTTATATATATACATATGTTAATGTGTGTGTGTTTCCTAGGTAAAGGAAGGTTAGAGAATCTACATAAAAACTAAAAATGCATTTATATGTAAGAATTTCGGTACTTTCACAGATTAGGACCCACGCTAACTTTGATCCTCACCCTAACCCATAACCCTAACCCTAATCCCCACCCTGACACTGACCCTAGCCCTAACCCTAACAATGGGGTCAAAGTTAGCGGTGGTTCTGATCTTCACCAAAATATCCGGGTAAAACAATGGAAGCCTTCCTGAATATCTAAATGCGTCCATAAGGAAGCTATGTGAGCAGAACACCTCTTACACTTGTGGCCGTGAACGGCCAGTTAGAATCAAGACAAACACTGAAACAGTGAAACATTGTTATTTATTAACTTATACAATTTAACTTTTCAAGTCGAAATTCGCACATTCATATGATATAACTTTTCATGTCGAAATTCGCAGATTAATAAAATTACACTTTTCAATTCTAAATTCCCATATTTATACAATTTAACTTTTTAAGTCTAAATGTTAAATGAGCACATTAATATAATTAAATTTTTCAATTCGAAATTCCCACATTAATAAAATTTAACTTTTCATTTCGAAATTTCCACATTCATATATTTGAACTTTTCATTCGAAATTCCCACATTCATAAAATTTAACTTTTCAATTCGAAATTTACACATTCATAAAATTTAACTTTTCAAGTCGAAATTCGCACATTCATGTAATTGAACTTTTCAATTCGAAATTTCCAAATTCATATATTTTAACTGTTCAAGTCGAAATTCTCACATTTATGAAATCTAACTATTTAATTCTAAATTCCTACATTCAATAATTATAATTAAACTTTTCCTTTTAAAATTTCTACATTCAATAATTATAATTTAAATTTTCCTTTTTAAATACCCACATTCAATAACTATAATTTAACTTTACCTTCACAAATTCCTACATTCAGTAATTATGATTTAACTTTAACATTTTAAATTCCTTCATTCATCCATATAAACTTTTCAATTCTAAATTCCCACATTTATACAATTTAACTTTATTATTGTAAATTTCGACATTCATACTATTAAACTTTTACATTCTAAATTCCCACGTTTATATAATTAAACTTTTCAAGTCGGAATTCAAAAAATTATACAATTTGACTTTATTATTGTAAATTTCTACATTCATACTATTTAACTTTTACATTCTAAATTCCCACATTTATATAATTTAACTTTTCAAGTCGAAATTCAAAAATGTATGCAATTTGACTTTATTATTGTAAATTTTTACATTAATACTATTTTACTTTTGAATTCTAAATTCCCACATTTATACAAATTAACTTTCCAAGTCGAAATTCCCACATTTATACAATTTGACTTCATTATTGTAAATGTGTACATTCATACTATTTTACTTTTAAATTCTAAGTTCCCACATTGATACATTTTAACTTGTCAACTCGAATATCTGAAATTTATACAATTTGACTTTATTATTATGAATGTCTACATTCATATCATTTTACTTTTCGATTCTAAATTCTAACATTTATACAATTTAACATTTCAATTCTAAATTCGCACATTCATATAATTAAATATTTAAATTCGAAATGTCCATATTTATACAATTTACCTTTGAAAGTCGAAATTCCCACATTCATATAATTGAACTTTTTAATTCTAATTTCGCACATTCATGAAATTTAATATTCAAGTCGAAATTCGCACATTCATATATTTGAACTTTTTCATTCGAAATACCCTCATTTATACAATTCACATTTTTCAGTCGAAATTTCGCAAATTTATACAATTCGACTTCATTATTTTATATTTCTACATTCATACTATTTTACTTTTCAATTCGAAATTCCACAATTTGATACAAGTTGACTTTATTATTGTAAATTTCTACATTCATACTATTTTACTTTTTAATTCTAAATTCCCACATTCCTACAATTTAACTTTTCAAGTCGAGATTCCCAAATTTATACAATTTGACTTAATTATTGTTAATTTCTATATTCATACTATTTTACTTTTCAATTCTACATTCCAACATTTATACAATTTTACTTTTCAAGTCGAAATTCTTAAATGTAGACAATTTGACTTCATTATTGTAAATTTCTACATTCATACTATTTTAGTTTTCAATTCTAAATTCTACCATTTATACAATTTAGCTTTTCAATTCTAAATTCGCACATTCATATAATTGAACTTTTCAATTCGAAATTCCTAACATATATACAATTTAACTTTTCAAGTCGAAATTCCAACATTCATATAATTGAACTTTTCAATTCTAATTTCGCACATTCATACAATTCAACTCGTCAAGTCCGAAATTTCGCAAATTTATACAATTTGACTTTATTATTGTAAATTTCAACATTCATACTATTTTACTTTTCAATTCTAAATTCAACCATTTATACAATTTACTTTTGAAGTCGAAATACCCAAATTTATACAATTTGACTTAATTATTGTAAAGTTCCACATTCATACTATTTTAATTTTCAATTCTAAATTCCAACATTTATACAATTTAACTTTTCAAGTCGAAATTCCCAAATATATACAATTCGACTTCATTATTGTACATTTCTACATTCATGCTTTTTTACTTTTCAATTCTAAATTCACACATTTATACAATTTAACTTTTCAAGTCGAAGTTCCTAAATTTATGAAATTTGACTTAATTATTGTAAATTTCTACATTCATACTATTTTACCTTTTTATTTAAAATTGCCACATTTATACAATTAAACTTTTCAATTCGAAATTCCTAAATTTATGAAATTTGACTTAATTTTTGTAAATTTCTACATTCATACTATTTTACTACTTACATCTAAATTCACACATTTATACAATTTGATTTTGCAAGTCGAAATTCCCAAATTTAAACAATTTGACTTTATTATTGCAAATTTCAACATTCATACTATTTTACGGTTACATTTTAAATTCCCGTATTTATACAATTTAACTATTCAAGTCGAAATACCCAGATTTATACAATTTGACTTCATTATTGTGAAAGTCCACATTCATACCATTTTAATTTTCAATTCTAAATTCCTACATTTATACAATTTAACCTTTCAAGTCGAAATTTCCAAAATTATACAATTTAACTTAATTATTGTAAATTTCCACATTCATACTATGTTCATATTCAGTTCTAAATACCTACATTTATACAATTTAACTTTTCAATTCGCACATTTATATATTTTAACTATTCAAGTCGAAATTCCCACATTCATATAATTGAACTTTTCTATTCGAAATTACCACATTTATACAATTTAACTTTTGAATGTCGAAATTCGCCCATTCATATATTTGAACTTTTTAATTCGAAATTACAGCATTTATACAATTTGACTTTATTATTGTAAATTTGTACATTCATACTATTTTACTTTTTAATTCTTAATTCCTACATTTGTACAATTTAACTGTTGAAGTTGAAATTAACAAATTTATACAATTTGACTTCATTATTGTAAATTTTGACATTCATACTATTTTACTTTTCAATTCTAAATTCTCACATTTATACAATGTAACTTTTCAATTCGCACATTCATATAATTAAGGTTTTAAATTAGAAATTCCCACATTTATACAATTTAACTTTTCAATTCGAAATTACTAAATTCAAAAAATTTGACTTAATTTGTGTAAATTTCTACATTCATACTATTTTACTTTTAACATCTATATTCACACATTTATACAATTTCACTTTGCAAGTCGAAATTCCCAAATTTAAACAATTTGACTTAATTATTGCAAATTTCTACATTAATACTATTTTACATTTCAATTCTAAATTCCCACATTGACACAATTTACTTTTCAAGTCGAAATACCCAAATTTATACAATTTGACTTCATTATTGTAAAGTTCCACATTCATACCATTTTAAGTTTCAATTCTAAATTCCTACATTTATACAATTTAACCTTTCAAGTCGAAATTCCCAAATTTATACAATTTGACTTTATTATTGTAAATTTCTACATTCATACGATGTTCATATTCAGTTCTAAATTCCTACATTTATACAATTTAACTTTTCAATTCGCACATTTATATAATTTAACTATTCAAGTCGAAATTCCCACATTCATATAATTGAACTTTTCTATTCGAAATTCCCACATTTATACAATTAAACTTTTTAAGTCGAAATTTCACAAATTTATACAATTTGACTTTATTATTGTAAATTTCTTCTTTCATACTATTTTACTTTTCAAGTCTAAATTCCCACATTTATACAATTCAACTGTTCATGTCGAAATTCCCCAAGTTATACAATTTGACTTTATTATTGTAAATTTCTACATTCATACTATTTTACTTTTCAATTCTAAATTCCTACATTCAAACAATTTACTTTGTAAGTCGAAACTCCTAAATTGATACAATTTGACTTTATTATTGTAAATTTGTACATTCATACTATTTTACTTTTCAATTCTTCATTCCTACATTTGTACACTTTTACTGTTCAAGGCGAAATTAACAAATTTATACTATTTTACTTCAGTATTGTAAATATCGACATTCATACTATTTTATTTTTTAATTCTAAATTCCCACATTTATACAATTTAACTTTTCAATTTTGAATTCCCACATGTGTACAATTTAACTTTTCAATTCTTACATTCATACCATTGAACTTTTCAATTCAAAATTCTCATATCTATACAATTTAACTTTTCAATTCTTACATTCATACAATTGAACTTTTCAATTCAAAATTCTCATATCTATACAATTTAACTTTTCAATTCTTACATTCATACAATTGAACTTTTCAATTCAAAATTCTCATATCTATACAATTTAACTTTTCAATTCTTACATTCATACCATTGAACTTTTCAATTCAAAATTCTCATATCTATACAATTTAACTTTTCAATTCTTACATTCATACAATTGAACTTTTCAATTCTTACATTCATACAATTGAACTTTTCAATTCAAAATTCTCATATCTATACAATTTAGCTTTACAATTTGAAATTGCCCCATTCATGGCGATATTTAGATAACTTAACCACTGAAAAAGGGGATATGAGATTTAACTCATGAAAACTTTATATTGTTCCTAGTATCATAAAATTGCACACAAAATAGGAAGAAAGCGAGGAAACATAATTTAATGATAAACAAAGTAGAGTAGTATAGAAATTAGAACATTTATTAAATGGTATAATTGTTGTTTGTAGATATTTGATAAGCATGGAATGTGAGGACTAAAAGACAAAAAAAGGAAACGACAGTTGCGAGACTTCCAAAAGTAAACACAACGTCTACTTTCTACTCTCTGGAAATATCATTTGATGGATATCAAATGGTATGGGTTTATATCGTATTTTTCAAAAATTATCGTTTGTCTGATTCACTTAAGGCAAGTCAAAAACTATCATTAAACGTTTTTTTTAAATAATCTTAAATAATCTAATTTATAAAATAAATATGTTTATACAATTCTCATGACATATTCAGCATTATAATACACAATTTTCAAAATTGTAAATTTCTTCTATATGTTCTTCTTAATGTAAGATTTTATTATTAAAACTGTGTATAATATGTATTATCATATCATGAAGAAATAATCATTTTCGTCATCTTCTGTAAAAAGTTTTTTTCTATGATTGGCGAATTTACCACAGACTATGTAAAAAATGAATTTGGAAAATTACGACAACATGCAGATGGTGCCTATTTTAAAACTGCTTAAAATGTTATTAAAAAATTTAATAAAACTAAACTGAACTTAAATCAGTGTTTTATGTTAATGAATGCAACTTTGATCCAGGATATAATTGTTTGAAATGTTAATGTTTTCTCGTTAAAATAGCATGCAGAATATTGGATTACTTACCGGATCTTGAAATAAAGCTACTAAAATCTAAAGATATTAAAATATCTATTCGTGTATAGTCGGTTAAATTTCAAAAACTAATTAAGAAATATTTAATAATATGTTTTATCCTTTTAAGAATTCTGACATTCTTTGAAAGAAATAGATCGTGGTGATTTAAAACTCTCACTGGATACCACAGTCCAGTGCGTGTTTTTCTGTTTTATAATGGTTGGTGTGAAATTAAATACTTGCAGACAACAATCTTTATGCATGTGGTTGGTAAGTTTGTTTTGCTTTTATTTTTCATGGAAATCGCTCCAGCAAATCATGAAGCCACTTGATGTAAAGAGCTAAAAATGTTACTATTTCAGGGTAAAAAACTAACCAACGATAAGTGTTAGATAAATAGATTCCGACCCAGAAAACAGCAATTCTCCCCCCTTTGTGAGAAACATCACTCATGGAATGTGAGGACTAAAGGACAAAATAAGCGAAACGAGAGTTATTTTTCTTCTTCTTATTATTGTTGTTTATATTATTATTATTATTATTATTATTATTATTATTATTATTAATATATTTTTGTTGTTGCTTTTATGATGATTATTATTATTATTTTATATAGAAATATTAATGTTATTACTGAAATTATAGGTATTACTATTCGTGTTAAGTTGCACTTGTTTACAACGTAATTAAATCGATATATGTTACGATACGGCTTTTCTTTAAAAGTAATTAAAAGCCTTTAAACTTTCCTATATGCAACGTTTCCGATGTGTCCAAATGTTTGAAACGTTACTACAAAGTTTCTAAACTGGTTTTATAGTTCTTATCTCAACATAACTTAACAAGGGGTACGAGTGGGCGCGTATTTTAGTTCATGTATGCGGGTTTCGGAGTGGACCTTACAATGTGGCGTGTTTTACCCGTTTTGGGTGTGTGCGCTCATTTTTCTTTTACGTGTATCTATCCATTTCTTTTCTTTCTTTTTTCTTTTACATATCAAGTGTTCTTTACAATGTGTGTGGTGTTGGGAGTGTAACCATTGTTCTTATCTCTTAACGTGTATCAATATGTGTGTGTGCCGTGGTTCTTTATTGCTTTCTTTTCTCTCTTTACAATACAAATGTTCATTACAATTCATAGCGAAATTTACCTGTTACTTTCCTTTGTCCTCACCTGTGTGGCCGCGCAGATTCATTCCTTTCGTCTTTTTTTTTTCTTTGTGCGACCGCGTTGATTACTTTTCTGCTAACTTTCTTCACTTCCGTATCATCGTGTTAATTTCTTCTTCTTCCCCGTCTTCGCGATACCGTGATCGTCGTAGTGTTGCTATTTCGGTGAAAAAATCTGAACATTTATCGACAGAAGGAGTCTAAGACAGATTTTTAGAGATTTTCAAGATTTCTTTACTTGATTTTTTCTGTATTAAACAACGTCGATGAAAGGGAGAGACCGCACAATCTTTAACTTCTAGTTATCCGTTAATTTCTGAACTTCTTACTTATTAACTTGCTCAAGTGAAGGACTATTATAGATTATACAGACAGACAGGGAGGAGTTGCCTTCAATATCACACCGATAGTTAACTTAAAGCTTTAACGCATATATTCCACGTTTGCTTGCTTCAAACTCCATAGCAGAACTCCTAAAACTATTATTTATTTGTGTACGACAGCAAAAGCTACGTTATCGCGCCTCTATCTGTAGGTCCCCATTTCTGACCTATATTGACCCCAAATGCTTTTCTCCCTTGATCTTAAGGTCACCTGTCTGTTACTCGTTCGTGGATTAATTTTGTATCAGTCTGACATGCACCCATTTAGAAAATTTCGACCTCCGTCACAATCCATACAAGCTGAGGTACATTTTTTTAAAAAATAGCTCGCCTCATGATATAGGATTGATTTTATTATGGAAAAAAAACTACTTATATTATTAACATCATTATTATCATTACTATATCATCATGATAATCATTATTATTCAATTTTCATTAGTATATTACTATCATTATCATAATTATTTTATCATAATTTTTCTTCTTATTATTTTATTACAATTATTACCATCATTATTAGTATTACCCGTATCTTATAATTATTATCATCATTATTTTATTATCATTATTTTTTATTACTATTATTACCATCATCATCATCATCATCACTATTAGTATGATTATTATTATTATTACTATTGTCATTACTATTTTTATTAATATAATTATTATTTAAATTATCATGATTATTATTATCAACGTTATATTATTATAACTATTATTATAATTATTTAATAATTTATTATTATCAATGCCATTAGTATCAATTTTTAACATTAATCATGTGATTATTAACATTAATCATGTTATTATTATTATTATAATAATTATTATTCTCATTATTATTATTCTCATTATTATTATTATTATTATTATTATTATTATTATTATTATTATTATTATTATTATTATTATTTATTCTAATTACTATCCAATTTGATTTTGATTTTAACTCAAATTTAAGAAAAAAAGAAAAACGAAATCCTAAAATATTGAATAAGCTAAAATTTGTAGGCATATAAAGCCATTACAATGAAGCCTCCCTCCCACTTCACCCCTTCTTCTTTATGATATGCTACCCTCCCCTTCTAAACCCCTCCTCTTTTAACGTTTTTTTTTTAAATTTTACTTATTTAAAATCTGACCATGTGACCTCTTAGTTTTTAGTCTGGATTGTTCCTTTTTTCCTTCTTCCTTCTTTTTAAATATAAATACCTAAGTGTAATATTAGACTTTGCCGCATAAGAAAACCATTAGTTATAATAACAAAAGGTAGAAAAATGTGTGTGTTAGTGAAACGCGCGTAAGAATAAAAAAAACATTCCATTTGGAAAAAATAAATAAACAATGTTCGTTTGTAAGACGAAGAAGAAATACAGGAATTGAAAAATAAAGTGATTGAAAGAACAAATGAAAATTATGGTGTTGGATTTATTTTGTTCTATAATCATTGGAATGTAACTATAAAGTATATATGCTCTGAAGCTTGTAATACAACCTCATTGAGCTTGCAACTTAAACATCTTTGGATATTATCAAGAGTATATACTTCAATATATATTTTTATCTGAACTCAAATATATATATATATATATATATATATATATATATATATATATATATATATATATATATATATATATATTTGGATTTTTCACTTAGAAAAAAGATTATTCAATGAAGATCGGGATTAGTCCAATAGAAACAAGCTCGATGATATACGATTACAGGGTACAGAGCATTTATATGTGATTTTTTGAAAGCTTACCAAATCATTCCGTTCAGGAGCCCAATCAACACCACAAAAGATTTTTCATTCAAAAATTATTTATTTATCATTTTTCAAATGAAAGAGTTTTTACCTACACGTGTTTCACTACCGAGCAGGTACTTGCTCGGCAGATCATCAGAGAAATTAAGTACCTTGAATAAGAATTACAACAACCGGCAATACACAATGTGGTATATATATATATATATATATATATATATATATATATATATATATATATATATATATATATATATACAAATAATTTATTTAAAAAACTATGTAACATATTTCCGAGTCGTATCGCGGTTTCATCCAGATGGACTGGCTTCTTAAATAAAAAAAACGTCTATCGCCCATAAGGAATCATCAGCGTCTTGAAACGTAAACAATAGGTTGACATGGCGTTTTAATCTGTTGTTTACATTTCAAGACGCTGAGGATTTCTTAAACGTTATTTAAAAATTTCTCAAGAAAGTCCATCTGGATGAAACTGCGGTACGTCTCTGAAGTATGTAACATCATTGCTTAAATAAATTATTTGTATTTAGCTCTAGCTTTTTTTGCAATCGAGCACTTTATGGATTTCTTTTTGACACAAACACACATATCTCTCTCTCTCTCTCTCTCTCTCTCTCTCTATATATATATATATATATATATATATATAAGATTTAATAAATAAATATTAATAATTTATTACTTACAGACATCGATGTTTCATGAAGTTAATTTTCAACGGTCGGCGGGCGCGAACTCTGATCACAAATCGCCACTGATTCGCAGTCAAGAGTCTTACCCGTTGGCCACTACAAATTAGCTTAGAAGTTAGGAGGAATTTAACTTTGTAAATGCCAAGTCGGCGGGTATTTACAACAGCGAAGAGTAATCAACAACAACAAACTGTGTTGGATCTCGCAATGAAGCTAAGAATACTGCTTGTTATTAAACTCTCTCATATATATATATATATATATATATATATATATATATATATATATATATATATATATATATATATATATATATATATATATATATATATATAAGTAACAACTGTTTTACTGATTACTCGAGGTATCTCCTAATTACGAACGTAAAGATCAATGGAATGCAAACAATTTTGTAAAGTTTAAACTAAGAAAAATATATAACCACTCTCACAAATATATTTCTGGCTGTGACTATTCTAACAATAGGGAGGGGAGTACTCTATCAGTTTTTTTAAAATTTCTAAGCCCGAAACATATAGCGAAATAAAACACTAACCAACTTAATAGTATCTATGAATACATAAAAATAGAGTGTTTTAGAGTAATTGAGGTCCGGTAGTGTTGGTAGGGATGGGGGGGGGGGCGGATATTTAATCAAAACTATTGTTTCCAACTTATGAATCACCTAGATATTCTCACGAAAATAGCCCAAATAAATTTCCCCAATAGTGATGCATGCGACGATTGTTGACCTCACGGTGATGGACATGTGTAAGTTTTTTTTTACTTAGATCATATAACATCAATTTGAAAATAAGACCACAGCATAGAGAAAAATGTAATGTGAGGCAATAATTATGAATACAGAAAATAAAAACTTATCTACACGTAATATTGATTATAGAATAATTTAAAAAGGGAAGCTTAGAAGTTCAGAATAACTTAGGGAGCCAAAATGTAATGGTTTATGTAGTTTTTAGAAGCAATAAAATAAATATGTATTATTAAAAAATATTCATGCGACGCCTTAACGTTA
>OY744520.1:203355339-203380339 GCA_963556195.1 Sepiola atlantica | reverse complement strand
CACCTGGAAAGATAACACGAAAATCATTGAGACGGGCAGTGACGGCTAGTGGCGGATCTTAGCGTAGTTTCTTACCCCCTCCATGTAAATAGAATTGACGCTAAGAGACGTTAAATAAAATTTAAAGTTATTTCAAAGTATTACGTTATTAAATTACAATATGGCTCAGCAATTTCAAATTACTATAAAATATAATGGAAAACAACTGAAATGTCCCTCCCCACACCTCTGAAGAAATATGCCCCATGGACCCTTAAGGAGTGGGTTTATAGATTCAGGAATACTCTCATCATCTTACTCTGTGAATTCTACATAAGAATACACTTTTATATGTTATGTAAAATTCATTGGCCCGACCCCTAATATTTTCCCCTCCCCCTCCCCCATCTCTCTAACCCACCCCCCGAATTTGCTTTTTTACTCTCCCCCAACCCTGAGAAATATTTAAAGTAAAAAAAAAAGAAATTTGGCCCGAACCCCTAAAAAGTTTGGCCTAACCCCGAAAAACTTCCCCGACCCCTCAATCTCTCCAACCCCGCCCCAACTTTTTTTTACTCTCCCCCAACCGTGAGAAATATTTTAAGTTAACAAAAAAGAAAAAAAATTGGCTCGACCCCTTAAAATTCAGGCACGACCCCTAAAATTTTCCCCGACCCTTCAATCTCTCCAGCCTCCCCAACTTGTTTTTCACTCTCCCCAACCCTGAGAAATATTTTAAGTTCAAAAAAAAAAAAATTTGGCCCGTCCCCTAAAAAGTTTTGCCGGACCCCTATAATTTTCCCCGACCCCTCAATTTTTCCAGCACCCCTTTAACTTGTTTTAACTCTCCCCAACCCTGAGAAAATCTGGCCCGACTCTTTAAAAGTACGGCCCGACTCCTAAAATTTTCTCCGACCCCTCAATCTTTCCAGCCCTCCCCCAACCCGTGTTTCTCTCTTCCCCAACCCTGAGAAATATTTTAAGTTAAAAAAAAAAATTGGGCCCGACCCCTAAAAATTTAGGCACGACCCTTAAAATTTTCCCCGACCCCTCAATCTCTCCAGCCCCCCAACTTGTTTTTTACACCCCCCAACCCTGAGAAATATTTTAAGTTAAAAAAAAAATTTGCCCGACCCCTAAAAAGTTTGGCCCGACCTCTATAATTTTCCCCGACCCCTCAATCTCTCCAACCATCACCCCTTTCCAACTTTGTTTTACTTCCTCATCCAACCCTGAGAAATTTTTTAAGTAAAAAAAAAGAAAAAAATTTTGCCCGACCCCTTGAATTGTCGGCCCGACCCCTCAATCTTTCCAGCCACCCCCTTAACTTGTTTTTCACTCTCCCCCAACCCTGAGAAATATTTTAAGTTAAAAAAAACAAATAGAAAGAAATTTGGCCCGACCCCTAAAAAGTTCGGCCCAGCCCCTAAAATTTTCCCCGACCCCTCAATTTCTCCAGCCCCCTCGCCCAACACGTTTTTCTCTTTTCCCCAACCCATAGAAATATATTAAGTTAAAAGAAAGAAAAAAATTTGGCCCGACCCCTAAAAAGTTCGGCCCGACCCCTAAAATATTTCCCGACCTCTCAATCTCTCCAGCCCCGCCCCCCAACTTGTTTTTCACTCCCCCCCCACCCTGAGAAATATTTTAAGTTAAAAAAAAAAAAAATTTGGCTTGACCCCTAAAATTTTCCCCGATCCTTAATCTCTCCAGCACCCCCCGAACTTATTTTTCACTCTCCCACAACCCTGAGAAATGTTTTAAGTTAAAAAAACAAGAAAAATTTGGGCAGGCCCCTAAAAAATTTGGCCCGACCCCTAAAATTTTCCCCGACCCCTAATCTCTCCTGCCCCCCCCCCCCAACAACTTTTTTCACCATCCCACAACCCTGGAGAAATTTTTTAAGTTAAATAAAAATTTGACCCCTAAAATTTTCCCCGATACTTAATCTCTCCAGCCCCCACCCCGAACTTATTTTTCACTCTCCCACAACCCCGAGAATTATTTTAAGTTACAAAAAAAAGAAAAAAATCTGGCCCGACCACTAAAAAATTTGGTCCGACCCTTAAAATTTTCCCCGACCCCCTAATCTCTCCAGCCCCCCCCCCATATTTTTTAAAACTCTCCCACAACCCTGAGAAATATTTCAAGTTCAAAAAATTATATACCGCAGTAGCCTCGTGGTCCTATACAGCAGAAGCACCCCCCGGTTACTATTTTGCAGAAGCCTTGTGGTCCTATACCGCATTAGCTCTCCCGGTTGCTATATCGCAGAAGCCTCGTGGTCCTATACCGCAGAAGCACCCCCAGTCCAATACCGCAGAAGCACCCCCCTGGTTGTTATACCGCAGATGCCTCGTGGCCCTATACTGCAGAAGCACCCCCGTTCCAATACCGCAGAAGCACCGCCCCCCCCCCCACCGGTTGCTATACCACAGAAGCCTCGTGGTCGTATTCCGAAGAAGCCCCCCCCCACGGGTGCATTACCGCAGAAGCCTCAGGTTGCTATACCGCAGAAGCCCTGTGGTCCTATACCGCAGAAACACCCCCCAGGTACCATACCGCGAAGCCTCAGGGTCCTATACCGCAGAAGCACCCCCCTCCCCGGTTGCTATACTGCAGAAGCTTCATGATCTTATATTGCAGAATCACCCTTTGGTTGCTATACCGCAGAAGCACCCCCTGGTTGCTATACTGCAGAAGCCCCTCTCAGTTGCTATACCACAGAAGCCTTGTAGTCCTATACAGCAGAAGCACCCTCCGGTTGCTATACCGCGTCAGCCTTGTGGTCCTATACAGCAGAAGCACCCCCCAGTTGCTATACCCCAGAAGCTCCCCATGGTTGCTATACTGCAGAACCCCCCACCCCCCGGTTGTTATACCGCAGAAGCACCCACGGTTTCTATACCGCAGAAGTCTCATGGTCATATACCACATTAGCACTCCCGGTATCTATACCACAGAAGCCTCGTGGCCTTATACCGTAGAAGCACCCCTGGTCCAATACTGCAGAAGCACCCCCTCCGGTTGCTATACCGCAGAAGCCTCATGGTCCTATACCGCATTAGCACTCCCGGTTGCTATACTGCAGAAGCCTCGCGGCCTTATACTGCAGAAGCACCCCCGGTCAAATACAGCAGAAGCACCCCCCACCCCACCGGTTGTTATACCGCAGAAGCCCCGACCACTCAATCTTTCCAGCCCCCCCCTCCGAACTCGTTGTTCACTCTCCCCAAACCCTGAGAAATATTGTAAGTTCAAAAAAAGAAAAAGAAACAATTTGGCCCGACCCCTAAAAAGTTTGGCCCGACCCCTAAAATTTTCCCCGCACCCCGTCCCCCTATCTCTCCAACCCCACTGATTTTTTTTTTTACTATCCCCAAATATTTTAAGTTCAAAAAAAAAAAACTGCTGTTGAAATATTATCCAAACCTATCACTGCACTAGTTCTATCTAGGACATTGAGCACTGTTCTCCCGGACAACGCTGATTATTTAGAAAATCAAAAAGGCCTCCTGAGCACTACTGAAATAACTCTTCCGGTTGTCAGGAGCGGACATGATTGAGCAACCCGGGTTTCACTACACACTCTTAATGTAGCCTTCCTATGATGTTATTGATGCATCCGGACAGAAGTTATGGGATGACCTGATACAACTGGACATAATTTAGGGCCAGACCGGGTACATCCGGCAAGGGATTATGGGGGATGTTGAGTGAATCAGCACTTTTATAATGTTATTACATAAATACATTAGATAATTTCCAAATTAGTACTAATTAACATTGAAAAATAACTGAAAAAGACCCCCCCCCTGATGAAATCTGCCCCTAAGGCGTGGGTTTATAGATTCGGGAATACGCCCATCAGCTTACTCTGTGAATTTTACATAAGAATACACTTTTATAATGTATCTATATTCTCTAACATTTTTTTCTATAGGGCACACACACACACACAAACACACAAACACACAAACATACATACATTCAATTTCATATAGAAGATATATATATATATATGTGATTTATATAATATGTATATATGTGACATATATAATATATATATATATATATGTGATATATATAACATGTATATATATATGATATATAATATGTATATATGCGTTATATATAATATATATATATGATATATATAATATATATATATGATATATATAATATATATATTGATTTATATATATATATATATTGATTTATATATATATTGATTTATATATATATATATATATATATATATATATTGATTTATATATATATATATATTTATATATATTGATTTATATATATCTATATTGATTTATATATATATACACATTTCAAAAAGTAGCATTCGTTTTATTGATTTGGAGAAAGTTTTGACAATGTTAGCTGACATTTATTTTTACGCTAAGAAGACAGAATTATATTACTTAAGAGGGCGATTCAAAAAATTGTTAACATTGTATTTGAAAACCACCATGTTGTATTAAGGTAAGAAGCAGCCCCGTGGTATAGCGTTTCACAGACGGACACTTCTTGGAAATAAACTCTGCTCATGGAAGTTGTGTTTATCTCCAGGTACACATAGGGAAAAGAACATTTTCCAATTTTTTTAATAATTATAGTAGCTAGACGGGTTTTTTTCTAAGTGACAGTCTTCTGGAGTTTGCAGGTTCAATCCTTAGTACGGGCGATACTGAAGACACAGTTACGAATTACTTAAGATTTCTACCCAGTCACGTGTGACGGAACGAGAGCAAGCTACGCCTGTGGAGAAAATAAAGGGTTCTGTTTGAAATTCAGTACAGACTTGAAGTTCGACATGAATCTTCCCGAGTTCGACAAGATGCACCTAAAAGAAAGCGGGAGGTTAGATCGGCCGAAACTTTGTAATGATAACCCTCAAGATGAGAGCAGTAGTCGAAATAATCTAAATTATACACATTATCAATCCTCATCAAAAAGATTCCGAAATGAACTAATATGCTTGTCCACCATTGTTTATTAATGTTTGAATTTGCGTTAAATGTTTTAAAACTTTCTTCCTTGAATTTTCTTACGTCCCATCGATCTAAATACAGTTATGCGTACTTTGGTGCATAATTCGCCAAATACGTCATATTTCATTATCGCTTAATATTTAGTTAGACACATTGTTAAGTTTTTGATATTTTTTTAAATATTTTTTTGCTGTTGTTTTCGTATATTTCCATACTCCTTGAGGTACATCATCTATATATTTTCCCCGTTGTAGATGTCTTTTAAATTCGCGCCTTTACACGTTCTCCATGTTTATAGCTCTTTGTATTTGAACGTATTTCGCTATGGTTGATTTACCAACGTTCCTTTGTAGGTATGTGTAACTTATTTTCTCTCTTATTATCCCAATTGTTTTTAAGAAATTTTCAATATCCTGTTCCTTTATCACACACGCAACATTAAAACAATTTTATTTTCGTGTTCAGAGATTACTTTGGGCTTTTAAGTCATACATAGTCAAAAAAAGGGATAAAATTGTTTTGAAGGAGGTTCAAAGAGCATTTTGTTCTTCTAAAAAGTGAGGATAATAAAAAAAATGCTAATTCGCGCAGATTTTCTACTTGTCACCGGGTTATAATCACCATAATGTCACATTTACGAAAATCAACCAAATTTGAACCGCTCTAAAAATTGAACAGTTTGATATTTTGATATCTGTTTTTGGGGGGGAGGGGGGCTGAATTTTAAGAAATTACACGCCTCGTACATTAAATAAAAACTTTTTTAAATAATCAATTCATATTCTGGGTCCAATGTGCGCCGGGTAGCGTTTTTTTTTCGATTCCCGGGTTAAGAAAAGATGCACCTGTAGAAGGTCGGAGGTCGGAGGCAAGATCGGCCGAAACAATGTGAAAATAACAATCAGGGGTAGAATAGTAGTTCGAATAATTCAAATAATGCATATTAGCAATCCTCATGTAAAAAAATACGAAACATAAAACTTTATTACATAGTTCGCTACGAAGTCCATACGGTGTTGTGCCAAGGAGTGAGTTGTGACAAGTTGTGTGTGACAGGCAGTGTTTAGAAGATCGATCCGTCTAGAAAAAAAAAGATTAGTTTGAGATTAGGGTTGATAATTTGTAGAATTATGTATATTCGGACTACTGTTCTCATCTTGGGTGTTTTTATCACAACGTTTCCGCCGATGTAACCTCCGACCTTGAAGAACTCGGGAATCTGGGCGGAATTTCGAACGAAACCCTTTATTAAAGCCACGGGGGTAGCATGCTCTCGTTCCATCTACCATGACTGGGAATAAGTCATTGTATCGCCCGCACTGAGGATTGAACTTTCAACCTTCAAATGACTGTCACTTTGAACTGAAGTTTACTTAGTACTATATTAACTGCGCCACAGTTCCTTACGGACTATTCTAGTATGAATTTTGGGAGCCTTAAACCTATTCCTGTTTTTGATCTAACTACGTATCACTATAGATCACTACTTATCTATTATTTATAATTAATGGTTCCCATATTGTATTGAATTCTATACTAGGTCTGCTTAGTAAGTCATTGTCGCCTAACATATGTGCTGCTTCTTTGAGTCGTCTGACTCTCCACCGTTCTTCTCTATCTATAATTTATACTTCATCCCATAGGGTAGATGGTTTCCCTTTTCCTTCCATATGTGGTCAGCCATACCTGACTTTTCGATGTCTCCACGTATTACGGCTTTCCGGTGTTCTTCGAGCCTTACCTTTAGTGGACGACATGTCTCACCTTTCTATACTTTTCCACACTTAAATCGAATCGCGTATACACAGTTTTTAGTCATGAATTTTTACCGTAGGGGGTTTGAGTTGAAGTGAGCTACCCCGTGGATTTAAAAAGCGTCCCATTCGAAATTCCGCCCAGATTCCCGAGTTCGACAGAAAGATTCCCGAGTTCGACACGGTACACCTGGCGAAGGTTAGAGGCAATATCGGCCGAAACGTTGGCTATAAAAACACCCAAGGTGAGAACAGTAGTCCGAATATACCAAATTCTACAAAAAAAAAAGATTGTCAGATTATTTCAAATAGTGTAATTATACATAAACGTTACAATTATCTAATACAATAAAAAGTGTCCCTCAAAATATGATTCTGAATCGTTCTCGGGTGACCCTCGGATTTTTATATACTACCCCTGCTCAAAAATGTAGGGTCGTTTGTTTCGTTCATTTCTAACTCAATGATAAGCACGCCGTAGACATTTTATTTCTTTTGGATATGTTTGGGGTATTTTTACCAAATGAAAACTATTAATGTTACATTTTCGCTTACCGATGCATAATGGTCGAAAAATGTACTTATTAGCAGTTTTGTCGGTGCAAGTTCAGAATTCGACTTACATGAAAAAAAATGAATAAATAGTTTTATGATGTACGTACCCGTAATGAAAAGCATATATCGTATACCAAAAATCGCGTAAATTGATCAAGTAATTTTTTTTTTCGAAAAGAAAATCAAATTTTATCGGTAAATGATGATCGTCGATATATCGATGCCATATTGGACATTGCCATTGCTGAACATTGAATTAGAAAGTGCTTTAAAATAAGTTAAAACACAACAAAACTTATCCAGGTAGCCAGAAGAGTAACTCATCTTGCCTTTGGTAACATTTATTTGTTGTATATTTGTTTTGTTCACCCCTCTTTGTTTTGTTGGCTCGTGTTAAAACTTCCTTTTTTTTTTCAAGGCTGATTCTAAACTCTTCATTCAAAAGTTGAAGTCATCTACTTTGTTGGGCAACCACAATTGCGTCGTTATATCGATGATCGTCGTTTCCCGCATAAATTTTATTTTCTTTTTAAAAATAAATAGAACAACTAATTGATCAGTTTACGTGAATGTTGGTATACGATATATGCTTTTCTGTCACGGGTACGTACATCATAAATATATTTCTTTATTTTTGCTTCATGCATCGATACCGTTTCATTTTACAGCTAATTGACCCAATATCCCCCTCCCCCCGAACAATATCCCAAGCTTTGAAATGCGCTTTCACATTTTCTTCCACATACGTATTGTAATATGATTGTCTTGACTAATACAGTAATTGGCATAGCCGGGCTTTATCACCTATAACTAACCTGTATACAGTAACCCGACACCCTATTGGCATGTCTACGAAGCGAACCATCTACTTTGAACATCACTAAACACATCTATTTGGCATGCACGAACGTTTCCTTTTCATTATACTCATGTAACGTAGTGCTCTCGTACATATACCCTTCCCGTGGTCATGTCTACATGCAGGTGGTAAATAGTCTCCTTATCCCTTAAAACCTAAAAGAAACGGGAACTCGACAAATCTTATAATGAAAATATCTAAAAAGTTGAAACGAAATTAAACAATATTTGAAAAAATGAAATCTTAACTCCGATCCGTCTACGCGATTACTGGCATATTTAATAACGAACCAATTTCGCTTCCAGCATATATAAAACTGGTCACGGCATCAAAGAGGAATCTGTAGCATAGCTGGGATGTTCTTCAATTCCCATTGTGCGTATACTTTGTAGAAAGAATCAGTTGGTAAAATTTTTGTAGGTGGTGATGAGGTTCCCACATTCTATTATCTCTATCGTTGTCTTCTGCTTCTTCTTCTTCTTCTTCTTCTTCTTCTTCTTCTTCTTCTCAATAACATATTTCATAAATGTCATTAATAAAGAAACATCGGCAAATGAAATTAGATTTAATAATTTATTTTAAGTTCTATTTTTTCTTCATGACATCTGCAGAAGGGGTTGGGGGTTGTATACGTATACATGATACGTATACAACCCCCAACCCCTTCTGCAGATGGGGGAGCTATCAAAACCCACTACTGTCTCTCTCCTCTCTCTCTCTCTCTCTCTCTCTCTCTCTCTGTCTCTCTCTCGCGCGCGCGCGCGATTCAGTCGAAATGGACAGATCTTCCCTGCCTATTCGTCACTTCAACTTAGCAACTTCCTATGCCCGTGACGTAACTTCCGGGACACGTAGCTCTTTCACAACTTCTATCTGGAAAATTCCACTCTATTTAGTGTTAACCTTTCACGCGAAGTTACCATTCTAACCTAATGTTTACACACCTGTTTCTTATCTTGTATAGATTTGCTTTGTATACTTCTACATTCTTATTATATTTATCATTTTGCTATGTATACTTCTACATTCATTATTATACTTATCATTTTGCTATGTATACTTCTACATTCATTATTATTCTTATCATTTTGATATGTATACTTCTACATTCATTATTATACTTATCATTTTGATATGTATACTTCTACATTCATTATTATACTTATCATTTTGATATGTATACTTCTACATTCATTATTATTCTTATCATTTTGCTATGTATACTTCTACATTCATTATTATACTTATCATTTTGCTATGTATACTTCTACATTCATTATTATACTTATCATTTTGATATATATACTTCTACAGTCATTATTATACTCATCATTTTGCTATGTATACTTCTACATTCATTATTATACTAATCATTTTGCTATGTATACTTCTACATTCATTATTATACCTATCATTTCGCATTTTGTAAACCTTGAGAATGATTGCTGTTATAACTTCGAAATGTGGGCATGATCTCTTATGTTCTTCAGTCTTTTTTTATTACAGAAAAAGTTTTGCCAGTCTTTCTCTACTCAATTGTTATTTCCATGGTATATATTTCAAGAACTCTATACGCTACTACAACGTAAACAGCTCTCCCTTGTTCTCACATATGCTTAGTGTCAAGCGGATCTTTTGATCACCAGAGTCTTTTTTCAAGGGCTTTCCGTTTGTGCAACCCATTACTACGGAACTGCTTCCTCGTAGACTACAACATAGTTGTCACTGAATCCAATATCAACAAATACTTGCCATAAACCGTCCTCATAAGTAATCAAACTTTGTTCATTTCATTCATCAGTTTCAATCCTCTCATAATATTCTTAATGGACAACAATATTTATCTCTCAAAGAGAGCATGGGTTTATATTATTAAAAAATATCGTTGGTTTTATTCAACTGAAGTGACTCAAGAACCAGCGCTGAAATATTTTTAATATATTATTAAAATATTAAAAATATTATTTATAAAATAATTTTTTTTTAATTATTATAAAATATTATTTATCAAATAAAATTTTTATAATTGTTATAAAATATATTTATAAAATAAAAATATTTATAATTGTTATAAAATATTATTTATAAAATAAAAATATTTTTAATTGTTATAAACTATTTATAAAATAAAAATATAATTGATTGTTATGAAATATTATTGATAAAATTACAAATATTTGTAATTATTATGTAATATCATTTATAAAATTAAAACTATTTTTAATTATTATAAAATATTATTTATTAAATAAAAATATTTTTAATTATTATAAAATATTATTTATAAAATAATTTTTTTTTAATTATTATAAAATATTTTTTATAAAATAAAAATATTTTTAATTATTATAAAATATTTTTATAAAATAAAAATAATTTTGATTATTATAAAATAAACATATTTTTAATTATTATAAAATATTATTTATAAGATAAAAATATTTTTAATTATTATAAAATATCATAAAATTAATATTTATACAATTCTCATGACAACATGATCAGCATTGATAATACATACTTTTCCAATCAGTTATAAGATATGTTTCAAATTTCTCCCCTTTTTATATATATTCAATTGGTTTTATGTTCTCGTAAATGCGACTTTATATTAATGAAAACTGTGTATAATATGTTTTTTCATATCATGAAGAAGTACGTATTCTTCATTTTCTGTAAAAATAAATGTATATGTAACAAACATCACAAAATTTGTAAAAATTATCAAAATTATTACTCTGAACTAGTGTTGGGACGATCAATCGGAATCGGGAATCGGTACAACTCGGAACTGTCTGGGGTATCGGAATCAGTATCGGAATCGGGAAAAGTACATATTTTTCGATGACAAAAACGATTATTTTAATTGTTTTATAATTTTGTTATTATTTTTGTTTAAAACAAAATTTTCTAGTATAGGTACTAGGAATAAAATGATAAATATTTATTGATTTTTAACTACCAGTAAAACTAAAATCGATAGATCAGCCCCTACAAGTGTATTTTTACATTTGCGAGCATATATGCACAAATTACTTTTTTTTTCGATTAACTTCAAAGGTAATAAAAATAAATAAAAAAAACAAAAATCAACAACTCTGTAGCCAAATATTTAGACATTTAATAAGAATCGGAATCGGGAATTTAAAACGGAATCGGTAATCGTATCGGAATCAGATAAAATATTGGAATCGTCCCATCACTGCTATGAAATGTATTTTGTTCATAAACTATTTGATTTTGCAAAATGTTGAACTTGCTTTCTGATTGTCTTGTGTCATTATATTTTCTATAAAATTTAAAATTGGCAAAAAATTTGTGAAAAAAATAAATTTGAATTTGAACCAATAAAAGTAAAAGATTAACGATGCATTGATTATGAAAGATTCAAAAGTGTAGAGTTAAAATGCAGGAAATACAAACTTTGCAGTATTTTCACAAAAGTGCAAACGTGAATATTTAATAACATTAAAAACAGCTGAATGTAATAGTTGTAGTAGTACTTACAAGTAAAGTAGGGCTGAATTGATTGTATGGAAATAAATCAATAATTGTAAGCTGCTTCCTAATATGCATAATCAATTAGTCAATATAAATAAATTGATTCGTGATTTTTGAAATTTCTAAATTGACTTAATTCACAGTGAATAACGTGATTTTTAGTGCATTTCGTTCTTTTATATTTTTATACTTTCTTTTCACATTTGATTTTATGCAAATAAATCAATAATTGTAAGCTGCTTTGTAATATGCATAGTTGCTAAGAGACTAATTACGAGACATTACTAAGAAATGTGTTACTAAAACTTTTCTCGGTAATTGTTATTTAGTAATAATTTTGGTTTTCATATGTCCGGCTAAGTGGCATGTTTGTCAGGCCTGGTATAAGTATCGCCATTATCTGAACGCATTAACATAAATAATTAGATAAAGCTTTATATCGAACACTATAAGACAGACAGACACCTGCCACGTATTATATATATATATATATATATATATATATATATATATATATATATATATATATACAGTAGTGTAAACTTTCCGTCAAAAAGGAGGGGAAATACTATGCTTCGTCAATGTTAACACTAATACTTATATAAAATAGTAAATTTACGTCAGTAATTACATTATTCATATAAAATTTATCATTTCTGATGACCTAAAGAAAAATACCCATCGTTTACTATTGATTTAAAATGGAGGATTTACGAATTAATTTCAGCCAGCGGGGGTTGTCTTGTTGTATACCTTAATTTTCTCCCTCATCTGTTGTAGAGGATGGTTTGTCGTCTAGTGGATGAATTCTTTGTTCTTTCCTTCCTGCCGTGAACCACGCCGTCTGTGTCTGCAACAAACGCCTCATGACGCACTCCGAAGACAAACTCTTCTTTTAAATTTAATTCATTTTATTACAAGCGTTGTTATTTCAACTGGGAATCATTCACTACGTCGAGAGAGAGGGAGAGAGCAAATCACTACTTTATCGTAGTTAGTTAACAATGTTTTCTTAACCATTCATAGAGAGGGGAAGGATTTCTCTCGCTTGTATTCCCTTAAGGGAAATATTTCCCTTATTTTTACATCGTGAATCGCACGTCCTGCTCGGTTCGCCTTCCGAATCAGACTGACTAAAACTCTCTTCTCACGAGAACGAGTGACGTCACAGAGCATTTCGTGGGGTCTCGTCACACAGTAACCTTGTCACGTCTGTTAGCTCTGACTGTGAGAACAAGCCCTATTCTGCACTCGACTGCACCCGCGTTAACTCGCGCAAGTCAAACCAACGATTTCCAACAGATACGACCATTCCCATAGGGTCATTATCCAACAGTCTGAATTGCTATTTGCTTTCTTGCTTCCTCTCATCACTTCGAAATGGCTTCGTCCTGGGATTAGAAAAAGATACGCAAACAATTGTGTGAGGGGGCCGATTTGTATTTATTTATATGCAAATAAATAGACATTACCCTTTATTATAAAGTGGCATATATATATATATATATATATATATATATATATATATATATATATATATATATATATATATATATATATGGTAATATGAATTATTAAAAATAATAATGAGCAATTAGAACGCTATGCAATGCATTTTAGTTTTATTAACTTATATTTTTTATTTATTTTATTTTTTATTTTTTCAATTCATTGAAAAAAAGTTAAAAGTTAATAAAACTAAAATGCATTCTAATTGCTCATTATTATGTTTTAAATAATTCATATTACCATATAAACAATGCTTTCTAAACCAAGAATACCATTTCCTATATATATATATATATATATATATATATATATATATATATAATTATAAAAAGAAAAACTATACACACATTAAGGTTGTACACATAATAACTTATTTCGACCCCTTTAATTAGGTCTCCTCAGATGTATAGACAACCACGTCAAAACATTTACCTCCTTTTTACATAGACCAATCACAAAAGTGAATTTATCTTTTTAAGACGATCAATTTCTCTCATTATTTGTTTTTTTTTACGTGGTTGTCTATACATCTGAGGAGACCTAATTAAAGGGGTCGAAATAAGTTATTATGTGTACAACCTTAATGTGTGTATAGTTTTTCTTTTTATAATTCTATTTTGCTCTGTTTAAATTACATTGAGCTCTGTTATTCAGATTCTCTACACAAAATTGAAATCTACACACTATATATATATATATATATATATATATATATATATATATATATATATATATATAAATCGTTGTAAGGATAAACTCCTAAACTAACAAACCAATCATTATGACTTTTGGAATGTATATATTCTCGGCAACACGATGAGTGTCTTGGGCACATATATATATATTTTTGTAAACGTTACCATTTAGGGGTGCGCCCACCCAACCTCGACCCCCACCCCAAAAAACTTTTCAAATAAGTTAGATACAAGACATTTAATAGAGAAACAAAGTTCTCTTCATCAAATTTTGAGTTCTATTAAGTAATTTTTAAAATGCGCACGCGTGCACGTCAATAACATGTATGGACTTAGTAAAATCCTAAACTCTGGAACGTATCATTATGGAATATGTATTCTAGGCAAAGGGGTGGGTAACGTGGGCACATCACTTATTTTTTCCTTACATACTTTACGATTTAGGAGGGGGTGCAACCGAAACCATACCATACCCCCTCCCAAATATAATACATTTTTTTAAAACTAATGCTATATTTATTGCTTTACTTTTCCTGGGACGGGTATGTTTTTAGTTATATTCTATTAGTAAAAAACAAAACAAATAGCAATTGTTAAAAAGGGTTCTAACTGATTCTCAAGAAATGACGAGTGTGCCTTAAGAGGGTTAAAGACGATAAGTGTGGTGAAATTTATCTCAAGTGGTATAATTTAATGTATCAACCCATTAACCCAATCAATGCTGGACACATCGTTTGGCCCTCCTCTAAAAATGTAATGTTATAAAATGTAAAACGTAAGAGAAAGAATGGGCTAGGAGCAAAAGCATATATGGTTCTTCATTCAACTTTGGGCGATGCATGCCGGGTTCTCCTATTTCTTCTCTTTCTTTTTGCGCGGCATGTTGTCACTTGATCGTACTGTTCTGTTATCTCTCTTTACACACACACACACACACACACACACACACACACACACACACACACACACACACATATATATATATATATATATATATATATATATATATATAAGCTACAAAAAATGGCATGCGACTTCAATTAATTACTATTACCATCTAAAAAAACATTACATTTATATAGAAAAAATAGGGCAATACACTTAGAAATGAATAATACCGAATATTTATTTATTATGAACTGTTGAAAACATAGTTATGCAAATTAGGCATACAAATAGTTGTATTTGGCTCTTTGCTCATCCCTCTCTCTCTCTCTCTCTCTCTCTCTCTATATATATATATATATATATATATATATATATATATATATATATATATAATCTCAACACATGATAACACATTAGATATATTGATCTGAACAATTTAAATAATAGGTAAATCGGCATATATATACATCTTCATAGATAGGTTAATAAATAAGAATAAATAAGTGCACGTTTATTTTCTTAATATGTTCTATCTTCTGAGACACACACGAATGTATGTGTATATACACCACACACGTATACATACATATACACGAAAGTATACCTGGTGAACCAAGTGCAAGAGAAATCCAAACAACTGCACTCAAGGGAATAGCCAGAATCCTGAAAAGAGCTCTCGGTTGGAGTCTGTAAATAGCGGGTGATCGTATGGCATTTAGAAGAATGCCCCGTCCCCAGCAAATGAATGAAAAGAAAAAGAAAAAAAAGAGACAAATACACACCGTTATATAAACGGGTTTGCAGTTCAGAACAATAGAACAGGATATAGGAAGTAACACTAAGAATACCGTTGTTCGCTGGAAGCCCAACTGAGAGAACAACAAAGAATCTGATTGGTTAATTAGCTAGCCGTGTATATAAAAACACTCGGCAAAAATAACACTTGCATTTTAGCCCGAAGATTCCCCCCGGAGATGAAACGCGGGAGCCTCTGTGTAGCTTAATTGCCATAAATATATTTTCATAGCATACTACCTAGCTCTACTTACGTATCGAGCATTGTTGAAATAAATACCGAAAATTAATACATAAAAAATTATATTTCCTTATAAAATGTTATGTGGATACATGAAATACTAATATATATATATATATAATTTCATGTATCCACATAACATTTTATAAGGAAATATAATTTTTTATGTATCAATTTTTAATATTTATTTTAACGATGCTCAATACGTGAGTAGAGCTAGGTAGTAAGTTATGAAAATATATTTATGGCAAATGAGCTACATAGAGGTTTCCGCGTGTTATCCCTGTAATCCTAGGCTAAAATACCTCACGATTCCCTACATGAATGAAACGCGGAAAGCTCTGTGTAGCTTAGTTGCCATAAATATATTTTTTATAAATTACTATATATGTAAATATTGGAAGGACGCGAGATTCTGCACCCCCCTCAACCCCCCCCCCCAAAAAAAAAACATACACACGTACACATTTGGCCGAGTGCCGTCACCCCCATCACACATCAGCCCAATCGCTCTACCCCCTCCTTTACGTTTTACGACACAATAAATACGCACACAAAACACGCTTTCGAATTATACCTCTCGATTCAGGCTCAATGGACAGACTGACAATTTGAGAGTGTTCGTCCAACTGCGCGTGCACGCAAACACATACAAACACACGCATAGACCGACTAGGTCTCTCTGTGCCGACCCGTTTTACGTTTTTGAAATGCCAAAAACAAACAAGCAAAAAAAAAAACAATACCTACTCTGAAGGATTAATAATTTGTGTACGCTCAATTGAACACAATTTGATATTTCAAATTTTACCCGTAGAACTTTTGCGAGGTTATCAGTGCATCTTTGAACACGATGGATCCGACTGGATTTTGACTTGGTATGACCGATTCAATTGTCAGCGACGGTATTAATTTACAGTTTACGTCCATCGCGCACCCACAGAAACTGGCTGATACTACTACTACTACTACACAGAAGTTTGTTTTGTTTTAATGCAGTGTACTTTTACACATCAGATAATCCAAGTGATCATTGTGTACACATCACAGACGTGCACACACGCACTGGAAGAGATATAAACACGCACGCAGATAAAACAGACGTGTTTTTGCTGTTTGTCTGTTTCTAAAAACTTTTCGTACATAAGTAGAAATTAAGACATTTTATGAACTACTCCATCTCTCTACTCGAATATAGTGTAAAACAGGATTATTAGGCACACTATGAACGGTTGTAGAATGTCTACACTATACTTATCTAATAGACTAACTAAGCTATCTGTTTTCATTAGTTTTACTTTAGACAGAACTTAAATATTTCTGTCTTGCTTGATTGCTTTGTTTCCTCTTGATCTGCCACACATTCATTACCGCCTTTTATCTATTTTGATTCCATTCATTAATTCTCTCATTCATTCATTCATTCATTCATTCCTACGTTCCTTTTTGGGTTTATTCGTCTTTTCTTTCCATTCATTCATTCTTTCTTTCTTTCGTTCACACATTCTGTCTTTGGACGCCGCGGAAAACAGCTTTGCTTTTCATGATAGGAAACTTTTACGCATATCAACTCATGTATGACGTTATTTCGGTGTGAGATATAACGCCTTAACACAGACCCCCACCACAATCCTTTCACCTTTTGGCTAGGAAGAAAGTGTAGTATCTGTTCTGATACTACACTTCAGCTTTTCTGTCATCGGTCACAAAATAGAAATCATTCTAGACTGAGGCAATGTTTATTTGTGTCCAAATTCAGAGTGCACCATCTTGGGGAACTGGATTTTCTCCCCTTTGTGTCTAACTGTGCCCTCGTGGGTGGGCAAGAAAATAGAGCCTTGTAGCTTGGGGCAAAGTGTAGTATCTGTTCCGATACTACACTTCATCATGTTACTCGGTCAGTACAGTGGAAATCTTTCTTGACTGAGGTAATGTTTATTTTTGTCTCAATCTAGAGGTGGATGTTCCCTACGTTAAGAACCGACCGTGTGTCTAACTCTGCTCTCGTGGGGGAGGCAAGTATGTAGGGACACACTGATTTCGTTAGATTAAATATTTGAAGGATTCTGATAATCATTTGTTTTACTGCTTATGACTTTTTGCGTATATATAATTAGTTAGTTTATATAATAAGTTAGTTTATATAATATATTAGTTTACACGCAAACATTAAAACTAGTATTTTAGGCAGATAGGTACACGATTCTTAGCGGAACATTTTTGCATTTAGCAACGAAGCTGACATCACAACGAGACATATACATATACATACATATACATATACATATACATACATATACATAGATACACATATATACGCACGCTGACTACATTAAACAAAAATGAACAAAAAAAAAGAGAAACGAAATGATTTTACAATGATGGAAATTTAAGAATAATCCTCACATTATTTTTTTTTAAATTCGTTCAAATAAACACAGCACTATCTTAACAGAACACAAACACTAAATATGAATATTAAAATCAAGTTATTTGAAAACCTTTATTTAACACGCATAAACTAATTTAATAGATCTTGGGTATTAAATAAATAAAAAACAACATAGATACACTCACATAAGATACAATAAATAAAACGCCGTATATGCAAAGAAGTAATTTACTCCCTTTATAATCTTAACTTTGATTCGACTAACACTTTCTGTTTTACCCGTATCAGCGGAAGATGTGATACTGTATCTATCTAATCGTATATAAAGGCTAAAACGCATATATATATATATATATATATATATATACAGACAAGCTCATCTGCTCACATATACTCACAAAAGATATACATACGCATACATATCAACGTAGGCGCTCGTGCATCCACTACTCCGCGTCCGTAAATCACAAACGCTCACTTGTGAAGAAAAAAAAAAAATACGACGCTGTCTCAACAGTAGTAGCCGACGAGTTAGTAGAACGAGGTACTTGTCTTTTGTTTTTTGTTGTTCTTGTTTCTTTTTTTTTAAGCCGTACAAGTTCAGCAGACCAGCATCTTTTTTTCTGCTTATTATTTTTATTCCCTTCTATTTATTTTATCTCACCATGAGCTCCTGTGACGGTGCTAAAACCGTATCTTCTTCCCCGCCGTCGAAGTACACACTCGCGAACTCGCTTATTTCTCCTCCGATATTTATTATTAACATTTTCCGAGGTCGCCTCCCTCGGAGCCTTCTGTTCGCATTTTCGTTTCTCCCCCTCCTGCTACTTCTCGACAAACCGGCCGGTCTTTCAGCGGCACCTTCGCCGACCTCGTGGACACGGTCCAGGGATTATTCGTTGACCGTCCTACACACGAACGACATGCATGCCCGCTTCGAGCCGATCAACAAATACAGTGCTATGTGCAAGCCGGACGACGAGGCCAAACGAATGTGCTTCGGGGGTATCGCCCGCATCAAGGGTAAAGTGGACGAAATACGAGCCCGGGATCCGAATGTCGTGTTTCTCGACGCAGGGGATCAATACCAGGGTTCGATGTGGTTTTACACGTTCGGAGGAAATATTACCGCCCATTTCATGAATCAGTTGAACTACGATGCAATGGTAAGTCTTTTTTTAACACTTATATCAAAACAAACTTTCGTTTTTGGGTTTTTTTTCAGAGGATCAAGCGAAAAGAATACGGCAAATTTGTTGATTAACACACTCCGTTAAATTCCTGTCACATACAAAAAAAATAAGATTCTATTTTTTTAGGCGATTACGTGTGAAGACGCTGAAGAACTTGGCGGAAACAAAAACAAAATAAAAAAACCCAATTAGTTTAGAATTTAAAGTGGGAGATCACTTTTGCATATGAAATTAATGTAAAATGGTCTTCCATTTCCGTATCGTTCTAACTAAAAAGAATTGTTTTTACCATGAACCCTAAGTCTGAGTGGCAAGGTCATAAAACCTTACGTAATCACCTGGAAAAAATAAAACTTCCGCCTCCCCTCCCCTCCCCCAAATCACACAAAATTTATCTTCCATAGCAAAAACAAAACAAAATGGTTGACTACTCTAAAACATTAGAATTGCCATGAAGTGGGGGATCATTTTACGCTAAATTTGTATGTGAAACTGATTTCTCACTCTAAATTCTAATTTTGTTCTTTTTCTTCTCGGCAAGTTTTTCAGGATGTTAGCACATAATCGACTAAAACAAAGTAAAATGTCATTATTGTTTTTTTGAGGGGTGATTTATCGGAGGGTGTTTAACCTACAATAATATACTATTTTTATTTTATTTATTGACATAAGCGAATCATAACATTTCAGTTTTACTATTAAACTGGTCCAATTGTACTGTTGGGTTGTTGATTGGTTGTTGAGGTTTACGACCTCTCAACAGTCGTTGAATCATTTTATGTGGAAATCGTACAATGTTTTTGTATATGATTAGTTTCTAGATTCATTTGTAAACAAATAGTCTGAAATCGATAGTTTCTATTTAACCCACAGATGGGGACACTGACAGGTACTATAACTCGGAGTGAAAATAAACATTGTACGGTTGTGTTTTTTTTTGTTATTTTTTTTTCAATAAAACTCGTTCCAGACGAGGCATGAAGCCACTTAATATAAGGACCTAACAGAAATTATTTCACGGTAAAAAACAAAACAAGCAGACGATAAATGTTATATGGATATATTCCAACCCAGAAAACAGCAATTCTTCCTCCTTTTGTCAGAAACATCGCTCATGCAATGTGAGGACTAAATGACAAAATAAGGGAAGCGAGAGTTAGGAGGCTGCCAAATGTCAACCCAAGTTAGTCACTTTCTACTCTCGAAACATATGGTGTTAGGTTTTATGACGTGGCAATCATCGTTGGGCTATTTCATGCGTAAACACTACATAGGTTTTGTATATGATTGGCGTGTAGGCGTATATTTTGTAAATAAAATGTCTGTAAACGATAGTATCTATTAAACCCATAGATGGGGTCCTGACAGGTACTACCACTTCTCCGTGTCAAAGTGGACTTAGAAGCAATGGTAACTAATGGGTGACTCCACACTTCTTATTGCCCCCAAATTGGGGCCTTACCACTTGATGTAATTTTGTGTTAGAGACAGGGGGGTGCGGGAAGAGAGTTTTAGCATATTATAGGGTTTGGAAATAGGGTAGGCAGAAAATAAAAGTTTATAAGGGCTGAAATTGGGTAGAAGCGGACACCTTGCTCAAGGGTGTCCAAAGTGGTGCAATCCTAAGAAAACGAGGCCCAAAATCTATGGCCATATTTAATACTAGCAAGACGAAGCCCCTCTTCATAAACAACTGCAAGAAACCTTACCAGTCACCGATACCACCTCTCCAGAGATTCCAACGTTAAAATTCCCCCGAGTAACATTTTCAGGCAACATGAGTTCGAATAAAAACATAGAAGATGCTGCCAAGTCTGCCGCAAAGAAGGTAAGCTTCCTTTATAGGGCTAGAAAAAAAATTGCACATCTGCCAGTATCCTTTATCTCTATAAAGCCACCATTCGCCCGTGTATGGAGCACTTTTGCCACATAACACCACTAGGGTATTACGTGCAAAATCCGCCTGGCAACAATCAGCCCGGGCCGGAAAATAATGTCTACAAAACGGAAATTTAAAGCAGCGTACATATGTAAACCCTGTTAAAATGGAGGAAGTGAAGGGCAAAGACCCACTTCACACTGACCATTCTTTTAAGGGTCGGGGTTCTCAAACCTTAGATGAAAGAGCATTAACAGCGAATAAAATAGCCTTCAGTCTTCAGCAAGACGGAATAACGCACATTTGTGATTGACGTTTGCGATATATAGCACTAACAAGTGATACCTCTAACAAACCGTGTACAAAAAATTCGGACGTAATGTTAAGAAACTTGAAATTAGGAGCACGATACAGGTGTAAGCGGGGCCAGAAATTGCTTCCCACGGTAGCCAGGACCTCTGCCCTTCAATGTGACACATCTTAAACACAAAGTTTAAAAGTGTAACTCATTATTAGCATACCCTTATTTAATTGTGTCGCGATTCGATTTGGGGGGAGGGAATTGCTTTCGATACAAGCAAAGAGGGCTATCAGTTCAGCTTGCTTGCTGTTGAAATTATGTTTATATTAATGAGATACCACTAACCAAGATTAAAAGCCACTCGAGGATAAGGGTTAATGAGATTGCCAATTGGATGATGAACGCAATGAAAACGAGATGTTGATCGCGGATGGTCAAGATGTCTGTTCTTGCATTTTCGCTGATGGCAGTTTGAGATTTCACTTACCACAAGTAAATCAACGGACTACTATCCACGAGAGATTTTTATATCTCCGACGGGAAAATGATTAACAAAACAAAATCGGTTTTGTCCGGTTAAAATTCTGTAGAAGCATCGTTATTTCTTTGTAAATGTGGTTACTGAGTTTCGACTATGAATATAATAAGACTATTTCGTCCTTGAATAAAAAGGGTAAATAAATTTGAGCTACCTATAATAAAATCTATAAGTATTTTTTACTAAATAAAATACGTAATAATAACATTCATTTGTTAATTAATAAATACTGAAAATTTCATTAAGATCGGACAATTCTCTAGTTTTTTTTGTTGTCAATTTATGGGCATAAAAACTGATTAACGATGGTGCTATCATCTAGTATGAACATAAATTTTGCAAAGTCTAAAGTGGAACCTCGTATCTGAGAGGACATGATTATTTTGAAGAGTCAGTCAATTTCTTAAGTGGTTGTCTGCAGGATGCATCTATGCACTCCAATAAATATGCAGCATTACGCGTGTTTAAAACAGTAGTTGTCCGTAAAATACCAGGTTGTTCGAAAAATAATGTCTTATTTCAGAAACAAACATTTATTAATTTTTGCCTGAGCATAGTTGAAAAAAAAACTGACATCAAATGTTTTAGACATTGCAATGATACTTTAACGTAGGTTTTCGTTGTAAAAGAATATGCTACACTCCTGTTTCCTATATTGGTTCATAAAATATTATATAAAATATTATTATATATAGAGTGAACACCGATTAACAGGAATTAGTGCCATCTCGCCATTATTTGACTTTCTATTCCAATAAACATTTCTTTCGCTTTTGTAGTCCCTGCCTATCGTAAAGCCGACGCAACTCTGTTGTTGTGAAAAATGAAATACGGCTGCATCATGAAGTTTTGGCCAAGATAGATATGTCGAAGACAGCTCGACGAAATTTAATAAGTTTAAGTGAAAAATTCTACTTGGTGACAGCTTCCGGTTTTTAAATCGAAAATTGACAAGCGATTGTATTTATCTTCCTCCTACAGCGGTAAGATGTGACACAAGATCGGGAAAGTGGGATTTGGAAAGCCAGCGCCCCTGTGAAGGGAGAGCACTCTGACCTACAAAAAATGCCTAGGCAGTTCCGTCCCCATTCCCCGGTAGGGGGCGCCTCAGGCGATTAGCAATAAACTAACCCCTTCTCAAAGGGTGAGAAGGCAAAGCCTGGGAGGGTGGACCCTCTAGAACTGCACAGGACAAACCTACAGACCGGTGAAATCAAGGCCCGAAGGCCAATACGGTACCGGTCTATAGGGTGTAGTATCCATCGGAACAGATACTACACTGTGATCTTAGCCAAAAAGCCAATCTAAAAAAAAGCAGTTACTCAAACTCATTATATTTTAGATTAGATGTTCTTTTTTTGGGGAGGGGGGGTATTATTTGTTTTCACCATTTTTTTTAGTTTTAAACACATAAGAAAATTAAACTGGTTTTTATAATTATAAATTTTTATTCCATTTGTTGTTGTTGTTGTTGTTGTTTTCTTATAACATCCGGGGACATCCTCAGGGAGTCAGGCAGATACTCTATCTGTCCTACCTTTTCTATGGGCATGATAGAACCTGGTAGTGCCCATGTCTTCCCCAGGTCACATACAGCGCCTGGTGTTATCAAATGGTCACCCATTTAGTACTGGCCAAGCTCAACGTAGCTTCACTTCGGTGATCTGACGGGAATAAATAAAAAAAGAACATTGGAAGGGAGAAAGGAAGAGAGAAATTGAAATATTTTCAAACGATGTGAGTGCAACTCTGTTTTTATTGTAGAAATTGTCTTTCTAAAAGATAACACAAATATTGGAACCAATTTACAGCATTGTAGACAAGAAATGAGTCAGAAACTGAAATGGGAATGCAGGATCAAAGAATGGACAGAAAGAAAAGAAAACTAGAAAAGAAAGGAGGGGATAGAACTAATAAAAAAAACTGAGACAGGAACACATAACACACATTGTATTATGCCGTATTATTCTTTTTACAAGTAATCAAATATCTTTTTTTAATTATTGGAATGTTCTTTTTATTACACATAATGAAATCAAACTTTTTATTCGTGGGGCGTTCTACCTTTTTAGGCGATTACGTGTAGGGTTCCGACCTTACAACTCGGTCGTAGTGTTAGTGATAAAATAAATTTGGTTGCCCCCTTTATAAAACTAGTGAAATTAAAAACATCCACCAAAATGTAAGCGATATAAAATCATGAGGAAACGGTGTTTTGATAAATGCCGCTTGTTAATTATTGGTTTCAACAACCGGAAGCCGTCACCAAGTAGACATCTTTTTTCGCTCTTTAACCATCTAATATCCTCATTTAATAGAATAAGCTTTTTGTTTTTTTTTTGAAACGGAAGAAGACAGGAACTACTCACAGACTTCTTCTAACTATTGCTACTCGAAAGATTTACTTTGGAGATATGACTAGAATCGTAAGTAAAATCGGAGAAACCTTTTATGACGATTCGTTAGATCTGAGGCAAAAGTTTAGAGTTGCTGGCGAGTATTTAGATAATCCAAATGTGTTTGGAAAAAAAGTGCAATTTTATCAGATGAAACCAAATATCTAATTGTGACGAAATCCGTCTGGAGTTAAGTTTTTAGAATTTAGTCAGGAAGGCGTTGATGGAATTCAAATAAAATATTGTGAGATTGTGAGTCGATTTGATGAAAAAACAAGTCATTTGTGAACAAAAGAAAAACAATGCGGTAGATACTATCGGTAGAGTCAAAAACGTCTGAGCGGATTTTGTGACTGGATAGCGCTTGCTGTCACTAAGTAATGGAGTGCTCAGAATACTCCACTGTACATGAAATAAAACAGTTTGGGAAAACACTGTAACATCAAATAAATAAAAGCGATCAAAGATCCTTTTGTGTTTTTCGCGTCTTCAATTACAAACCATTCGGCGAGGGTAAAAATC
>OY744520.1:203347839-203350339 GCA_963556195.1 Sepiola atlantica | reverse complement strand
ACCTAAACAAACAAATGCGCGACTTTTGCACCACCCTGTATGTATATATATATATATATATATATATATATATATATATATATATATATATATATATATATATATATATAATCCCGGTGATGTTTTGCTCGTAGGAAACTTTACTGTGTTTATATAATAGTGTCCAATGATAAATAGAGCTGTATATTTATTTTGTTATAAATTTTATTCATACAAATATTTTATTAACACATTTGCAGACATATTGTAGATAGGAATCAGCTGAATTTTGTCAGACCAGGTTCTTTGTATGAAGGCGGACATTAAAATGAAAGAAAATTCGTTTGAAGAGGTTATATGTAGCAAAGATCACATGATATAGCTCTAATTTTGAAATAAATAAGTAATTGCTGGAAAATAATAGTTTTTCTTTTTTATGAATATGAATTTGAATTTATTTCTTCATTCGCGAAATTATCACGACACACTTCGTCCAGAGAAAAACCACAAAAGAGCGTGAACACACAAAGAACTTTAATCGCCACGTCAGGATCGGTGTATTGATTGTGATTTCTTTTGTAAGCCTGTCGCTTCAGCGGTGTGGGTGTTGAACTGTTGGTGTTATACCAATCTCACACATGACATATATGTACATATATATATATATATATATATATATATATATATATATATATATATATATATATATAAGTGGTGTACTAAAAGCGAACTTTTAGGAAAAATGAAACCTATTGTGAAGAGTATATAGCTCAATATCCAGGATAGAGCAGGTAGAATGAAGAAGAATGGAAAGGAATTAGAGAAGCAAAAGTCAAATCATAATTAAATTCAATTGCTCAGAGCAAGGTATATTCCGCAAAAAAGGCAATTTATTCAAGTTAAATTTTCCTTAAGCCAGGCTTTTCAAAGATCAAAATCTTATCATCAGAGGAAGTCGCTGGGATAGATAAGTTGGCAAAGGCCAAGATTTAAAATTTGAAAAAATAAAATAAAAGTTGTAGGGGGAAGAAATACAGGGCAAAATTCTGCCCGAATGCAAGCAAATGTCCGATTGCTAAAAAGTCCGGTGTCGAAAAGTCCAGCGGAGAGAATGAGATGTAGATAGGTAGGTCGTTAAAAGGCCCTAAAGGTTGTGAGAGAGGAATCAAAGTTAAATTCCAAGAAGCCACAACTTCAGGTGCGGCGAAAAATGGAAAATCCAAAGGGTAAAATGTCCAATAAGGCAGGCTCAGAAGAGAGTGAGGTGGAAAATATTCGCCATTAACAATACTTCCTGGGCAAAGATGTCAGAGAAAATGCTTTAAAATGGGAAAAAATGTAGCGAAAATATTTTAAAGTTAGCCCGAAGCGAAAGCCGGCTTGAAAATGAGGAAAGGCATAAACTCCTGTGCCACAGTAGGCAGGGAGGGAATGAGTGAGGGGTGTGTATTTATATATATATATATATATATATATATATATATATAAGAATATTCGTCTAAAGATAGCTAAAATAAATTATCAGAACATAACAATTTATACCACTTTTATGTCCTCTTACGAAGATTAACATCAAAATATAATGGTACTAAACCTTATGTCTAGAATCGTTATTCTAATTTTGACCAAAGTTTATTACATGATTTGGATTATGGAAAATGTACAAAACTCAACGCTTAAGCTTAAGGGGTCTAAATAAGAAATTGAAATCGAGGGAATCTGTCTTAATTGGTGTCTAACGAATATTGATCAAATTAAAGGCAAATCTAAAAAATTAAAGATTTCAAATGGGAGGTTATGCACATCTTATGCAGCCTAAAAACCTTTAAAATACTCCAAAGAAATTGAGATGTTTATAAATTAATACCTATTGTGAATAATTTGACAAATAATCAGAGGTATCAAAATTTTCCCGAAGGGATTCCCCCTCCTCTTTGCCTACTTTGCATGAAACTATACTAAATAAAATTCATATAAGTCACGTTACCACCACTTACTTTTAGAAGCTTTGTTCCAAAATTCATCATAATCGGTAAATTTGTTTAGGGGTTAATCTCCTACAGACAAACATATGAAAATATACACGTACCTAACTATATATATATATATATATATATATATATATATATATATATTATAATGTACATAAGGAATAATAAAAAGGTGCTCAAATACGTTAGTATGAGCATAATATATTATGCTCATACTAACGTAGTGGAGCACTCTGTAATTATTATATATATACATATACCAACATTCATGAGTAAATATTCAGTTATTTATACCAACATACGACGTCGTTTCAAGTTTATGCTCTCATCAGTGTAGATAAAAGATAATTTCAGACGGTCACAAAGAGCGAACCCGGTGCACAGTCAACCTAGGCTCGGCATGGTTTCGATCTATCCTATAGCCCATGGGGGATTATCACGAAATACGTAATAAATTAGGTTATATTTATGTCAAATACAGCGGGGTATAAATACCTGACATTCTCTCTCTCTCTCTCTCTCTCTCTCTC
>OY744520.1:203335339-203342839 GCA_963556195.1 Sepiola atlantica | reverse complement strand
ACCTATTGTCACTGTTGGGATTATCATTCCTCAAATGCAGGAAATACTGGAACACCTGGCGATTAGTAGGAAGTTGAGAGCCCCTGATGCTGGAGATGGGTTGCCCAATGAGATACACATCACTGAATGACCTTGTGGCAGGAGTTGCAACCTTTCTTCTCTTTTCAGTTGGTTCATCCCGTTCACTTGTATCGCTGACCACTTTCCCACAGCATAGTTGTCTTCCAGATGCCATGTTGTCAGCAGTTCACAAATCTTAACAAATCAGCTTTAACTTACAATCTGAAATGAAGAGATAAAACATACTTAGTGATAATAAATTATATGCATGCATTAAGAGTAACATTTTTGAGATAAAGTTATGTATTATATGATGGCATCCTTTCCAAGCATAAAAAATATATATGTTTGTGCATTAAAATTAATTAAAATTAAGACAGGTGTTCATGTGTTTACTACCATATGACAGAAAATTTTATTAGCTTTCATTTGGTACCACTTTCAATGCTATAGCATCAACCTATGGAAAGCTACAATGAAAATAAGGACATAATATCCCATATTTTGCAGCGTTTTTGAAAAACGTCAACAGTAAAATTACATGGCTCTTGAGGCAGGCATAGCCAAAGTCAAAGATCACAATAACTGGTATATTTAGCTAATTTAGACCTTGGAGAATGGGAATAATAGCAGTTTCCATGTGTTTGAAGAGAAAGGTCAATTTTGAAGTAGTCTAATATATATGTATATGTATCTATACGTATATGTGTATATATATGTATCTGTATATATGCGTATATGTATATATATGTATATGTAGGTATGCGTATATGTATATGTATGTATGCGTATATATATGTATATGTATTTATGCGTATATATATGTATATGTATTTATGCGTATATATATGTATATGTATGTATGCGTGTATTCATGTATATGTATGTATGCGTATATGTATATATATATGTATATGTATGTATGCGTATGCGTATATGTATATATATGTATATGTATGTATATATATATATATGTATATATATGTATATGTATGTATATATATATATATGTATATGCATGTATTAGTATATGTATGTATCTATATGTATATCTATGTATGCGTATATGTATATATATATGTATATGTATGTATGCGTATATGTATATATATATGTATGTATATGTATGTATGCGTATGTGTATATATATGTATATGCATGTATGCGTATATGTATATATATATGTATGTATATGTATGTATGCGTATGTGTATATATATGTATATGCATGTATGCGTATATGTATATATATATGTATATGTATGTATGCGTATATGTATATATATATGTATATGTATGTATGCGTATATGTATATATATATGTATATGTATGTATGCGTATATGTATATATATATGTATATGTATGTATGCGTATATGTATATATATATGTATATGTATGTATGCGTATATGTATATATATATATGTATATGTATGTATTCGTATATGTATATATATATATGTATATGTATGTATTCGTATATGTATATATATATGTATATGTATGTATTCGTATATGTATATATATATATGTATATGTATGTATGCGTATATGTATATATATATGTATATGTATGTATTCGTATATGTATATATATATATATATATGTATGTATACGTATATATATATATATATATGTATGTATGCGTATATTTATATATATATATGTATGTATGCGTATATTTATATATATATATATATATGTATGTATGCGTATATGTATATATATGTGTATGTGTTTATGCGTATATGTATATATATGTGTATATGTATGTATGCGTATATGTATATATATATATGTATACGAATGTATGCGTATATGTATATATATATATATATGTATATATGCGTATATGTATATATATATATAAGTATAGTTATCTATGCGTATATGTATATGTATATGTATCTATTCGTATATGTATATATATGTATATGTATCTATGCGTATATGTATATATATATATATGTAAATATATCTATTCGTATATGTATATATATGTATATGTATCTATGCGTATATGTATATATATATATATGTATATGAATCTATACTTATATATATATATGTATGTATGCGTATAGGTATATGTATGTACGCGTATATGTATGTATCCGTATATCTTTTTTTGTGCATATATATGTATATGTGTGTATATGTATGTATGTATATATGTGAAAATAACGATCAATATTATTTAGAACCTTTTTATATGTTCATCTATTTTTCGTGAAAACTTTAAGTTTTGCACTGGCTGTCAGCCAAGATAGATTTTAGCGTTTTACTATAAAAATCTAAACAGCCGAAAATAAATCAAAATGCGTATATTTCTTTATACACTAGGAGTGGTAATCGTCCCAGCTTGGCTATACAATACAAAGCATCACTGAACTGTTTAATAAAGGGAAAAGTGCCAGACCCCCAAATATTTCAGAAAGCAATCTAAAATATACAGCGTTTTTTAATCTCTCTCTGTCTATGTCTCTATCTCTGATTCTCTCTCTGCTTCTCCTTTTCTCTCTCTCTTTCTCTCTTTGTCTTTTCCTCTCTCTCTATTTCTATCTCTTTTTTTCTCTCTCTCTCTCTTTCTCTCTCTCTCTTTATCTATCTATCTATCTATCTATCTATCTATCTATCTATCTATCAGTCTATATATATATATATATATATATATATATATATATATATATATATAAACTCAATGTCTGTGTGTGTGATATCTGTGTGTTCCCTATAGAAAGAAAGGTTAAAGAGACTTCTTGAAATCTAAAAAAAATATTCTCATGTAAAATTTACCAGAGAAGAAAATGGAAGTGGCTTCAAATTGCTAAGTGCACCCCTAAGGAGCCTATGAGGGCATAAACCACTTACAACTTCAAATATATTTCATTTTTATAAACTTTAAATCATATGTATAAACTTTTCTTGGAAAGACGATGGAAGGGTTCCCGAATATCTCAGTGACCTCCTAACCTATAGGAGCTTTCCATCCTCGCCCCTCCCCTGCCCCTATATTTATATTCTTTTTTTGTTTTTAACTCCTTTTCATTCTTCTTTCTGTCTTTTTTTCTACCTATTTCTATTTTTTTCTTTCTCTGATTCTACTTTTCACTCTTTTTTTTTTCTTTTTTCTTTTTATTATCTCATAATTTACTTGAATTTTCCCATTTAAGCTTTTGTCCGTTGAGGTTAAAACGGAATTATTTCACTCTGCCAAGGAAGAAATATTCCGGCAATGCGCCTTCTTACCTTTTTGAATTTTCATAATTTTCACGAAATTTATACACTTGTATTCTTCCTGGTGAGTCACTTTTTTGCCAATGAACTTTAACTTCGGACTTGAATCACTCTATTTTCCAAACCGGAATTCTTCACTATTTGGACTTTTGAAGACATTCTGCTATTACCCTTACATTAGTTTAGCATTTATATTCTCCTGGATGTGCTTTTTTGGGGGGCATATTTACATTTTTTCATCAAAGATCATTCTCTGCTTAAAGAAACGTTGTATATTTTTGATATTTTTTTTTGTATTTTAAAATCTACGCTGATCAGTAATATAATTTTACTGTTTTATACCTATGATCTCCTCTCATGATAAAAGCATACATTTTTGAAAATCCATGGGTTAAGGAAAGAAAAATATTATTTGTGTATTTTTTGTTTTAACCATTTGATGATTTAATAATATTGCATTTTTCCAATTTTTATTCTTATCACTCATTTCCTTATATTACTGCCCTATCTTGTATATTGAGCATTGGCTTTTCAAGGTAGGATATCATTTAAAGATACAATTTTATTTATCTCGACATTTATTTATGTTCTCAAGTAACACTCACATGGGGCTAACACATCCATCGATTCTGTCAGTACCCCATCCCAGCAACTTGCTTAAAGTGTGTTACATTAAAAATCAAATTCCCTCTTAAACCGTTATCGTCCAGTGGCCTTTGGCGCTTGATAAGTGGTGGATGACTCCTTAGTACATAAAGATTATCTTCCTTCTTCATGTATGCAAAAGCCAATCAAAAAAATGGTTTCATATTGGAGATAGCATTGCAAATACATAAATGTGTTTGTGTGAAAAGTCTGAGAATAAATGTGCATCGATCCGCTGATGAAACTATCCGACATCAAAAAAGAATCTCTTCATGGCGAAGCATAAATTGAATGTTCACGGTTGAATATAGATTTTGAGTGCCGCATCGATGTACAGAAACGTAGATAGATTCGTCTGAGATTTCATTAAATAATTCAGGCGATCAATATCAGAAATATAGATATACGCCCACGTGTGACGTCACGGACAATTATTTCATAAACACATACATAAATACATACATAATCATGGCCTCCGTTCAGTCTTTAGAGACAATGGATACCCCCTGTAATGGTGTCTGCGCGTGTAATTGTGAAGCAAGGGTTGCAAAATAACTAACCACACCTCTGTTGAGTCGGCACTGCTTGATTCCAGTGGCAAGGAGAAATCCAAGACGACTGGAAACAATTACATAAACACCTAAATAAACACATACATATACATATAAACATACATAAACACATGCATGAACATATGCATGAACACATGCATGAACATATGCATAAACACATGCATGAAAATATGCATAAACACATGCATGAACATATAAATAAACACATGAATAAATATATAGATAAACACATACATGAACACATACATAAACACATACATATACATATAAACATACATAAACACATGCATGAACATATGCATAAACACATGCATGAACATATGCATAAACACATGCATGAACATATAAATAAACACATACATAAACACATACATATACATATAAACATACATAAACACATGCATGAACATATGCATAAACACATGCATGAACATATGCATAAACACATGCATGAACATATGCATAAACACATGCATGAACATATAAATAAATATATAAATAAACACATGCATGAACATATAAATAAACACATACATGAACACATACATAAACACATGCATGAACATATACATAAACACATGCACATACACATAATTACTTACTAGACACCATCCTCGAGTGTCTTCGGTCTCTCTGTACAAGGGTTTGTCAGGACAACCTGACATGAGGATACTTCACTCTACAAGTGAACCCTGATCAAATATTCAAAATAACATAGTATTCGAAGCACAAATAAGATCCCCTCGACACGACTATACACTGGCTGATACAAGGAATGGTGCACCTTCTCAAAGTAATGTTATTTCAAGTAACAGCACTTAACTGGATACTCCACCAGACTAGATGAATTCTTGTCCTGTCATCTAGGAAGACCAAGATACCACAAGAAATATATACTACAAAATAGTTAACTGGTCAATTGGGGAGAGGAAAATTAGTGTTCTTTACTTCTTTAATAACTCAACGTTTGAGAAATAAAGGAGAAGTTTAATAGAATATTCGAATATTTTTGTATTTCATATAGAGATAAATTGTTAGCCCAAGGAATGGGCCCCTTGATTTCTGAGAACTTCAACTGAAGTATAATGTAAAAAAAAACACATGCATAAAAAACATATGCATGAAAATATTCATAAACACAAACATACACATATACATGTGCATAAACACATGTACAACGTATGCATAAACACATATATAAATAATACCGACAACCATAGATAAAACCCTACATAAACACATACGTAAATACATCTAACCATGGTAATAACATTTAAGATTTCTAGCTTTTATAGAAATCGATTTTTCTTTAGATATTTTTCATAATACGGCAACGCCATTGTTTGATTTTTAATATTATGCACGATTAACTGCCTGTAATATCGCATAAGATCAGTGAATCTCTTTTTAATACGGTCTTTCTTTCTAAGGCAAGCACTTTCAAATTGCAATAGGCCTTCGATGCGATCCGACACAAAGGGTTGATTCCCAAACTTCCTAGCTATGGAATATCCGGCAATCTCTTCTCAACTATACAAACTTGTTCTTTTAGATATATCTATAAACGGTTGTTGCTGGCCAGAAGACTGCAGTATATAATATCAACGCTGACGTGCCTCAAGGATCAATTCTTGGGCCAACCATTTTCCTGATCTTTATTAAGTACTTTATTTTTATTTGAGATTCTATCCTCTGTGGGTGACCTATTTTAATAACTTTTGACTGAAAATAACATATTTGGGAGAAAATAAAACATAAAGATACCCGTTGAGCATACAATGCGTACATAGTTACCAGAAATTCATAATAACACACAAGTAATTGAGATAATGAATAATTAGCGACATTTATCAGTTAACTTTAGAACCCTACTAGTCATCAAATGTGTCACTTTGTATATAATAGCAGGTTGATATTTCCCTACTTCAGATTTGATAGGCGCCTAAATAAACATATTTAATGGTTGATCAGCTAGGTTGGGATCCGGTGAGGTTGGTAACCACATAATTAACGTCTTATATTATATGCCGTAGAAGCCTTTGAAGAGTTGGAGGGAGCGTTGTCATATACGGATACAGGAGTCCTCAGAAATGATAATGGTATTGTTGTGGTGGCAACCACTCATTTGCATATACGAATAACGTTACACTATAAATGGCAAGCCTAGGTTGGCCTTAGTGTGTGTTACCTAAATGCCACCGGAAGTGACGCCGAAGAGCGTACATGTCCTCCCACCAAGACTCTCTGACTCGACACCTTCATTTGTACATACTGTAACTATACCTTTTCTTTAATACACTTATTATTACATTCTCCTTGTTGTTTGCGTCTTCATTGTATTCCTCACTAATTATTGTTCAACCTTGCAACCACAACAGGTATCTCATCTCGACCAGGATTCAGGACTTCTTTTTGTAGGCGATTGCAACCACCTCAAGCATCCTGATTGGGACAACGATTCTGCTTCCAAACATACCAGCCCATAACATGACTTTTCCACCATGTTGTTGGTATTGTAGACGTTAGTTGTATTCATCTCTGAAATTGAACCAAGCCATTTGCCCAATCTCCCAGGTTCGTCAAGGGTCAGCCTAGTCTCTGAAGAAAGCATTACTCTCCTAACATGATATACGTGTGATAATTCATTAAAATCTCAAATTCTTGTGATGGGTCATTAAAAATCGCAGTTTCAGGAGAGTTTGCACAAGGAATTCCAGCGGTTGTGAAAATAGTTTTGCCTGTTTGTCCGAGATTTCTACGTAACTTGTGACTAATATTCCTATATTTTTACATTTTTGGAGATTCCTCAATGGGATCGTTCTTTCTTGATGCAAGTTCTTTCAGTAATCGTCTAAACGAATCCGCATGACGACCTTACGATTCCGTAATGATATTTGTAGTGTAGACCGTGAAGTCAATCTCTAATTTACAGTGGGGTAAAGTGGGAATGAATAAAATGGGGATGAAGTTCTGGGTGGTGTCCT
>OY744520.1:203300339-203332839 GCA_963556195.1 Sepiola atlantica | reverse complement strand
TCACCACAGGTTCTGATGCCCTTATTACCATTCATTCGAAAATGATTTTCAATCATCTAGAGTGATTCTTCTTTAGGATTCGGCAATCTTTCTCTCTCTCTCTCTTTTCTCTCTCTCTCTCTCTCTCTCTCTCTCTCTCTCTCTCTCTCTCTATATATATATATATATATATATATATATATATATATATATATATATATAATGTCTTCGTTTATTAACCGTTGAAACAGATTAAGAAAAGAAAGAACACAAAGACTGTTATAGTTCATTACAATAAAAGCGAATATCACCACATACAGTAATACTATTTAAACCTGTAGTTAGAGATGTATATAGAGAATGCACATTTTTTATTTTGTCTTTTTTGTATATATCTAACTGTTTTTGCAAATTCGCTTCTTTTTCTGATTCAGAAAATGAAACCCGATATCAATGGCCGGGCTAAAGCATATTTTAGGGTGAAAAACTGTTAAAACTTACTATTTTTTTGTAATTTCTTTCAGGAGATGACATTTTGAACTATAGTGAATCATATTCCATTTTTTTTGTAATTTCTTTCAGATGACATTTTGAACTATAGTGAATCATATTCCATTTTTTTTTTCAACAAAGAAAGAATAATTTGTGAAAAAAATTATTTTTAACAAGTTTTTTAAATTTCTTCTACTTATATGAACAAGTAGAAATGCATTTAATAACAAATTACAGTTTTTACATTGGATATTTTCTCCAGATAGTTACTATCAATGTCGTAAATACGTCCGTACCATGCATACTCCATTGCCATTGGTTCTCGTATAGATAGGTGTAGAACAAGGATTCACTCATTCCGCACTGTCGTCTCAACTTTCGTTTACCGAATGTAAAAACTGTAATATGTTATTAAATATATTTTTTACTTGTTCATATAAGTGCTAATCTTAGAAAAAAGTGTTGAAAATTTTTTTTATTGAACTTTTTTTTAATAGAATGATTCGCTATAGTTCAAAATGTCCTCTTCTGAATTTTTTTTAATAGAATATGATTCACTATGGTTCAAAATAGCCTCTCCTCAAATATTTTTTTAATAGAATATGATTCACTATGGTTCAAAATAGCCTCTCCTGAAGAAGTTTTTCAAAAAATATTACTTTTTGACAGTGTTATGAGTTTTTTTTTTACCCTAAAATATACTTTAGCCCAATGGTTGACTCACCAGGTCACATTTATTCTATTCTCTCTGTGTCTATATATTAAGGTATTTCTAAAGTACTATTTGTAATGATGTGTCACCATTGTATTTTAGTCTTAAGATCCAATTATCGCCGAACATTTACGCTACTCTTTTGATAGGGAAGAACGGTGGATAATAAAACCTATCTATATTTTTACTTTGCCCCACAAAAGTAGATAATTTCCCATTTTCCTCCTGAAGAAATCGGAAATTACATCGGCCGAAACGTTGTGAAAAAAATACAAAAATAAGAATAGTAGTCCAAATAATATAAATCAATCACAATAATTCCTTTTTACGTTTGCATTTGCGCCAGTCCGGTATAAGGCTATCCAATCCGGTAGTTTTCCTCGTTGCAAGCATAAAAAACAACGTTACCCAGTGTTGAAATAAAAATGCCCCTTTTCGTCCACCCCTTCTCACACAAATCTGGGTTAAACATTTCCGATAAATCATTTTTAATGTATTTTACACCTTAGTGTTATGTCCAATTTATATTAATTAGTCGAGACAGCATTTGATAATAATAAATCAGTTCCAAATGGGTATGTAATGTTTCAATGGCGAATATAATGACCCCGAGACATGAAGGATGAATTGTGTTTCTGAAACAAAATATGCGCATATTTATAAACTCCTGTTTGGCGTGGATTGTGATCACGTGATCGTGAGGCAAACTCGCCAACAAGAAGCTGTGACAAAGGAGAGAGTATATTATGCTGTAAAAAGCCAGGTATTTTGGGGGAGAGTAGGGTTTGATTGGACATGGATACCAGCACCGATCGACGATGTATGTGACAATTAATTTTCAAATACAAATTTAAACAATGCTCCGAAAGAACAATTTTCATTATATTTCCCAGCATGCCTTGTTCTGTGCGTTCTTATCTAATGATGCTTTCAGATACCACTTCATAAAAGTTCGCTTTTGTTTATCTGTGTTTGTAAAACTATAAAATAAAATTATCATATTGAATAATATTTGGACATTAAAAAAAAACCAACTTTCTAACAATTTAATTTAAATAAAAAAAAACTAACCCTGAACTTTCCACAGGGCCCGCTAGTTATTATTTGTTCTTCACATTTCAGCCTAGGATCAAGGTGTAGTTTCTGTTCTGTCCTCCATTGTTGACTGAGAAATCATCTAGACTGAGACAGTTTTACTTTTAATCCTAATTAAGAGTGCCACTTTGGGGGGGGGGGAGATCTGAATCTTCCCCACATTAAAAAAATCGTCTTTGCATCAAAACCTGTCTTCGTTGTGAGGCAAGTAAATAGGGATTCTCTCGTCGGGCATCTGCCCTTTCAGCATCTTCTAAACGCAACCTTAAAAAATCATTATATATAACATATACACTATGAAAAAGATCAATTACTGTTAAATATTAAATTAGTTTCCCCAGAATGCCTTTCTAATTTTACTATTATTTCTGACGTCATCCAATTACATGTTTAACCCTAGTGCTGTTCTGAATCAAATTTCACAATTTGCTCGCAAAAAAATATTACTCTAGTAGCAAAAAATTCAATTTGTAAATAAATTTACTTTTTGAAATCTGTCGTGACAATAACTTTCCAGATTGAGAAGTTTTATGATGGGATACCGGACTCATCTCAGTCACTAAATGACTGAACTAGTGTGGACAAAAAATACGACTGCAAACAGTAGTATGGGGGATTTCATTGTATTCTGTTAAATCCTATTGATTACCTGTGGTTACTATTGTTTGTACAACATATATACGTTGGAATAAACTGTACTATTTTAAGACCTTTACACCGTGGCTTATTTTGTTATCATAGCTACTTACCAAGTTATATCAAGGAGAAATATTTTAAAAGCTGTCGACTATATTTAGAAATTCCATGAATTATTTCGATGTTTTTAAAATTAATTTAACGCTCTGTCTTCATTCTAGTAAAGTAGTTAAACCTAATTGTTTCTAAACTTTCTTTGTTACTATAGTATTTTTCTCTCTTCATTAGTACAAATGCATTATAATATACTCGAATAATACCCGTACTCGGACAGATATAATTACCCCCCCCCCCAAAAAAAAAACCAGTTTCGCAACACTTTTATGTTTTCTTGCAAAAATTAGCATCAATATATAATGCTACTAATCTTCATGTCTGAAATCATTATTGCATTTTTAATCAAAATCTATTAATAGTTTTGATTCTATAAAACGACTAAATATTAAGGCTTAAGTGCAAGTGGTTTTGTCAAGAAATTGAAATTCAGGCTATCTTGCTTAATTAATGTCTAAGGACTATGGATCAACCTTAACAAACAAATAATTCAATAGTCCAACGTTAGGACCAATAATTAGTTAAAAGAATTCCTGAGGCAACGCCGGGACACGGGCCCTACTAGTTTTATATATATATATATATATATATATATATATATATATATGATTATTTTTATGTACAAAATCTGCGACACTGGCATGTCGATGTTATCGATCAATAGCTGTTAACAGCTGCTGATCGATAACATCGACATGCCAGTATCGCAGACGTTGTACATGCCTGGGTAAATAAAAATAATCATATATAAAAGCTCTATTTGATGTTGAGCACTTTTTATAAGCCCCGTTTAAATTCTTTGGATTCCTATCCTGTTGATGCTTACCTTGCCTGGATTATATATATATATATATATATATATATATATATATATATACTCGTCCTAAGACAGATAAAATTAAGCTGAAAAGTGTCTTAAATTTATGGAGTCTTAAGAAGAAATTGAAATTCAGGGAATCTTGTTTAATTAGTGTCTGAAACATTTGAATTTCCAAATGGAAGGTTGTTCCTATATTTTGCTTCATAAACTCTTTAATTACTCCAAAGCAACTGACATGTAAGAAATATTTATTAATATATGTCTAATACCTATTGTTCAAATTTCATAAAGTCAGTGGTATCTGGATTTTCACAAAGAGCTTCCACCCCTCTTTGCTCCTTTTGCATAAACTAAATTAAACAAAATATAGCTCATACTACCGACCTTTTCACCTGCAGTTGTAATTAATTACAATGGCTGACTTGTTTACGAGGAACTTTTTATTGGACCGATAACAGAGAAACACAGGAAAACCGATTATGATTAAAGAATAATTTTATTTTAATAAAAAAGAAAAGACAAGAAAATATAAGCTGGTATAAGATGGTACGCTTCACAACGAAAATATTTCGTCCACGGTGTTCGCATGAGAGAATGATCGTTTGTCGAAGATTGGAAAAGTGGACCGGAGGAAAAGTGTGTTTGTTAATCGTCATTCTGTTAATTTCGTAATCCGGTAATCGGGATTACAGAACGCAATTATTAGTCAAACTGAAGGAAGAACTATGTGAAACATCCAATGAAAACTTGTATAAGAAAGAAAACCCATTGTGAAACAAGTACATTCTACTTGTATCGAATAAAATTTTAGATTATTAAAAGTAAAATCGCAACATAAAATTGCGCAACCATAACAACAGTGTTACAGAAGTATATCTTACAAAATGTCCTTCCGGTGCACGTGGAAACAGTGATAGTAGATGTGAATGTGAGATCGAAAAGTTTTTCGACTTGTATGTATGTGTATTTACCTTCTCTGTGGAAGGTTAAACAAAGGGTCAGGTGGGCTTTTGAAAGGCCTGCACATTAGGTGAAAAGAGCTCTGGTCTACAAAAAAATGCCTGAACAGGGCCGTCGACCTTCCCGGCAGGAACGCCTCAGGCGATTATCCATAAACAAATCCCTTCTCAGATAGGCGGGAAAGTATGGGATGTTGGACCTGCTAGGACTGAATGTATAATCAATTAAAAAATATATCTAGCAGGATTAAATATTGAAATCAAAGAAATCGAGCCAAACTTAAATGTTGTTTTCTTATAACATGTGACAGAAATCATTAACTCAAAAGGCTTTAACTTCTCTATATGAAGGGGTTAGTTTATTGCTAATCGTTTGAGGCGCCCCTACCGGGAAATGCCAACGGGGCTGCTCGTGAATCTTTAGTAAGCCAGAGCGCGCTAATCCCAGTGCTCTGGCTTTTCAAAACCACAACTGACCTTGTGTCTAACCTCCTGGAGAAGAGGTAAATGAAATACATTATAATTGAATTTGTTACACAATAATGACGGCAATTTGAGATAATTACAAAGGAAAATCTAGTGCAATCGATAAATCATTATGACACATTCGATGAGAGGTTAATGCGTGCATACATTAGGCTAATAGTTGCGCCTCAAGCGACGATGGTGAAGTGGTCCGCGCGATAGACAAAAATGTCCATGAGAAACGAAGAGTTTATCTATGGAAACATCAGGTTGCGTAACATGGCGAGTAGAATGTGGACAATGGCTTTACATTTAGTAGCCTTGTAATCATCACTTCTCGTTATGTTGTCCTTTAGTCCATGGGCAATGTTTCTGATAAATGGGGAAGAACTGCTGTTTTCTGGTGTTTCTGTTTTGAGTGACTGGTATGTGGAGATGTTCAATCTTCATAGTATTGATCATCATGCAGTTGTCGATCTATCCATCTCATTAACCCTTATCCTCGAGTGGTTTTGGCCTCGAAAACTTGTGACTCATTAGTCATATTTTTTAAAATGTCAAAATGAAACCCCCAGACCCGATATGGCTTGTTTCCACCTGCGGGTCAAGAAGGGGTACCTAGTTTCGAACGCTGAGAATGATACATGCAACTCGAGCACTCTGTCGGTTACCTACGGCGAAATGGCCCGCTTATAACCAACCAAGTCGGAACAACTCGATGAGCCAGATTCTTAGCAGTGAAACGGTTTAGACGTCCCTGAAAATAAGCTCTCCTTATTCTTCAACACAAGTTCGAATCTGGTCGATGTCTCTTTTTCTATCAGTAAATTATCCATATGTTCTAACCCGTAGATAATTTTTGTCTGTGATTATAATACAGAATTGGTCAACGCAAAATACGGGTATTTTTAATTTGAAATTCCTGTTTTTAACAAAATGAGATGATAATTTTGAAATTCTCAAAACAGTATTGGTTTTAAAGATCCTCAAATTCATATTGGAATTGTCTATACGAACGCGTGGTTCAACGTATAAAGTCGTTGGAAAGATGATTGATTCGCATGAATATAATACGGAACTGTTCTAAGCAAAATACGGGTATCCGTCGAGCAGTAATGTTTACTTTGAGTATTTGAAGAATTATATCCCAAATTTAAAAAATTCTAAAACCAAGTTTAGCCTTAAAGTTACTAATATTTATACTATAATTGTCCACACAGACACGTGGCACAATGGTTAAAGGCATTGGTTAGCACTCAATTCTAAGTGACATTCTTCTGAAGGTTTGAGGATCAATCCTAACTACAAATGATACTAAGTATAAAATAAACAAATACTTAATACTTCGACCCGTTCATGGATGACAGAAAAGGCACAGTCTACATCCGTAGATTAAATAAAGGGTTCAGTTCTAAATCTCTTATAGATTCCCGAGTTCGACATAAATATCTCTAGTCAAATAAAGGATTTTCTGAAAGAATGGAAATCAAATTACATTTAATGGTTAAGACTAGCTATTCAGAATTAAATATAGATTTTATAAGGACGTGCGTTTGATGAATAAATCAGAACAGCTTTACTTTATCATATAGATGAACCTAGATTAACGGCGAAGTTAAAGCAAATTGAATAGATGGTAATAAATACGTGACAATCTGGCGGCCACTACAACGGCAAGACACTGCACATGTGATCCGGCAATTAGAATCAGTGTTTTTTTTAACGTGCCCCCCCCCCCCAGCCGAGATTCTAGCTGAAAATGACACTGCCTTCTGCAGTCAACAGTTCAGGCAGTTCATGAGCGAGTGGGGTGGAAACTTCCGACCACGCTGTGTTGGAACTCGCAATGAAGCTAGTAGTACTTCTTGTTATTAAATTAACTCAGGATGCCCAGCCTTAGTAAACACGGGTTATACAATAATATTTATGAATAAATATTAATTATTTATTACCTACAGACATCGATGTTTCATGCTTACGGAATCTTCAGTGCAGGAAGCTAATTCCCGACGGTCGGCGAGCGCGAACTCCGATCACAAATCGCCATTATATATATATTACTTAAAATAATAGACTTTTCAATGAGTGAGTTCACTTAAAAATATCTGATTTTTTCTTTTCGCTAAATAATATTTCATTTCTCGACTCGGGAATTGTGTATGACTGTGTAATTTTCATGTGTGCGTATGTGCCACTTAAAAGATATGTATGATCTGTATGTAATTTTATTAAACAACGATGTAATCCCTCTACACAAACATCAAGTCATTGGGCCAATAGCGTAATATCTGACCCACTTAAATTTTGCAATCGAGACATAAGAAACTTCTTTTGAATTTCGTTTGTTTACGTTAAAAATTCAAATATATGAACGTCTAACGGTAAGTAAGTTTTTAAAAATAAAAATATTTTGAATTTAGTCAAGTGATGTTTACGGATCGAAATTTTGCTTCACTTTAAAATATGTAGGCGTAAAGTACGGACCCTTTTTTTCGGTCTGAAGGACCGAAAAAAGTGTCCGTATTTTAAGGCAAGTTAATTTTTTAAAAGGTAAGTAATTATTGTTACGACGGAAACATGTTCCGAAATGTGTAGCAATGTTGTGTTTTTACACATAAAACGTCTTACTATAAGATCATAACTCTATTTATTATTGAGCACTATTATATAAAAATAGTAAAGATTCGGATTTTTACCCTGTGGATATATATATATATATATATATATATATATATATATATATATATGAAGAAGAATGGAAAGGAATTAGAGAAGCAAAAGCCAAATCAAAATTCAATTCAATTGCTCAGAGCAAGGTATATTCCGCAAAACTTGAATAAATTGCCTTTTTGCGGAATATACCTTGCTCTGAGCATTTGAATTGAATTTTGATTTGACTTTTGCTTCTCTAATTCCTTTCCATTCTTCTTCATATCTACCTGCTCTATCCTGGATATTGAGCTGTATACTCTTCACAATAGGTTTTACCTTTCCTAAAAGTTCGCTTTTAGTACACCACTTTATATATATATATATATATACTTATTAGTTATGTTCCAATGACCAAAGGGAAAATCAATCCATTAGAATAATTTTTATTTATTTATTCTTCTTAATTTCTTCAGACTTCGAAGAATACGTGTATATTTCTGCTTCTTACAGACAATTATTACAATTTTTCCCATTGTTTTCATATCTTACGCGCGTTTCACAGATAGTCAATACAAATTTAAATTGAAATAAATTTTTTTCTAAAACTAAAGAAATACTACAGATATTCGTCGATGTCGGAAAATTAGGAAACTGAGAAAAATAAATAAATAAAAATTATGGTTATGGATTGTTTTTTCCTTTGGGTATTGGAACATAACTAAAAAGTATATATGCACTGAAGCGTGTAATAAAACCGCATAGAGCCTGCAATCTGAAACAATTCATGGGATTATAAAGAGTGTGCACCTAAATATATATTTTTTATAAAAACTTCCAAATATATATATATATATATATATATATATGCTCCTTTCTACTTATTCAAACTGGCGTAACCACGCTCACAGACACCGGACATTTTTCTTTCTCACCAACAAGTCGATAACACCGGACATTTTCTTTCTCACCAAGTCAATAACACCAGACTATGAAGAAAAAAAAAGAAAAAAAAGCACTTTGCTCTGACGAGGAATATTTTATATTCGAAAGCTTAGTTTAAAATAAATAAATATTATTTATTTATTTTATCAAATTACATTGTTATGGTTTTTCAAAAAAATATTTTTATATATATATATATATATATATATATATATATATATATGTGTGTGTGTGTAATACCTATACCGAGTATATTCAGGAAAATAATAACAAGATCATTTTCAATCCCATATAATTTCAAAAATATTGATAATTAAAAACAAAAATTCTTGAATTAATCTAATCAAATATAAAAGAGATAATTAAACAAAAATAAAACTGCCTTGTTTGGACGAGTGATTAAAAAAGTGAAAGGGAAGAAGTTTTGATACATAACACCTTATAAAAAGAATTGAACTAAGCGCTTGGCTGCTGTGTTTCGACATGGATATAAGAATGTATTGTTGAGATTGGAAGGCATACAAAGAAGAGTGCCAAAACTGCTAAAAAGTGTAAAACATTCCAGCGGAAGATTTGACAACACTTCTTGTTCTTACATGACGTCATTAGTCAGTTTGTTGAATTCTTTCGTGTGTCTTTGTTTATTCACGAAGTTAAAAGTGTCTGTTGAAGTGTTGTCGGATTTAATTGTTGGCCATTAAACGTTCGTTGGCCAAATTCCATTTTTTTCCTTTTCTTTTTTTTAATTGTTGGCGGATGTGGTTATACAATCATAACGTCAGAAAAACAAAAAAAAACATGTTTAAAATACGTTTAGTGAGGGGAGAAGGAAGAGTGTTAACCATTCACGGACTCGAAACACGAATCTCATAGGTAAAATCAGGGGCGAGCAACCTTTTCAGAGTGAGGGCCAGAAGGAGATCGCAGGCCGGAGTGAAAAACGAAATCTCAGAATTACTATATTTTCTTTACATTAATAAATTGTACAAAAATTGCATTGAACACTCTACAAATCTGATATTTTTCCTCAAGAGACTTCTGTATGTGATGTTATAAAAGGCGCCGACGAAGAGCAATTTTGGAATCATAAAAAGTAATGACGGGAGAATTAGCAAGTTGATCCAGCATTCGTTTTGACACACCTCACATAGGTTCTATGTTTCATGCCCTTTCCTCGTCTCACGATTCCTCTTTGCCTCTCTCTTTCTCTTTTTCTATTTTTATCTCTTAATAGAAAAATGAAATATGCATGCATCATCGCTCGCTGATGTTTATACATTTTTATCCTACTGTAAATCTTAATTGAAACCTACTTTTACGTCTATGTTACAAAATGATACGAGTTTTACTGGGAGGTCCACGGGCCGGATTGCAATAATAAAGCATAGCAGGGTGGCGGGGCGGACGCTAAGCCTTAGCGGACCGGATGTGGCCCGCGGGCCGGAGGTTGCCCGCCCCTGGGTTAAATAGTTAGCTGAAGAAGATCGGAAAACTTATTACAGATTTACAGTCGTTATATCTATCTCCATGCATATTTATATCTATGCCCCGGTGCAGTTATATATGACTATATAAGAACCTCCTTCTCTAGGCGAGCACTGTCGTCAAGTGATATCGCCTGCCGTGCCTTAGCGTAATGCAAAGCTCTTTGTAAATAAACAAATGGAGCACTATAAAATTGCAGTCAATGTTTATATAAAAAACATGTAGACATGAATTACGAGTGCTTGCCCCGTAGCCTAGTGGTAAGAGCTGCCGACTATCAACTAGATTGCTGATGGTTCAATCACTAGCCACACTAAAGAGCTATGATACAGCGAGACAGTCTGCCTGTGGATGACTATATATTTGTGTATATATGTATATATTATAAGAAAATTTATCAGAAGTGTTCAGTGTAAAAGCTCGATGACTGTTGACATTCAACAACAGAGCATCTATAAATAAACATCTTTATAATTTGAAATGAGTTTAAACCTTAACTTAATGATATTTTGTAAAGTTTTTAATAAATTAAATTTTTTTTGGATACATGGGTTTTGGATTGTCTGGCTTACATTGTTTTTTGTATTGGCTGTATTTTTCGTAGCTCCGTATTGGAGATACAAAATGGCTGTCCGTCTATGAATGAATCTTTGGGGAACGGTTTACGGTGAGAAATGCATAAAAAATGTTGTTGCTTTTTGCTTGAGGATTTTCTCCGGAAATGATTGGCGACAGTAGCGGCAGATCCTGGTAACTGTTTATGTTTATTCGTGATTTTTCATTTCCGTGTGAAACAATTGTCAAGAGTTACATTGAAGGTTTTATTTAATTCGGCAAGTAAAATATAAATAAAGGCTTGGTCATTAGAAATGAAAATACCGTTGTTTATATATATATATATATATATATATATATATATATATATATATATATATATATATATATTTATATATATATTTATATACAGTTTTTCATGGTAAACAACTGATGATCCCTTAAAATAGTGTTAGAAATAAACTAATATAATAACTGTCAAAAATAAATTGACTTACATGAGTGATTTTCCACTGGAAGACTTGGGACTATAATTTTTTTTTTTTTTTTGATATAGTTTTAATGGTTGAGAAACTTCCGAGACTATATATATATATATATATATATATATATATATATATATATATAAAATAAAATGCTACAAAAATACTTAAAAAATGCTTCAAAAATGCTTCAAAATACTTTAAAAATACTTAAAAAATGCTTCAAAAATACTTCAAAAATACTTCAAAATACTTCAAAATACTTCAAAAATAATTTCTATCTTAGAAAAAATTAAAGATAATTATTGAGAACACATTAATTATTATATACGTTAACATTTATCAGAAATAAACTACAAATTCTGTGTTAAAATTACTTTTTAAAACCCAGCGCTTCATGTAGCCATTATTTTTGTAACGACTTAATATATATATATATTCATGTTCTGTTCGCGTGAAATATAATGGCCAATGTTATTCAACGCCATGTTCTTTATTTTATTTCTTAAGTTCTGATTAAAAATATACATGCACCAGATCTACTTTATCGCTTAATGAATTGTTTACAATGATTTTATGTAAGATATTTATTAGCAACTATCATTCTGTGCTTCAAGTCATAAAAATGCTCAGAAAAATTATGGAGTTTACCATTAACTAAAATAGCCCAAGCAAGATTTTTACGTCGAAAATCAAAATAAGCAAATAAACAAGTAACCCAACGTAGACTGGAAATTCAGTCCGTAGATATCTTTATTTATATAACGTTAGGTATGTGTGTTTGTTTATATATTTTTATGTACAGGATTAAATCCTAAACTAATTAACCGATAATTATGAATTTTGGAACACTGCTGATAGACTTACGTGGTCATGATATATATATATTTTTATTTATTTTTATGCAAAGGAGGTAAAAAGGGAATAAAGGTCCTTTGTGTAAGTTTAAACACTTCCGATTTTGTTGAAATTTTAACAATAACTATTAGACATCGATTAATACATATTCTCAAGATATTTTTAGTATTTTAAGGGTTTTAATGAGTATATTATGGGCACAACCTTTTATTTGGAAATTTACATATTTCAGACACAAATTAAACAAGATTTCCTGAAGTTCAATTTCTTCTTAAGACCCCATAAATTTTAGACATTTTTTAGAAACGTAATCATCTTCTTTTTGTGAATCAGATGATTCTGGTGTTGGCATTAGTTTCCCCGGTGTTTTTCTAGTTAGAAATCTTTCTGGAAATTCATCGGGTACTTACGGGAAGGACCACGAGAAGGTTGCCAACATCCCTAAGTGAAAGTGATACTGTGGCCCCGACTGGATTCGATATTTGGAACACCCAGGTCTTCAGTCCGTGTCGATATCCGCTTAACCACCGTCACCTCCCACGTAATCATGCAATGTGTTTTGACCAAAATTGGAATAAGGATTGTAGACATATTGTTTAGTATCATTAAAAGGGATATGAAGGTGGTGCAAAACTGTTCGATGAATTAATCTGTCGATGAGTTAGGGTCCACTTTACCGTAAAGAACGACGGTCGGTTTTTTAAGGGTAAGTTTTGCCTGTTATGGGAAGCTATTTTATTACAACTGACCAGTCTCTCGTCCATTAACAGAAGAGGTATTCTAGGTAATAAATCAGCTCTTTTGATGGCAAAACGGCAACAATGACAATTTTTCGACTGAAACGGATTATTTACCTCCCTCCCACCACCACAGGAAGATGTGACACAAGGTCAGAAAGTATGATTTGGTGGGCCAGCGTACTAGAGGTAGTAAACTCTGGCCCCGCAAAGAATGACTGGACAGTCCCGTCGGCATTCCCAGATCGGGCCACCTCAGGCTGTTAGCAATAAACTAACTTTATCCCAAGAGGGGGGACAAGGCCTGGGAGGGTGGACCTTTAAGGACTACACAGAACCATACGTCAGCTTGACAGAAGAAATGCCACCATCAGTCATAATGGCCAACCTCTGTCGGACTGATTGTCGAGAACGTATCCTTGACATGGTAAGAATGGCTTCTCTGACTTTCACAGTAAGACCGTGCAAGAAGAAACAGCAGCTAAACTTGAATAAAAGAGTAAAATCATTTTATAGGAATGCAATTTTAAATGGTTGCAAAAATCGGGATGAGGTGAGGTGAACGTCTTTAAATGTAACAGTAAAATTATCTTACTCTCAGACAACGATGAGTTTAATGGTAGTGTTGAATAGAAGCTGGTCGGCAATTAATTTGGGTCGGTGCCTCAGACAGACTCGACTCTCATCTGATTACGGCAGCAGCGGGGCTAATAGTCTTCCAGTTCGCCATCTTTAATTCGAAAGGGTGCTTGTTGATCACGCTGATAAAAAAACTGTCGTCAAATAAAGCAGATAACAACACAGATAAGATTCACTAATTTATTGGCTAGACACCAGCCGCTGGCTGACACATCCAATGTCGACGAAATTCCAATTAGAAAGAGTGAGTCAACCGAAAAACGGAAGCTACTTTTCTCATGACAACACTCTCTTCTTACACAGGGGAAGGTAGACAACTAGCGCTCGCCTCCCTTACATTATCAGAGAGAGAGAGAGAGAGAGAGAGCAGTGGTAATCTTCGTATGGCGATGTTTCCCTGTGCATTATATATGTGTATTTTAATTATATTGAATACTCGGTTCTTTTTCGGAAACGTCAACCAAGGAGCAAGAAGAAGCAAGTACGCCGTTCCGAATGTTACTGAAACCCCTCCACTCTCCATGTTAAGAATGGATTCTAAACTCCACCAGTAAAATCTATGGTTGACGATTACGAAACAGTACCAAATACACAATGAACATCTATTATGGATAATACAAAAGTAACACCAAAAGATAACGGTCGTTAGTGATTTTATTTACAACAGCACTCAAGACATGGAGAGAGAGAGAGAGGTGGGGAGATATGTTAGTCGGTCGATAATTATTTTGGCTACATAGCTCAACTGGATTCGACCCTTGTCTGACGCTGGCAGCGGTGGTGATGGTCTCCCAGTCTGACATATTTAGTGAATCGACACAAGCCGATGAATGACACTTTCGACGCCGACAAAATTCCAATAAGAAAACTGTGTGAAAAACGGAAAACGGAAGTCACCTTACTCATGACGTCACCCTCTCCCTACACATTACAAGGTAGACAACTCGCGCTTACATTATCTTATCCTTCGCTATTCTCAACCGACCATTGGTAGTAACACAGCTTTCATTTGTTAAAATCTGCCCAAGAATTATACTATGTACGTGATTAGCATATTAGATACCGCCACGGACCATGGAAGTGACTATATCTCATTTTATTTTTATCTGATCTGTTTTCTTCAGGTACGCACTATAGCTGTTGAGAATTATATAAACCAACAATTTATATATACAGAATATATGTTAAATAATGTAGTTTCGGCGGATACCAGTTCCCTGATTGTCTCCGCTGTCTCTGTATGTCTGATAGTGGTTACGACTGATATTGGGTCTGGTGCTGTGCGGTATGGTGGCACCTGTCATTTCTTACCGATGGGATAATTTCCTGTCTGTCTGTGTGGTTCAATTCGCCCGATTTTTTTTTATACTCATTGGCCTTTTGGCTAAGATCAAAGTGTAGTATCTGTTCCGATTGATACTGCACCCCATAGACTGGTATTGTCTTGGTCTTCGGGGCTTGATTTACGCCGGTCTATGGGTCTGTCCTGTGCAGTTCTAGGAGGTCCACCCTCACAGGCTTTTCCTCCCCTCTTTGGGGAGGAGTAAGTTTATTGCTTACTGCCTGAGGCGCCCCTACCGAAGAATGCCGACGGGGCTGCCCAGGCAATTTTTAAACCCCACTTTCCCGACCCGACCTTGAGTCACATCTTACTTGTGGGAGTAAGATAAAAACTGGTCTTGTGCCTAACTCCTGAAGAGGAGTAAATCAAGACTGTGGTCCGCGTGTGTAATAAGCGATTGTCACGGTTGGTTGTATCGTTAGTTTTGACACCGCCGTCGAGAGATCGTTGGGCATCACTTGCTATCCCGCCAGCTGTGTTTTACTGAGAATTACTTCCAAAAAGGAAAGTTTGTTTTTTTGGTGTAGTAGAAAAATAAGTGTTTTGCTGAGAATGACTTCCAAAAAGGAAAGTTTTTTTTTTGGTGTAGTAGAAAAATAAGTGTTTTGCTGAGAATGACTTACAAAAAGGAAAGTTTTTTTTGGGGGGTGTAGTAGAAAAATAAGTGTTTTGCTGAGAATGACTTAGAAAAAGGAAAGTTTGTTTTTTTAGTGTAGCAGAAAAATAAGTGTTTTGCTGAGAATGACTTACAAAAAGGAAAGTTTTTTTTTTTGGTGTAGTAGAAAAATAAGTGTTTTGCTGAGAATGACTTCCAAAAAGGAAAGTTTTTTTTTTTGGTGTAGTAGAAAAATAAGTGTTTTGCTGAGAATGACTTCCAAAAAGAAAAGTTCGTTTTTTTGGTGTAGTAGAAAAATAAGTGTTTTGCTGAGAATGACTTCCAAAAAAAAAAGTTAGTTTTTTGGGGTGTAGTAGAAAAATAAGTGTTTTGCTGAGAATGACTTACAAAAAGGAAAGTTTGTTTTTTGGTGTAGTAGAAAAATAAGTGTTTTGCTGAGAATGACTTACAAAAAGGAAAGTTTGTTTTCTTAGTGTAGCAGAAAAATAAGTGTTTTGCTGAGAATGACTTAGAAAAAGGAAAGTTTGTTTTTTTGGTGTAGTAGAAAAATAAGTGTTTTGCTGAGAATGACTTCCAAAAAGGAAAGTTTTTTTTTTTGGTGTAGTAGAACAATAAGTGTTTTGCTGAGAATGACTTCCAAAAAGGAAAGTTTTTTTTTTGGTGTAGTAGAAAAATAAGTGTTTTGCTGAGAATGACTTCCAAAAAGGAAAGTTTGTTTTTTTGGTGTAGTAGAAAAATAAGTGTTTTGCTGAGAATGACTTACAAAAAGGAAAGTTTGTTTTTTTAGTGTAGCAGAAAAATAAGTGTTTTGCTGAGAATGACTTACAAAAAGGAAAGTTTGTTTTTTTGGTGTAGTAGAAAAATAAGTGTTTTGCTGAGAATGTACTTACAAAAAGAAAGCAAAGATTGGAGCTCAGTCGAGCAGCTTCCAGCTACGAGGAATAGTATTCAAGATGGCGACAATTTATCACGCGAGGTAAACTTAAGGCGATCACTGTAGAAGTAATATAACACAATTCTAATGTACTTCCGTGTTCAAAATCAACAATAACATTAACACCCACGCCGTTTGAAGTGAAAGTTACGGCGGTCTACTCGCGCGGCATAAACCTCGAGTTATGCATATGAATAACAGTCTGGGCGGATCTGACAATCCTCTTTGCCAATATAACAATAATAGGCTTTTGTTTTACAATTGCATCTCCGGTAAGCAATACTTGGAAACGTTAGATGCACCCTAGTTGCGTCTTTCTTAATCGATGAAGAATTTGAATGGTGTCATTAAACTCTTTGAATTTACATTTAACTTTTATGACTGCAAAAATTAAAAAGTACATTCGTACGGATTAGAATTGTAAGACTTTTTGTGGTTGCCATTGGTCCCCCCCCCCCCGATTCGTTTTAGAATAAGGTACCCACTGGAGAGACCACGTGGAGGTTGCCAACATCCATAAGTGCAAATTGTGATATGAAACCGACTGTATTCGAACTTGGAATACCCAGGTGGTCAATATCCGTGAGTATTCACGCCGACCGCCACCGCCACCGCCACCGCCACCACCTCACAGTGCTCATAATCGTGTATAATTAATAACTGACAATTACGTATTGTCTCTCGGCATAAAATAACCCCCAAAACTGTTGACATGCCGAAACTACAATCAAACTAAACCTTGTTTCGCACCTTTAGGTTTATCTACACGGAGTACGTTATTGACCTAATGGACAAGTTCGCAGACTATCGAATCAGCGATGTCAACCTCTACATTCTCTTGGATCTATTGCGTTTAATTACATAATAATACATTTTTGTTTTACCTGGTTCACCCCAAACAAGGCAGGCCGCCACTGTAGACGTAAGGGGCTACTGAGAAAAAAGAAAAGGGGAGAAGGTTGGGGGTCAGCCTAAATTGGGATGTGCGCAGCGAGATGTCTGTTTACATTAGTTTTAAATTTCTGCATGTCAGTACTGTCAGGGAAACAGAGGCAGGGAGGGAGTTCCATAGGCCAGCAGCACGAGGAAAGAAGCTATTTGAGTAGAAGGCTCTCCGGCATCTGTGGACCTCCACAGTGAATGAATGAGATTTAGTTGATTGTCGAGTTAGTCTAGTGAATTTACGTCGAGAAAGGTAAATTTACGTTGAGAAAGGTATGAACCCCTCTCCACCCCTATAAACTATGAGTAAAATAGTAACGTGTGTTCATAAAATATAAATTCGTATACACAGGCTTGATTCGATTGTTGGCATTGGTTTCCCTGATTTTTTCTAGATGCATGTACTCACAAGAAGGACCATGCGAAGGTGTCTAACATCTATAAGTGAAAGTGGAATTGATTCAGACTTGGTACACCCACTTCCTCAGTTCGTGTCGTTATCATTTCGCCACGGCCACCTCTCAAAGGTCCTGTTATAACTATTTACTCGATCCCGCAACGGACAATTTCAGATAACACAAGCTCGGACCGGAGTAATACAGCCAGGGTGTGGTGCGTAGTGGAGGTTTCGTTTGATGAGTAAATATAAAAACCAGAAAAATGAGTCGGCGAAAATGTTTATTTTAGATAAAATAACAAATAGCTCGAAGCTATTTATATTTTATGTTTTTCAAAATACGTCTGAATATTCGAAGCCGTTTATTTGAAAAATGTGTCACATGTCCGTTGAAGACAAATTACAAACAACGGAAAAATAAAGCAGTTGAGCGAGAAAGATAAGGAACACGAAAAGGCGAAACGAAAGAGCGAAAAGCTTTACTATCTGTTGCTAATGGAGATTTGGTATCTGTCTGTCTGAAGCCGAAACTATACTATTACTTCTATTACTAATATAGATTTGGTATATGTCTGTCTGAAACCGAAACTATACTATTACTTCTATTACTAATGGAGATTTGGTATCTGTTTGTCTGAAGCAGAAACTATACTATTACTTCTATTACTAATAGAGATTTGGTATCTGTCTGTCTGAAGCTGAAACTATACTATTACTTCTATTGCTAATATAGATTTGGTATCTGTCTGTCTGAGGTCGAAACTATACTATTATTTCTATTGCTAATATAGATTTGGTATCTGCTGTCTGAAGCCGAAACTATACTATTACTTCTATTGCTAATATAGATTTGGTATCTGTCTGTCTGACGCCGAAGCTATACTATTATTTCTATTGCTAATATAGATTTGGTATCTGCTGTCTGAAGCCGAAACTATACTATTACTTCTATTGCTAATATAGATTTGGTATCTGTCTGTCTGACGTCGAAGCTATACTATTATTTCTATTGCTAATATAGATTTGGTATCTGTTTGTCTGAAGCCGAAACTATACTATTATTTCTATTACTAATATAGATTTGGTATATGTCTGTCTGAGGTCGAAACTATACTATTACTTATATTGCTAATATAGATTTGGTATCTGTCTGTCTGAATCCGAAACTATACCATTACTTCTATTACTAATATACATTTGGTATCTCTCTGTTTGAAGCCGAAACTATTCTATTACTTTTATCACTAAAAGAAGTTTGGTATCTGTTTTTCTGAAACCGAAGCTATACTATTACGTTTATTTCTAATGGAGATTTAGTGTTTGTCTATCTGAAGCCGAAGCTATACTATTACTTTAATTACTAAAAGAAGTTTGGTATCTGTCTGTCTGAAGCCGAAATTATACCATTACTTCTATTACTAATATACATTTGGTATCTGTCTTTTTGAAGCCGAAACTATACAATTTCAGACTATTAATTGTGTTATTGATCTGTTATTGGTTTATCTTGCAATGCTAACTTCATAAGAGGGGGGTCCAGATGGATGACTATTTACGCATACCGGGTGCTCTATGTGGGAAGACAGTGACATATCTCTAATAAAAAAAGTTTTAAATGTAAAAAAACAACTTCGTCATCTGATAGGATTTAAATGTGACTGCGGACCGCTTGCGAATTTAATACTCTATAGAAACGTCTTCCTTCGGAGGAGGCCGGCTCAACCCGTCCAATACGACATCAAGTTTGGGTGATACCGATGGTAATGTACGTACACACGAAGTTATACGCGTAATATCATACGGATTTATATTAATGATAATATAATAGAGATTTAGAATCTGTGTGTCTAAATCGGAAACTATACTATTATTTATTTTCATGTACTGTAGTACTATCGTTTAATGCTCGATTCTGTTTATTATACTATTTCTGTTAGTAATGGCGATTCGGTGTGTGTCTGTCTAGAGCTAAAACTATTACTTTTATTAATTAGGTGATCTTATAGCTAGTGCACCATGTTTTTGTGACTTCGCGTCGTCAACGTTCGGGCAGGTCTCGGAATCGCCCGAGAGTCGACGAAACTATTAACCAAGCAGCCGATTACTTTTGGAAGAAATTAATCGCTTTAAATGAAAAAAAAAATATGATTTTTTATAATCTCTGTAAACTCGTTGAATCTTCCGAAGGACTAATTGAGTTTTTTTTTGTTTTTAAATGTTAAAAAAGAACATCTAAAAAAAAAATAAATAAAAAACACACATTTACTTAACAAATCCAACAAACACATCTTTTGAAACTTTCCGGTGCACAAGAAAAAACATTTTTTTTTAAATTATTTAATGAACAATGGTTCCTTTGACAAAAAACAAAGAAAAATAAATATCGAATTAATAACAATTGTTAAGCTATGGTTTGTTCGTTCTTTATTTTTATATATGTATTTTACTTTTGTTTTCTTCGTCGTAATTTATCGGCGGCCAGTCTTCGATTTAGCGTTTGCCAGTTTTCGCCTCTCGGGCACTTCCGTAACCTGCCCGAACGTTGACGAGGCGAAATCACGGAAACATGGTGCGTCATCTATAAAAGGACCATTAACTGTATTATTGCTATATTTTTCAATGCTTAATTCAGGAAGGAGTAGTATAGTATCTGTTCTCATGATACCATTCTCTTAAGCATTACCTTCTCCTTTAGGGATAGTGCAGTATCAGTTCTGTTGTCACGAGAACATTCTTCCAGGCATTACCTCCTCATTTGGGGTTAGAGTAGTATGTTTTCGTTTTTCATGATGTAATCCTCCCATACATTATCTCCTCCTTTAGGGACGATTGTAGTATCATTTCTGTTGCCATGAGACCATCTACCCGGGCATTATTCCCTCCATTAGGTTAATGTAGTATATGTTCGTTTGTCATACCATCCTCCCATGCATTACCTCCTCCTGTTTGGGGGGTTCAGTGTGCTATAGGTTCGTTCGCCATGATACCATCATCCCAGGCTAGCAAACATATGTGACTAGAGGAAATCTATTTTCGTGAGTACTATTAATTTTAATGGTAAATTTTTCGGAATATCTTTGACAAGGATTATTAATTTGTAATGTGTATCTTTTGTTTTATTTGTTCTACTATCATCATCTTAGTTGTTGTTCATTTCAAAACGTTTTAGCCGATGTATCACCCGACCTTCTAAACGTGCATCTTGCCGATTTCGAGCATCTTTATCTCAAACTTTGGAATTCATGTACAATTTTGAACTCAACATTTACAAGTGGCGCAACGGATAAAGAGATTAGGATACTAACTAAGTATAAAATAAAAATTACTAACTTAAGACGACTACCCGACCATGGCTCTCGAAACTGGAACAATTTACGCCCATCGATTAAAGAAATGGTTAAGTTCGAAAGTTCGTATAGATTCCCGAGTTCGATATAAATATACTAGAGTTCAACAAGATACACTTGGATAAGATCGGAGTTTCATCGACGGAAACGTTGTGAAAATAACATCAAAGTTGGACATCTTTATGTCGAACTCGGATAAAAGCGTTAATTAACAATCAGTTTTAAGTGACAGTTTTGTCACTTCTGGGGGTTGGGGGTTCAATCTTTACTACGGGCGGTGATAGCAAAAAATAATATAAGAATTAATTAACATTTCTAACGGTTATGACTGACAGAACGAGAACAAGGTTCAGTTCGATATTCCGTAGCGATTCCCGAGTTTCAACGTAAAGGTTCCCAAGTTCAAAAAGATGCACAGGAAGATAATCGGAGGTTACAGTGACCCGTTTTGAAAAACTTTGGTAGATTGTACACACACACACACACACACACACACACACACACACACACACACATATATATATATATATATATATATATTAATTCAATAATTAAATATTCATATCCACATAGTTCACACAGTTCAAATCTTAAACCTCAAGTCTGATAATCCGACATTTATATCCATATTAGTTATACGAATGAGAAGTATAAATACTGCGTTCTATCAGTAAATTGTCTCTTAAAAGCATTCAATCTAAGCATTTGCATTTGCATTACAGATTTAACTCAAAACTATCAATTCTTCCCAATCAGAGTGATCTCCCTTTAAAAGGGCCGTTATTTATTATTTAATAATTAAATAGTTATATTAACAGACAAGTGCTTGTTTCGTAGGAAAATTTAACGGTAAATTTAATATTCCCCAAATTTTAATTTCTTTGTAGCATTTTAATAAGAGGTTATGAAGCATAATATGGGTACAATCTCTCATTTGAAAATTCAAATATTTCAGATTTACATTAAATTTGATCCATAGTTATCAGACATTAATTAAGCAAGATTCCCTGAATTTCAATTTCTTATAAAGGCCCCTGAATTGCGTCGACATGTTTGCGTCGTCGTAAATGACGGGATAAGCGACAAACCGTGCCATGTGTCAGTGTCGGGGGGGGGGGGGGGGGGTAAGCAATCAAATCACGCCCATCTTCTCGAGATTCGTATTCCAACCGATCGGTATGGAGATGAGTGGAACGATTGGTCACGTCAAGCCGGACTTCTTAAACCGCTTAGGTCTATCAATCCCGCGCTACGCCGAAGAGCATCGTGAGTTGACGTGTTTCGTAAAAGCCCCCCCCCCCTATAATCGCTGATATTCGAAGAAACTATTTGAGTTTGCCAAATCAGCAGAACACCCGATGAAACTTCTTCATGTTTCGCCTTTTTTAATAATAAATTGACAATTGAAACAACGGAAACAATAGTCCAAAGGGTGAACTTAACAAAAGCACACACGCATTCACCACTGTGTAACAGCTGTCTAAAATTGCACATGGCGTTATCGCCAGAATTTTTAAATAGCAAGGAATTACAGCAGATGCACTTAGGGGGTTTGAATAAATTACTCCCGAAATTGAGAACACTGGTCAGTTCTCTCTCTCTCTCTCTCTCTCTCTCTCTCTCTCTCTCTCTCTCTCTCTCTCTTATATATATATATATATATATATATATATATATATATATGCTAGCAATACATAAATAAATAAACAAATAAGTAAAAAAAAATAAAATAAAACCTAACAACTTAAAAAACCAAAACCTAAAATAGAAATACAAGGAATCACGTGTTAAATAAGGTCACACATTATATCGACACAACAAAGAAACAGGATATAGGCCACTCTATAGAAAACAGAACAATAGAACAGGAAATAGGGAAGAAAAACTAACCGGATCTTTGTTCGTGAGAAGCCCAACGATTGAACAACAAAGAATCTGATTGGTTAACTAGCTATCCGTGTATATAAAAACACCCGGCCAAACTAACGCAATGCATTTAAGCCTGAAGATTCCCCCTTTCGATTCTTCGTTGAATCATCTACAGGTAACAAAAACAATGAACAAAAAGCTGGAGAAAAAATAAGAGCATTAAAAAAAACGTGAACGACGTATGTGAGGTCGTTAAACTTCAAAACCCCTAACCGATGTAGTGCCAGAGGAGCCTTTCTACGATTTAAATTGTGGGACGCCAAAATTAGCGTCACAGAATATATTGTATTGACGTTAAACATGTTAAAATATTGTTCCTCGTTGCATATGTAATGTTGTTTATAACTGGCCCCTCCCTTTAATTTAAGACAACTTTTAGTAAACAACACAAAAATATTACATTCCGAAACTAATCTTTTCAAATTAAAAATAATTGAAGCTATCTTTATTAAAAGCCAGATACCAATAATAAATAAAATTGCGGCTAAACGTAGCGAGTGCATCAATATTGAGATTCGAAACCCGAACGATCGATCACATGAAAATACAATTAAGTGTGTGTATGATTTGTGTTCTCTCTATCTATCTATCTATCTATCTATCTATCTTCTCCGTGTCTCTCTACGTGTCTCTCTATCTGTCTACCTCCTTCCGTTCTCTCTCTCCTTCCTGCTTACCCTCGCTCCTTCTTGCTCTCAGTCTGTCCTTCCCACTCTCCCTCTGTCCTTCCCGCTCTCTCTCTCTCTCTCTTCCTCTTCCTCTATCTCCTTTCCGCGCTCTCTCCCTCTCTCCCTCTCTTTTTTTGACAGTCTCTTTGTGTATGTTCCTCTTTATCTGTTTGTTTATCTCACCTTCTCACTCTTTCTCTCTCGTCTCTTCCCTTTCTCGTAAAATTTCCGTTTTCTTCTGCCTTCCTTCGAGTAGGAGAATGAAAAGCAAATCTATAACGCATTACCTCACACGTGTCATTCTTTATCTACCCTGATTTTCCAGGTTTCTGCACTCAGATGGCCCCTCCCCCACCCGCAAACTCTGTATCCACATTCATCTGTAACTTTATCATGAAATAACGCAGTCAGACGTATACACACACGCATCTCCATATCTATACTCATATGAGAGAGATGTCCGATTGTCAATCAGGGCGCCCGCTAATAACTTTTACGCCATAAACCACAGCGACTTTAAATTAGGGTAGCTGCAATACGAGAGTCTGAAATTAATTGAGATTCAGCGTAGTTAAGTGGAACAAAATTATATTGATACTATGTATATGATGTAGATAGTGTAGATGATGTAGATGATGTAGATGATGTAGATGGTGTAGATGGTGTAGATGGTGTAGATGGTGTAGATGATGTAGATGGTGTAGATGATGTAGATGATGTAGATGATGTAGATGATGTAGATGATGTAGATGATGTAGATGATGTAGATGGTGTAGATGGTGTAGATGATGTAGATGGTGTAGATGATGTAGATGGTGTAGATGATGTAGATGGTGTAGATGGTGTAGATGATGTAGATGATGTAGATGATGTAGATGGTGTAGATGGTGTAGATGATGTAGATGGTGTAGATGATGTAGATGGTGTAGATGGTGTAGATGATGTAGATGATGTAGATGATGTAGATGGTGTAGATGGTGTAGATGGTGTAGATGGTGTAGATGATGTAGATGGTGTAGATGATGTAGATGATGTAGATGATGTAGATAGTGTAGATGATGTAGATGATGTAGATGATGTAGATGATGTAGATGATGTAGATGGTGTAGATGGTGTAGATGATGTAGATGGTGTAGATGATGTAGATGATGTAGATGATGTAGATGGTGTAGATGGTGTAGATGATGTAGATGGTGTAGATGGTGTAGATGATGTAGATGATGTAGATGATGTAGATGGTGTAGATGGTGTAGATGATGTAGATGCTGTAGATGATGTAGATGGTGTAGATGATGTAGATGGTGTAGATGATGTAGATGATGTAGATGATGTAGATGATGTAGATGGTGTAGATGATGTAGATGGTGTAGATGATGTAGATGGTGTAGATGGTGTAGATGATGTAGATGGTGTAGATGGTGTAGATGATGAAAGCATTGTGTGTAATAGTTGTGTAATGTTTTCTTCAAAAAGAAGACGAAATCACCAGCGTTAAAAATCACAAGAGCATCCATTCCTGCCTTGGTAGAGTATTAAATTCACTTCGCAATCTTCCGTGCACCCCCTTTCTCACAGAACAGACGTTGCTAGTCTCTCTCTACTCTATCGTTATTTACATCTAAGGCAATGAACTAAGCTCTGATCTTTGGTTCCTCCTATTATGGATCGGTTACTAGTTTTGCATTTGTGTATATGTTATTTGAACGGAGAATATTTCGATATCGAAGTCGTTTTTACTGCGGATTTTAATAGTTCTAATAATACTTTTCCTTGTAGCCCCTTTTCTCACAGAAAAGACGTTGCTAGTCTCTCTCTACTCTATCGATAGCTTTTTCTTGGCCTTTTAGCTAAGATCAAAGTGTAGTATCTGTTCCGATGGATACTGCACCCCATAGACTGGTATTGTCTTGGCCTCCGGGACTTGATTTACGCCGGTCTATGGGTCTGTCCTGTGCAGTTCTAGGAGGTCAACCCTCCCAGGCTTTGCCTCCCCTCTTTGGGGAGGAGTAAGTTTATTGCTTACTGCCTGAGGCGCCCCTACCGGGGAATGCCGACGTGGCTGCCCAGGCAATTTTTAAACCCCACTTTCCCGACCCGACCTTGGGTCACGTCTTACTTGTGGGAGTAAAATAAAAACTGGCCTTGTGCCTAACTCCTGGAGAGGAGTAAATCAATACTCTATCGATATTTCCATGGTAGCTGCTCGACTTAGCTTTAAGCTCTACCCCCCCACTCAACCCTTAAAAGTCATAACTTATGTTACAGTTTCGTTTTAGGCAAACGAAGAATAAACTTTATTTGTATTTGTTTACACTCATATTGCAAATGCGTTTTTTCATTTTCGGAAGAATAATGCTTGCTGTCGTCATTATGCCAAAGTTTAACAGTTTCTTTTTTATTACTTAAACTCACATTGCAAAGGTTCTGAAAAAAAATTATTTTTCTTAAACTTTTGTCATTTGTCATTGTTGTACCATGTTATTCAAAACATAATAACGTATTTTGCTATAATTTATTTTTTAAAGATGTAATCATATTTTAAATTGAAGAATATCATACAAGTTGTCTACCTTACAGGGAGCATTTTATTTTTCTGTAAAAGTTAAAAAGATATGCAATTGAATCACAATGAAAAACTAAAATGACTTTGCGGCATCATAGGCAACACCGGGTAGGTACAGCTGGTATATATATATATATATATATATATATATATATATATTTATATATAATCTAATAAATGGAACTAATGTTGCAATGTAATGAAAAAAGGAAAACCAAAAATATTATTTATGTATTCATCAACGTTTTACTTTATGTCAGAATAATAAAATATTTCAAATAGAAATATGAGGTAAATATAAAAGCAGAGGGTCATATTCATTCCTGGGTTTGTTTATACTATATATATATATATATATAATTACTATATATATATATATATATAATTACTATATATATATATATATAGATATATATATATATATATATATATATATATATATATATATATAATTATCTGTTTTGTCGTTATACGACTCCTACGCGTGGCTGAACCTAGCGAGATTCGAAACTAGTCTGCAGCCTGAAGCTCTTCGACTGAACCATTACCTGCTACTACTGAATGTGTCGCCTTTTATGTAAATGTCATTAATTTGTTTTATTTTTCCTGCGATACGTTTTGACGGAAAGTGATCTACTTATAATCAAGGTTCTTCCCAAATAAGGATCGAATTTTAATTCTACCTGATGAGATCTCAGTTCCTAACAGTTGTTGATCGATAACATCAACATGCCAGTGTTACAGATTTTGTACATGTCTGTATAAATAAAAAAATAATTATATATGTAAAAGCTGTATTTGATAATGACTACTTTTTATAAGCCAGGTTGAAATTCTTTGGATTCCTATCCTGTGGATGTTTACTGTACTGGATTACTATATATATATATATATATATATATATATATATATATATATATATAATTATTAACATCTTTTTTTTACTGGCTACACACGTGCTATCGTATTGTTAAGAGCAATTTATTCACGCTCCAAACAGGATATTACCTGAGTTAATAGTTTAATATCTTTTTAGGCACGGCTCTTAAAAAAATATCTTCCTCTTTTTATTTTATTTATTTGATCTGATTTAAAATAGTCGTATTCATATTCATTTTTTCTCTTAAAAATATCTCTCTTTTTTTATTTGTCTACATTTTCATTTCTATTTGAACATTTTCTTAAATTTATTCGTATGTTTTCACGGTGTCTGCTTAACATCTATTCATTGCAACAACAAAAGAAAAGCAAGCCGACATTTTACAACTTCAATCTGTCTACTTCAGTTAAGGTCCAACCTCCTAGAAACGAGGTAAATAAAATAACGTATAAAATAAGAGTGTACGTCAAATAACCGGCAGCGATCGAGTGAAACGTAACAACTGATGGATTACTTTGTGAGTTAATTGCAAATTATGGCTAATTAGACGAATTAAAATATGAGTTTTTTTTTTCAAACATAACTTAATCGTAAACCTGGTGAATAGTTTTAGCATGCATTTAGTGTGATTAAAATTTGTTGGCACTAGTTTGTGATTACAATATATATGGAAAAAAACCTTAGTGAAACAAACTTTTATTAACTCAGCTGTAGTATAATAAAAGATATATATATATATATATATATATATATATATATATATATATATATATATATATATATATATATAACATACTTTGAAATCTACATTTTTAAATGTGTTCATTTCATTATTGCGTTTCGTGTAAATGGATGCAATGTCCTGATGAAATTGAAATTTTTTTTTTCATCCCACCTGGTCGAAATATAAAAGGTTTTACGCATTGTTTGATAGGATAGGGTGATAATTGAATCATCGCCATATACGGATAAAACTTAAAAATATAAAATTAAAATTAAATAAAATAGAAATTAAAATATGTATTATTATACTAAACGTGATCAATGTTTATTTCTCTAAGGCATTTTTTCTTATATTTTACTCAAACAAAATTCCTCAGTTTTGGGATTGAGTTATGTCAATAAAATAACTTCCATCTTAATTATTCTAATTAGCCGCCGTTTGCAATTGACTCACTAGGTCACCCATCTCCTACCAATTTTCTATCTATTACTCTAAACCTCTCTCACGCTATATTCTTTGAACCCGTTCTTATTTCGTACGGTATATACCACCCTTTTCTCCCGTCACACCGTCTCTCTCACACATACACACTCTCTGTCTCTCTCTCTCACTCACACACACACACTCAGACATACGCACACACTCTTTCTCTCTCGCCCTTTCTTTCTGTATTAGTTTATCAAGAGTTGAAACAAAAGAATAAAATATCAGAAGCGTCCATTAAAAATAGAATAAGTCTATAGTACCAATACTATCGAAGTCGTAGCTATAGAGCTACAGAAATAATGAGGGGAAATAGCGATTTCGCGAGCAAGAAGAAAATATAGTTTAGCTTTTATCTTTTATTTTTATATTTTTGATACTTATTTGTAGTAGTGTGACAAAGTATCCGGGGCCCCATGGGGATTGGGTACCTTGGTTAAGCGCTAGTATGCATCTTGTGGTGATGCTAGGCCCTGCGTAGAAACGAAGTGGAGATATACAACTAGTATATATTTGACGTAGAAACGAATTTATTCAAACAACAGAAACGAGGCGTCAGTCAGTCTAGTGAAGTCGTGTTTTTCAGTCAGAATCGATTGCCACCAGAACGAGGAGACAGTTGCCAGATGGGAAGTAAAGATTATGAAAATGCAGGATCTTATATTTAAGTCTAATAATATCAATAAAAGGATATTATTGTTTGAGTAAATTATATGTTTTGGATTCACGATTCTAGGAGGGCTGCTTGGACTTAGCAGATAGTTAGTTGGGCCTGTCATCGTTAATCACGAACTCGGTTAGAGATCATCGCCAGCTGTGTGAAATAATGAGAAAGAATTTGTTTTGGCGACAACGCCAGGCCAGAAAGAAAATTCCATTTATTTTAGGGAATGGGGGAGCGAGGCGCGTGTTCCCACCCTCCTTAAGAGAGGAAGAGACACAGGAAGAAATATGGCAGAGAAGGGGTTGTATGACGATAGACATCTTCAATAAAAGAATGTGCGTTTTTCACGCACGAGCAGACGAGTAGAGAACACGAGAGACACAGTCAGAGTTTAATTGAGACGGAGTCGGACGGACTGCGGCGCGCGCCGTAGAAGAAAAGAAAACCGGACGAAATCCCCACCGTCGCCTTCACCCACTGATTAGTGACTTAAACAACAACTTGTGAAACGAATTCACACCCACAGAGAGCCAACAAAATAACTTCGAGACAACACAACCTTTTGCTAGGGATATTTACGAATACGATAGACATTAATCCAGTGTAAAATCAGTTCTTTTATTTTATTAATAATTACTCTTCTATACAAAAAAAAAACCCGATCGAGTTGTTGAACATCGTTCTTTTCCTTTTGTTATGCTTTGAATGATCTTTCGCCCTCACAGAGCCAACCGGTTGCTGTTCGCCCAGTGATAGCTCGCTGATATAAACAGTTTCAATGTGGGAGTGTATTTGTAGCTGGACGAGACGACAAGATCGGCGACGTCATCATCGTCATCGTCGCCATCCCGGCCTAGAGGATTTCGATCTATATATTGTTTTATTGCCACTACGACGATCGGCACGAGTGCTAGTCACAATCCGTCACCGCGACCAGAGTGTTACGCCTGAGCGGTTGACGAGACCACCGTGCACACGAGTGGGGTTCATAGTAGTAGTAATATTAATAGTAATAGTCATAGTCGTAATAATAGTCATAGTAATAGTCATAGTCATAGTCATAATAATCATAATAATAGTCATAATCATAATAATCATAATAATAGTTATAATCATAATAATAGTCATAGTCGTCAAGGTATTTAAAAAAAATATATTAAACTCCTGGTTGAGGAGCCCCTTCCTGGTTTCTTTCTACCTTGAGAGAGGAAGAGACGTGGCCAAGTAGGACCTAGTTTTTGCCTTCCTCTAAGTCTTTTCAATTTCCTCGGGGTCCATTCTGTCGCTCTATGTTCACCTGTTGTCTGTATATCTCGAAAGGTGACCTGTCCATCTATGTTTTGCCGTTCGTATGGTAATGATGATGTCATTTACTCCACTTTGCTGTCTGATTCAAATGTTTCTTTTTTTCTTTCATGTAAACTGATGCCGAGCATAATGAGTTTAATTTTGTATTGTACCACTCTTAGCTTTTCTATTGCTGCATTATTAAGTGCCTATGTTTCGCTACCATATATCAAAACAGGCATGATGTATTCATTGAACACTTTTTACTTAATGTTCATCATGGACTTTCTACTCTTCATGATGTTGTCTACTTTTGATAAGGCTGTCCATCCAAGCGCAATTCGCCGTTTGATTTCAGGAATATCAGCGTCACTTCTTACCATCTTCCCTAGGTAGATGTAGTTGTCAACTTCTTTGACATTTTCATTGTGGCATATTTGTTGAACATGACCTTGGTTTTTCCAGTGTGCATTTTAAGACCAACTATATGACTAGCATTGTAAATGTCGTTAAGAATCCCTTCTAATTCTTGAGGTATGTGTCTATAACAATGATACCGTCGGCAAATTCTAGATGAGCAAAGTATTTAAACGGTTTATATTGATACCTCTGCCTTCCCAGGTAATGTTATTAATCGCTGACTCTTGCAGGCAGGATGTAAAGATGTTTGCTGAACTGTTGTCGCCTTGTGTGGTACCTCTTCCTATATTGATCTTTTCACTATTCTGGTGAAGTTTTAAAGTCGTAAACATCCTGATACAGGTTGATGTGAACATTGTTAATTCCTTGACTTTTTAAAGCTGTGAACATAGATTGGTGAATTCGATGGAGTCAAATGTTTTTTCATAATCGACAAAGGCGAAACAAAGTGATATACCGTGCGTATTAGCTTACAACTTGAATGTGGTCCATGGTGGAAAATTCTGGTCGGAAACAAACTTCAAGTGTGTTTTGCATCTTTTTGATGAGAATTTAGGAAAATATCTTGTAAGCAACAGAAAGTAGACTTATTGGCCTGTAGTTTTTCATATCTTTCAAGTCTCCTTTCTTGTGGAGGATGGTAACTGACGCATTATTCCAGTTGCTAGGCATTTTGCCTTTTATTAAGGCATTTGTTGTATACGCTGGTGAGCCCCATCTTGGAGAATGCCTGCCGTAATTTTATCTTCACCTGGAGATTTATTTCATTTAGTCGTTTAATTGCAGACTGTACTTCGAACTTCAGTATTAGTACAAGCTCCCCCTCTCTGTCTGTAAAGCGTTGATTATGGGGTCTCCTGGTTTTGTAGAGCTGAGTGTAGAATTCTTCGCATCTTCTGATTAACCGGTTTACGTCAGTTGTGAGGCTGCCATTGTCTTCCTTCAATATTATGATGTTGTTCTTTCCGATACATTGTTTCTTCTTTGTAGCTTTAAGACTTTTGTTTTCTTTCAAAGCTTTTAGCTGTTGCTCCTCATTGTAAGCCTTTATTTATTCATTCATTCCGAAACGTATGGTCTTGCATACTTCAGAATATTCAATGTGCATATGGCTCCTTTTCTCTATAAATAGTTTGGTCTTCGCTGAAAGCTTGTCAGGTCTTTGTGGCTTGTCTCTTCCAGCGGTGTCTAGCGCCATTTCCAAGATAGTTGAAGTGATAAAATCGGATGTTATGTCAACTTCTCTTACTGGTAGTGTTGCATCCAGTGATTTGAACTCATTGTAATGCAGCTTCCTATTCCGGTACCTTTTTCCGAGAACTGCAGGCTTGTGGAACTCTCTTCCTGCTGACTGTTTTCCTCCTACCTATAACCTTGGTCTTTTCCAGACTACGGCCAATAGGCATCTCCTGTCTTTGCAATAATCATATTTCGTTCTTGTTAACCTCTTACATCGAGTGGCTTCATGCCTTTTTCTGATAAAAAAAATTAACCAGAGCTCAATTGGTGACCCAACGGGTGACATTCTTTCTAGTATAAAAAATAAAATAAAAATAGTTTGTCAAAGTTTTAAAAAAACGATATATAAAAATATTAATAACGGAAAAATCCATTTAGTTGTCCGAAGAAATCTTTTAGGAATAGTTTAAAGAAATTACCCGTTGCTCTTCCTATTTACTTGC
>OY744520.1:203267839-203280339 GCA_963556195.1 Sepiola atlantica | reverse complement strand
TATTTTACATATAAACATATATATATATATATATATATATATATATATATATATATATATATATATATATATATATGAGAGAGAGAGAGATAAAACTTCTGATGTCCTAATAAATATTGTATCTTTACAATTTTTTATTCTCTTCTTACATCTCTAGAATGTATTGCTCTCTTCAATATATTGAGCTTTATATTATCACGGTAGATTATTATTAAACGATAATTCAATTATCTTTAATTTAATTCAACATTCAAATATATATATATAAGTGTCAATAGAAAGCCCTTACAATGCAAGATTGATTTTTTTTTTACTGTTATCTTATATATTTCGGAGAAACACTCCATTTTCAAAGATATATATTTTTTTTTTATTAAACAAACTCATAGTTTAGTTTATCGAAGAAACGTCTTGTTGGTCTGACGTATTTATCCGCTCTGTGATGGAATTCGCAGTAGTAGGTAGAAATAACTGAAGCATCGGGCATGCTGGGAGTTAAATTCAAATTATTTTCGTTCTTTTTTTTAAGCATTGGTGATAGGTAATAAGTGTCAATAGAAATCCCTTACAATGCAAGATTGATTTTTTTTTTATACTGATATCTTATATATTATATATATTATATATTTCGGATATATATATATATATATATATATATATATATATATATATATATATATATATATATATATATATATATTTTGTACTGTTATCTTATATATTATATATATTATATATTTCGGATATATATATATATATATATATATATATATATTTTGTACTGTTATCTTATATATTATATATATTATATATTTCGGATATATATATATATATATATATATATATATATATATTTTGTACTGTTATCTTATATATTATATATTATATATTTCGGATATATATATATATATATATATATATATATATATTATACTGTTATCTTATATATTATATATTTCGGATATATATATATATATATATATAGATATATATATATATATATATATATATATATATATATATATATATATATGTATATTAGTGTTGTTTGTCTCTTTTTTAATTTCATTTTTTTCTTTTTTCTTTTTCTTATTTTCTTTTTCCATTTCATTTTTTGGTTCGTACTTTTTTCAGATATATAGGAGCAGATGAGCGTATTTGTATTTACTCTATTTAAATCAAAGATAGCCTTGAATTTGCAATAAATACTAGAATTGTTAGAAAACAAAATCGATCTAATGAAACGTTTCTTAGGGACTTTTCGGACGCTTTTCCGGTCTTTGTTTATGACTAATCAGTGTTAAAGAAAATTCAAGATATTTTTGAACACCTTGATTGTATAGATAAATGGTGAAACATGCGTAAAAATAAATCTCTTTACTGGAAAATTAAAATATAGTTACTGAAATCGGTTTTATTATGTGATAAATGGCGAAATGGACGTAAAAATTAATCTTTTTATAGGAAAATAAATATATAGTTGCTGAAATCTGTTTTTCTATTGTCTATTCATAAATGCTCTGAAATTATTAATCATGATCTATTGAGCTTAAACTCTTAAAGGTTGACTACCAAATAAAATGCAGTAGATATTCATATTCAAGATGTATACAAGGACCTGTATTCTTCTAGTGTTTTTAAAGTTCAAAGTTTGACCTAAAAAGCTCGAAAACGCTAGGGAATGGTCCATGTTTGTTTGTTTGTTTGTTTTTTTTTTTGCTCTCAAGAACGTTGTGTCACTCATCTCAATTGGACGAAATATTGTCGTTTTGGACACTTAAACACCATTAATTTTTACACGTCTACAATGAGAGTTAAGTTGAAACCAATTACAGTAACGCAACCAACGATACTAATTGCGAATATATATTTCGCGATTTTTTTCCAATATTAAATTCAATAATTTTCAATACTTGTTAGAGTTTAATAATAATAAAAAAGCTTCACTCGTCAATGCAATAGGGGAGAATCACTTGACTTATATTTAGTATAATAGGGAATTCGTTTGTGTATATGTGTAACTCAAACTCAGAATATTAGTCCCTCTTATCAAGGCCAACAGCCACTCGAGGATAAGGGTTAGTGGGATAGAATAATTGCCAGTTTAAAGGTGAAGGATATTATGAGAGGCTTCAAATGGTTAATGGAATAAACCTAGTTTGATTACTGATGGGAACCGTTTATAACAAGTATGTGTTGGCATGAAATTTGAACACGACTATGTTGTAGCCCGCATGGAAGCAGCCCATGGTAATGTGGTCCACAGACGGGAAGCTCTTGCAAAGAACTCTGTTCAATGAAATTGCACCTGAGGCTAGGCACATGGAATAAGAAAAGAAGGATTTTTTTCCGTTATGGTAGTAAAACGGGTTCTTGCTGTGAATGTTTTTTTTAAGATTAGCTATTGTTATTTACATTATTCACAAGTACCGCAAAATGTTGCCGCGTACAACAAAGAAGACTGAAGAAGGACTCAGAGTACAACCGCCGGAACGTAAACATGACAGCAACCCTCCAACCACTGTCGCATCGCAGCAGAGTTGCATCCCTCTGCTTGTTTTACAAGAACTTCCACGGAATGTGTTCCGATGAACTTAGTTCTCTTAAACCCACTCAACGTAAATACCTCCGACTAGCAGCAAAATTCTACCCCTTCACTATATAGATCTTTAGTTATCGGAAGTTTTTCCACTCGAGCCGTTTGCCTTTGCAATCTCTTTCTTGTTTACTGTTTTCCCAAACGTAACAATATGCACATATTAAAATGTAATGTGAAACAAACATCTTGTTGACAAACTCCCTGATCAGGTTGCTTCTATAAATCTGGTCCCGAACACAGTGGCTACTTATGCTCTCAGCGGCAATATGGCTTGTTTGGGGTTGAACAGAGTTATAAAAATAGATCGAAATGTGTACACAATATAAACACGTGATATTATTTAATAGGAACACGGTGTTAGAATATACGTTATTTTATTATTTATTTATCATGTATTAAACATATATTCTAAACATATCCATCATTAGAACGAAAAGCTAAGACCAAAGTATGGGTAACACATTTATATACAGTTGACAATTATGAAAGACAAGCAACATACATTATACAAAACAATAAACTATATTTTGTTCTTACTATACATTTAAGATATGAACATTGCTTACTGAGGGGGGGGGACTAGATTCTTCATTTTGTAGGAGCCCCTGGGCGGAGGTCCGATAGCGGTGGTGAGTTTAATACTGTCTGGTCCCTTTCAGGCACAATCAAGGGAAAACAACCAGCGGTAGCACCACCAGAATCTGTTCCCTACAATTCCCTTGCATGACGGCGTTCGTTAGATTTACATAGCGGTGTAGTTACGTATGACGACCGGTGTTATTTAATACCATGTTTCCTTTTTAAATGATATTTCTAGATTTGGTTACGAACGTACACAGATGAGCTCTGCATTATATTTCTGATAGCCGTCTTACTTAAACTGCTTGAAGTAACCATATGCAATGAATCTATTACCGACTCTGCAAAAAAGCACATAAACTGCTGATTAAAATGTCTAGAATTTGGCATTAAATAAACAGTCCCCAGAGTGTTATCTATCGTAAAACAACATAAATAAGGAAGGAAATGGCCAAAGCAGACACACTCTTACGCACGCGCGCACACACACACACACACACACACACACACACATATATATATATATATATATATATATATATATATATATATATATATATATATATATAAGTCAGTTTATATTATATTCCAATAACCATGGTTTTATTTTATTATTTTTATCTTTTCACATTTCCAAAAAATATAAAATTAAAATGTTGTTTGGCACAAGACAAATGAAACGGATCGTGAAAAATATATCTCACAGAAATTTTATATTTTTTGGAAATGTGAAAAAATAAAAATAATAAAATAAAACCATGGTTATTGGAATATAATATAAACTGACTTATATTTTGCTCTGTTATCAATAATTGACAAGCATTGAGCTGAATCTTCAAAGGAGACTACAAAGTAAAAGGAACTGATGGTATATGGTAATACATATATTGTCATTAATAATTAATATATATATATATATATATATATATATATATATATATATATATATATATATATATATATATATATATATATAGTGTGTGTGTGTATAAGTATAAATGTTTATTCATACAAACATTAAACTGACCTTATATTTCTGAATTTTTGAGATGCTGATTGATAATTTGCATAATTTAGGTTATTCGGGCTACATTTCTCGTCTTAAGTGTTATCATCACAACGTTTCGGCCGCTGTAACCTCTGGCTTTCTTAGTATATCTCTTCGAACTCGGGAATATTTCTGCCGAACTCGGGAATCTGGACGAAATTACTGATGATGTTCCAAGTCATGACTGACGGGTAACAACATGCTACCCTCATGGATTTAATAAAGGGTTCTGTTCGAAATTCCGTTAAGCAGTGTAGGCTATCATAAATAGATCTACGAAGATTTTTCGGAATAAACGGTCTAAGGTACATAGTTGAAGTATCACATAGGACTGAGCCTATGTTGTTTGATACAAAATATTCTTTTTAAATCTGGGTATGATTTTATTTCATCATCTTGCAGTTGTGTCCGAGCTATTTCTGTCAAATCACAGGCATCTACTTACACAGATAATGCAGGTCGAGACATACAGTCCGCAACTACATTTTATCGTTTTTCATATATGCTATCTCAGCAATACATTCAGCAAGTACTGACAAGTGTCGTGTCTGCCCATCCGATTTTGCCGGTGTCTGACTATAAAACGCTCCACATAACAATGAACACTGTTAGTTGACGACCTTCTGCCAGTGGCTCTCTGTCAAGCTCCCTGTGGCTAGGACACGCGTTCTGAGCTTGACGACGAACACGTGCTAGTTTCGTTAAGCAACCAAGAAACATGACAAACGGCGCCCCCCACTCCTACATCCGGCCACAAGGCTGCCAGGTTTATGTTCATAAGGCTCAAAACTTAACCCTAACCCTAACCCTAACCCTAACCCTAACCCTACTAACCGACCATTGTCTCGTGTACGTCGAAACGTAATATAAATAAATGTTCGTGAGCATAAGTCCGAGGAAGATATCTAAATAAAGATTATTCTATTGTTTGGAAACTGTAAGCATTTCTTTGAAAACAAAAAGGATTAAGTAAACTTTATTAGTTTTTAAAATGGTGTAGTATTCATTGAGAGGTTTTCAAATGGTCTACGAAAAAGGTGGAGAAAAACGTGGCATTTTGGCTAAAATACTAGAATCACTTCACTTCAAGTACTTCAAATACAAGTGGCCTCTTCAGCGAAAACAAACACTGAAACTCTTGTAAAAAAAAAAGGGAAAAATAACAGCAGTTATTTAAATTCTTTGTGTTTCAGTTTTTTGGGGTTTTTTTTTGGCGAGGACAACGGAAAAATAAGAAGACGCGGAGACATTTTGAAAGGATTTATTTTCTTTTACCCTTCAAGTCTCGTATGACTTAGATATATCACTAAATATATAGATTTGGTGCGCTTCCGTCCAGTTTCCAAACAGCCGAGATTCGCCTTAGCCTCATTCCGACAACCTTAGGGTCTGTCCTGAACCACCAAATTCTTCTTTGCGGAATGAGGTAGGGTCCGCATTAGGCTTAGGGGTTACACGGATTAAATAAAGGGTCCCGTTCGAAATTTCCTACAGATTCCCGAGTCCGACAAGATGCACCTAAAGAAGGTCGGTGGTTACATCGGTCGAAACGTTTTGAGAATAACATTTAAGATGAGAATAGTAGTCCGAATAATTCAAATAATACAAAATGTTAATTTCTGGAATTTGAAGGTGAAGATTTGATATGGAACAAAGGGAAAGGGGGAGAAGGGGTCAAGAGAGGGGGAGTCGGGTTAAAGATGAGACGGGTAGAGAGAGTAGGAAAAAAGTGGTGAGTTGAGTAAAGACTTAGAATAAAAGAATAAAAGAATGGAGGAAGAGAACACTTTCTCATACATTTTTCTTATTTTTTAATTAAAAACGTTAACTCTGACTGACGGCGTATCTACCCGTTTAATGTCGAAACAAACAACCCCTTACTTGAACATTAACTGTTAGATAATGCCCTGTGAGAGTTGGACGCATCTATTCGAAACGGGTTTGGCTTTCGCGATTTGTAGCGGAGTCATCCTGTGCAGGTTCAGTACGATGTGTTTCCCACGAACGCGGTGACGTTGATTTACCTTAAGTTCAAGAGAAGGTCAGGGGTTCAGATTGCACCTGTACGATCACGAAGTTTGATGACGTCAGAGTTCCCCTCGTGGGAAAAGTGAAATCGAGATTGAATGAGAGTCTGACTTGGAAGCGACGAGACTGGACCGGCAATCATGTAGCTATTACGAGAAAGATTTGGAATGACAAAAATATAAGAGCCTGTAGTGAATATTTCACCCTCCTCCCTCTCTCAAGTAATTAAGAAATAACTAGTAAATTTAGTTAGCGTAAACTCTCTCTCGATCACAGCGAACTCGTTCAAGTCGGCTAATTAAAATAGTCAAATAAAAGCGGCTCTTTAAAACAGAAAAATACTTTGTTGTACTGTTAAGAAGTTGATTTCAGAGCGAAGATAACAGCCCGAGAGGAATGATGGCGACGGCGGCCGTGAACAAGACAACACAGAATCGCGTCTGCTGCTGTGTGGGAGAACAGACCACAGAGATATCAAGTTGCAGGCGAACTAAGGCGGTACGAATAGTGGCGACGACGGCGACGGGGAAAGCGCGCACGAGGTAGCAGTATGGTGGCGACGGCGAGAGAGAATCAAATCGGGTAGCTACGAAATATCAGCCCGTTTCGAGCCAGCAGCGAGAGTTCTTCTAATTCTATGATTCCCCAAATCTAAGAGGGGTCAATAACGTGTCAATACAACATAACTACATAAACATATTTTAAATAAGACGCCAGCATTGGTTTTAACAGTAACAGGGTAGCGTATAATAATTAATCTCAGTATAAATAAGATTGCTAATGTGTGTCTCTCACCTCTACGTGACTCACACATTTTCTTCTATTGATCTATTATTTAGTAAGTCTATAAGAAAATGACAGAATAACAGACAGAACGACACACTGATGTTTTTACTTTTTCTTTCACGGTTCATTTTTTTCAGGTGTATTTTTTGCTCTACGACGTAACTTTTAATACATTTTTAATTTGTGTTCTCTAAGCCACTATCTCTCCAACCAGGCAAGAGCTGGTTTTAAATAAAGTTACATACATGTTTAGCTAATGTCCTCTACAATACAAGGACAATTTTTATTCCCATAGAACGCCGGGTACCTTTGCGCGTAACAAATAAAATGGATTATATATATATATATATATATATATATATATATATATATATATATATATATATATATATATTGGTTGAGAAGAACAAAAACGAAGTGTTTTTTAAGTAAATCTTAGTTGATTAATTCTCAACTCCTACACAGTGATCTAATGTGTGTAAGCGTGTTCCATTATATATTTCGAGGTAAGACCTCTTTATCAAAAACGTCAAAATATATTATCGAACACGGTTACACACGTTCTGAGGTAAACGCACGCAAAAAACTCTCGTCGACCCCCCCCCACACGATCTCGAACGAGTAGTGTGTGGGAGGAGGAAAATGTAATCCCTTTTCTCCAAGAATCTCTTTTTTTATCCAAATGAACTCTTCCTTCAAGCATACATATTGCCTTCGACACACACAAAAAGACATTCCACACGCTCGCATATATATATATATATATATATATATATATATATATATATATATATATATATATATATGATATATGATGGACTCTCCCGTCGATTTCGACGTATGAGTGCCCCACGCGTGAATTTGTAATCGCAATCCCTAACAACCGCTCTCCTGAGTCGGCATTGCTTGCTTCCAATGGCAAGTAATAATACAAGACGACTGGAAACAATGCCGAGATAAGCAGAGAGCATATACAGCACCTGGTATTCATAAATGGTAACCCATTTAGTACTGGCCAGGCTCGACGCCGCTTAACTTCGGTGATCTAACGGGAACCGGTGTGTCAACATGATTGTGCCGTATGTATATATATATATATATGTATGTATATATATATGTATATATATATATATATATATATGTATATATATATATATATATATATGTATATATATATATATATAGAGAGAGAGAGAGAGAGAGAGATAGAAGAAGAAAAAAGAGTGATAAATATGCGACGATTGTCCAAATTTATTTCAAATTTCAATTGTTCATATATATATATATACGCTTACAAGTACGAACCTACGAACTCTCTATAAAATATTAAGTAAATAAATTGTTTCTGTTAAATATAAATGTTTTCCTTTTTATTAACTTTATAAAATGCCTATTCTTATGTTGTTTAGCTTTCTCATTCCTTCGCTTTCTTTTTAATATAAGTTTAAGTAAAAATGTTTTCTTCTTTCTTTCTTTCTTTGTCTAAATCGCTTTATTTAATCTACACGTGGTCCGCTGGAGTCCAAAGCAGTGGGTGGCATGCCGTTACAAAAGCATCTCACTCAGAACCTTATGGTCGGGGGATTCATTCACGCATAACCATTTGTCCGGTCATCCTTCGCCACTGTGGTTAATCCTTTGTTCTCTTTCGAATCTCCCGCCATTAACAACACTTCCAAGGGCGCCATAATTGATAACCTCCACCTCGGCCATACATTTATGTTATAAAGAAGTTCTAACAAATTAATATGCTGTTATATACTTTTCTCATTTTTATTGCCAAATTTTCTCATATAAGTAATAGTTTCGTTAATAATAATATTATTATAATTATTAATAAAATTAATTGAGGGGATTTAATAAAAAACACTTTCGTATAATTTCATTTTCAAGGAAGATAATTAAGATTAAGACTTCCGGTTTCAACTCATGGCATTAATAAAATGTTTGATGTTGCTGTGACGTTGAGAACAGATACTACACTTTGAATTATTTATTTGTAGAGAATATAAAAAATGTACATTCAAAACAAATTAGGCACAAGGCCATCAATAGTGTGGGGTAGTGATGCAAATATCTTAGAAGAATTTTTAAATTAATGGAACAAATATTTAATCGGAATATTTATTTAATGGGGCTGAGTAGTGCAGTGTTGGTAGTTTTGTCGTAAGATCCTCCTCTCATAATTTAAGGGAGTGTGTGTGTATTACATTCTCCGTAATTGTATAATGTTTTATTGGGGTTGGTTAGTGTAGTATAAATTCTGTTGTCATATGACCGTCCTCTAAGATATTAGCTTCTTCTTTTAAGAATATGAGGTGAGGAAACCATATTTCCAGGGACTGTCTTATTTTCTTTGGGGGTAGTGTAGTGTTTGTTCTGTGTTCATGATATAATACCCACAGGCATCACCTTCTCATTTTATAGGGGATACTCACAGGTATCACCTTATCTTTATTGTGAGTGGGTAGTGTAGTATCTGTTCTGTTATGATAACATTCTACCAGGCATTACATCCTCCCTTGGGGGGGGGGCACTGTAGAGTATGTTCGTTCATTAATCATGATACTACTCCCAGGCATTACCACCTTCTTTTTGGGAGATTAATCCTCCAAGCTTGACCTCTTCCTTTTATGGTAGTGTAGTATATTTTTATGTGCCATGATAGATTCCCCAGGCATTACCATCTCCTTTTGTTGAGTGGGGCCAGAATAGTATATGTTTGTTTCTCATGATACCAGCCTCCTAGGATTATCTTATCCTTTTTAAGAGGTGGGTAATGTAGTATCTGTTGTGTTTATGTAGAAATCATCCTCCCAGGAATTACATTCTCTATTTTCGGAGGGTGAGGGTAGTGTAGTATATGTGCTTCTCTCCTTTCACCACCAACGCTCGGATTCTCACTTTGCCCCAATTGAAATAAACGGCTCTTCCATTGAGGAAGCTTCCTGCTTTGATAAGCTTCTAGGACTGCCCTTCACTTCAGACTTGAAATGGAAAACTTACATCAAATCTGTTTCTAAGATCGCGGGAAAAGTAGTTGGATCATTCCCCCGCTCATTATCATCCTTCCAGGCTAGCAAAAATATGCGACCGGAGGAAGCATATATTTGTAATTATATATATATATATATATATATATATATATATATATATATGTGTGTGTGTGTCAGGTTGTATATGAAAAAAAATCAAAGAAAGTGCTCGATCATATAAGAGAGCTAATATAATTTATTTAGATACTGTATATTACATATTTCAGCAATGTACCGCGGTTTCATCCAAAAGGGCAGACTTAGCCATCTTTAGTAAATCTCCGTGCCCAGTGGAATCATCGGCAAGCTGAAATGGTTGTAGACACGCCAGACAGGGAATGGCGTCAACAATGACAGAAAAAACGGTGCATAATGTATATATATATATATATATATATATATATATATATATATAATTAACTTGTTACCAATATCCAGGGGGTATGAATCCGAAGGAAGTTGAAACCGGGTTTATGAGAGTGCTCAATGAAAATTCAGAGCAAAATATATTATTTTGTTGATGATTTTATTCCATTAATTGCGGCAAAATATATTCTGTTTCATTAACACTCGCAAAGAGCGTCAACTTCTCAAGCTATAATGGAATCAAATGGCAGAGACTTTAAATTCACCTCAACCGGAAATTGAAGATGCATTAGGGGGAGGGGGACAGAGATGGAGCTCTGTCTATAACGGGGACATGAGAAGGGAGAGGGAGACCCCAACTAGTCATGTTTCAAAAAGTTGCGTGTGAGGTTCTCTCGTGTCTGGGCCATCGTGACCTCAATTCCAGCCAGGGCGGGGGGGGGGGCAGGGCGGATTAAATTTAAAATGAGAATAGAATTATAATCATAGTTATAACTGTCATTTTTGTAATAGGTAATTGTCATATAGATTAAAATGTTTGATAATTTTAATTTAGGGTATTAATTGCTACTTGTACATTCTATTTTAATCTAGTTATTTATGGCTTGCTCATTATTTGTAGTAAATGTTGATTACCTTTTATTGTATAATAAACTGAGAGGACATTAAAGTGGTGCAAAACTGTTCTGTTTGGGGTATCCATTTTACCCGCCCTGGGACGAGTAGTCTTCTAGTTTAGCATAAATCCATAATTTTACCTTAACAAGTGATGTTTTAAACAAAACGGTATTCTTTTGACTTCATTTGGCCTCCATCTTTTTTGATATTTTTTAGCTGTTCTTTTTTATAGCTATTTGATACCACGAATAATTAAAACAAATCTGTCCATCTTTTAGCCGTTTAGAAACGAGTATCGTGATACAATCTTGGGGGGGGGGGCGAATCCACTGTTTCTGCAGATTGAGTTGAGATTAAGAGAGAAAGACTGAGAGGAAGAGGGAAAGGCTGAGTAGAAGAGAGAGAGAGGGTTGAGAAGAAGAGAGAGAGAGGGTTGAGAAGAAGAGAGAGAGAGGGTTGAGAAGAAGATGGAGAGAGGGTTGAGAAGAAGAGAGAGAGAGGGTTGAGAAGAAGATGACGAGAGGGTTGAGAAGAAGAGAGAGAGAGGGTTGAGAAGAAGATGGAGAGAGGGTTGAGAAGGCAGATTATTGTTCCTATTTATTTGTCTCCCCACGAGGGAAAAGTTTGACAAGATGTCGGGTTTTTTTTAATGTAGGAAAAAAAAAGCTCCCCCAAAAAGGGCACTCTGGATTGGATCAAAAATTAAAATTGCCTTAGTCTAGAAGGACTTCTCCTTTACTGACCTAGGACAGAATAGACTAATGGATGCATCAGAACAGATACTTCACTTTGTTCTTAGCCAAAAAAGCCAAGATTGTTGAGAACATCAACGCACAAACATTCTTTCCCCTGTCAGCCATTTGTGTGACCTACAGATGGAGACAATCACTAGGACCCTCCGTGTAATATATATCCCTTTTTCTGTTTCTCCCTCAAGTACATAAAAACTACAGAACCTTTGCACACACAGATATATATATATATATATATATATATATATATATATATATATATATATATATATATATTCTGTTTTTTTTATTGTGAACTCTGCTAAGCCAAGAAGTTCCTGAGAAATTTTGAATCAAAATATAATTATTTTTAATTTAACTTAAATAATATTACATTTCCTGACTCGCGAATTGCGTATCCCTGTGAAAATGCTATATGTATGTGTATTTGCCATTCAAAATATCTGTATGATTTGGTACAAGATTGACAGCCAGTGTATAAATACATTCAAAGTGAATAATGATAGACATAACTTTAGTAAATATAGGGTACGTGATGAGTTAATTGCAAATTACGACTAATTAGACGAATTACAAATTGAACTGTTTTCAAACATAACTCAACCTGAGAATTGAGGAATATTTTACTAGTATTTTGTGTGTGTTTTATGATTTAAAAGATATAAGGTAAAAGACCACAGGAAAACAAA
>OY744520.1:203262839-203265339 GCA_963556195.1 Sepiola atlantica | reverse complement strand
TCATTCAAAGCCCAAAACAATAACCTTCCTCGACAAAACAACCAAACCAAACACCGTGAATAAATATTTGAAGATATAAAGAACTTGAAGCATGAAAACTTTTACCAAAAGAATTTGAGTCGGCATTAAATAACCCGAAAAGTGTTGATAAGCCGTAATACAACACAACCAAACAACCAAACCATCTTTAAACTGCTTTCCGCCTCGATTTATCTTCCTGGCTTCACTGCATCAAATGTTGAGTTATGTTTAATAAAGCTCATTTTACAAAATAAATATGGTTGAACGAGTCGACTGAAGTATCTTTATGCAGCTTCAATAATGTGTTTCTATCGTTATTATTACTAGTATGTTTTTTGCTTATCCACGATTCCATTAACTAATTTTCCACTTTGAAGTATGTATTAATTCAACAGTGTCTCGGTATTTTACAACCGTCTTCGGACTGGTATTTTAACTCCGTCTGTTTTCATACTAGTTGTTACAGATTACGATTATTTCACGTTAAAATATCAGTTCTTGTTAAATGACCTAAGTTAAGCAACGTTGAGTCTTGTCATTACTTAAACGAGTAATCGTTTGCTAATACCAGGTGTCGTATTTTATGGGTGGGGAGGTGATTTTAATACCACTTCATTTATGACTTTTAGGATTGGTAATTATCCGTTTCATTTGTGACCACATTTTCGTTAAAAAATATTTTAAATAGAAGTTCCGTAATTACTGGAGGTAAGACACTTAATAAGGCGCCAGACATTTTCTTTATTGATAGTAAGTCGTGACCGGACCCGTAAGTACCAATAATTACGGAACTTAAAATACTTATAACTTCTATTAAATATTATTTTTAACGCAAATACCCCACAAATGAGTAGACAAACAAAAAATAAATTGTTTTTGACTAATTACATAACTGTATCTCCAGCAAACGAGAAAAATCCCCAACTCAAAGACTGCAGCAAACGGTGTCCGGTCAGATTCAGTTCTTGATATTAAAGACTTCCTCTTTTGGGGCGCTTACTCTAGTGGTTTGCCAAGTTTTGTATTAATTTTTATTCATTAATTTATTAATTAAATTGTTCAGTGAAAGTACAGAATAGTTAACAAAGCCCCATACCTTCCCCATTTTAAGAATGGCTTTATTCTAAAATATATATGCTGCAGTTACTGACCGTGCTGAAATAATAACGTAATTATTGAAAAAGCCATTCTTGACATGGACTGAGGGGGTCTTTGTTTACTATTGATTACTAACACTTAACAATTTGATAAATAAATTAATACAGTTGGGAAACAGAATCTATCGCCGAATATAGTTTAATATAAGGAACTGAATCTGATCGGACAGCGTTTGCTGCGGACTTTAAGTCGGGGATTCTTTCGGTTGGCCGTATTTTCTTTTCAAATAATTAACGTCTCCTATAGTAACACTTATCTATTTTTTAATATAACAAACTGCTTAGAAATCTAACTTAAAACAATTTCTTTACTTACACAAAAAAATGTGGATTAAAATAATTACTTGAAATTCCTTTCTATCCACCACCACCGTAATCACCACCACCACCACCACCACCACCACCACCACCACAACCACAAACAAATATTTAAGCTTAGAACAATATCTAGAAAAATACTTTTAAAGAAGGTTCAGTTGTGTAAGCTTATAGCGTTTATTAATTTTTCCGAGCAACGCCGGGGAACATGTCCTGCTTGTAATACTATGATTTCTTTTTTTCCGCTAATACCTTTTCAGAGTGTATCCATTTTCTCTTGGAGCAGAAAAAGACCATCGATGAAGGCAACTCGTATATTCGAGGTTAATCTCTTGGGCTCCAGGTTGCAATGACCAGGTCGTCCGAGGTGTTCCTGCAAAATAAGACAGTGTTCAATTAACAGGAACAATATTTGATGTTCGAGATATTCTGAAAGAATAAACGAAGAGAGACACAGCTTCTTAGTGTCTGCTACGCCAACACTTTTCAACAACACTACTCCATTGTCATAGTAAATATTTCGTGCTATCTTTTCTAATCGCAAATTCTTTCTTTTTTTTAGCATCTGAAATTCCACAGTATGTACAGACCGTCTCCTGTGGTTGGAGATTAAAGACTCGCTTCATACGAGATCTATGGAAAATAACTGACCGTATAAACATTTTAGACCTAGAACCAAATTGTGCAAGGTTCATACCAGTAATTCCATGTATAAGAGATTTTATCAATAAAAGCGTTTCATATATATATATATATATATATATATATATATATATATATATATATATATATATATATATATATATAACTAGCAATACCCGTGTCCAGACATTGCCCGGGTGAAATCGAAAACAATTATTTAACTTTTAAAAAGTAAATATTAGAATATCAAGCGATTTTTATGTATTTTTATGTAATTATTTTTATTGGTGATTGTAGCGTTCGGTTTTTTTGCTTACTATTATTTCGATTGTCTCACTATCCTAAGTGATTAAGTTGCAGAA
>OY744520.1:203245339-203247839 GCA_963556195.1 Sepiola atlantica | reverse complement strand
ACTCACGTGGTCAACTTTCAGTAATACAGTCTCTCAGGTAGCCAACAGTTCAATCATTTTCAATTGAAATGATAAGTGTGTTGGCGTTTCGATTTAACGCGTCTCATAGTGATCTTTCCTTGTTGTGAATAATCTCGAGCTGCAATCAAAAGTCGACACGGTAACCACAAAATATCGGTTAATATATCAATCAATGAATATATTCTTAGTGGCAGAGATTGGTTTATTTAGCTGGGTTCGTATTCCCTGGAAGACACCAAGAAATAAAGAAAGAAAGAAATAAAGAAAGAGATAGGGGAGAGAGAGGAGACAGAGGAGACAGAATTAGACCCTTATTACAAGAGTATTGTTTCATTCAAAATCTTTTTGTGATGCTTAAAGTGATTTAATTATAAAAAGATAAATTACTGAAATATTTGCCCCTTAATTTTCAAGGGAGGTAATTTAAATTAAGATAACATTGCTGGCTACAAAGAAAGATTTCGTAGAGAGGAGACACGGTGACTTGCTTTTTTTCTCTCTCTCTAACTATCATACACACATACTCCCTCAGACGAATTGATTTATTCTGCTTTTCATTTCTTTACGGTCCTAATTAAAAGACAACGATTCAAGAATGAGGCGTCTTGAATCACGTGAGACAAATCCTTGATTATGATACAATTGTCAGAGAAAGAAAGAGAGAGAGAGTCAACAGATGACGATTAGAACGGAAGTGACGCCGCCGTTACTGACATAGCGTTGCCACGAACGATAGGGATGTGATGCTTGTTCCACACAAGAGGGCTGATTTCGGTCTCTCAAATCCGTCGCCCGACATCACTTCTTGTGAGCTTCTGTCTGCATGCTAATCGATTGCTCCGACGGGTTAAGCCTTTCAACCTTTCTGACCCCCAATCTACAATGCATCCTGTTTACGTGATACATCTCTCCACGAACATAATTCAACCTAATGACTATTAGCTGACTTACCCATCAATATCTAACTAGTGTTGTATTGTGTTATCAGCTAGCCAATTTCCATTAGTCATTGTTGTGCCATGTTATTCGCAATATAATCACGTTCTTCGCTAAAATTTATTTCGAAAATTACTTAGTCCGACCCAGACGAACGCTCATAGAAAACATTTTAAAATAATCACCTTAAAATAAAAATAAACAAGGAAGATAATTTAATTTAAAAAATATAATCAGAGCTGTTTACGTTAAGTTTTAAAATTTAATACTAAAATGACTTCACTGTATCCTGGAAAACGCCGGATATGTACAGATAGTACATTATCTTAAGATGACTGTATGTACATCATGAGATCTGAATCGATAATATGTCAGGTTTTTTTGTTCATAGAATTACACATATGGGTAGCTGCAGGCACGTGTTATGCGCAACTCAAGAAACACCGCTTCGTATTAAACTGATGTTGTATTATACACACGGTGTATTCTCCATTTAAATTTTATCTTTTTATTTATTTATTAATGTATTTTATTTTATTGTATTTTATTTGGCTAATATTTCTGGCGTCTTATTCCTTGAATGATATCAGTTTTTTTATTAAGCTTCTTATATATATATATATATATATATATATATATATATATATATATATATATATATATATATATATATATATATATATATAAATGGTATTCATGAGAGGCGATTATCAAAGTTTTACGCTGCCTGAAGTCTTTGAAGGAAACAACGCTTGTCTGTTGGCGGAGTCATACGCGTTAGTTGAAGGTCACCGCTTATAGAGCTTACTCTATGAGGTGCGTTGTCAGTCGATAGGTCACGTTTCAATTTGAAAAGGCATTTTCATCGTTGAATGTCCAGATTGATTAGACGCATCTTAGTTTAGATGCGTCCATGTTTCTCTATAAGGAGCTATGGAATGGCACAATTATGTCTTAAATAGAATTTTCGTTGGTCTGTTACGCTCAAGTCTGAAATGGAATTTCCGCTCGTCTGTCGCATTGAAGTTACAAAGAACTGCGGTTTGAATTGAGGTTTTCATCGCAAAAAAGGCCAAGCATCTCGTTTGACGCTCTGTCCGTCGGTTTGTCAGTCACACTTTAATTTAAAATAGCCATTTCTTTTTGTCTGTCATACTACAGTTTGAAATAACATTTTCCTTTGTCTGTCTAAGTTATTTTTGAAATATTATTTTCGTTTGTTTGTCACGTTTAAGCTTCAAATAGCATTTTCGTTTGTCTGTCACGTTTTAGTTTAAAATAGCATTTTCGTTTGTCTGTCACGTTTTAGTTTAAAATAGCATTTGCTTTTGTCTTTCACGGTTTATTTTTAAGTAGCATATTCGTTTTCATGTCACATTTAAGTTTGAAATAGAATTTCTGTTTGTCATGGTTATTTTTTAAATAGCATTTTCGTTTCTCTGTAACGCTAAAGTTTGAAATATCATTTTCGTTTGTCTGTCATGCTACAGTTTGTAATATCATTTTCGTTTGTCTGTCATGCTAAAGTTTGTAATAGCATTTT
>OY744520.1:203227839-203240339 GCA_963556195.1 Sepiola atlantica | reverse complement strand
ACCGGGACCCAGGGGATATTTCGCGCTTGGTGTCTTTATTTATATTTATAATTTACAGTTAATTATATTTTGTTAAAAAATAATAGATTGATGTAAGGCTTCATAATATTAAGCAAAAATTGCCTCTTTGTTCGCCAGTAAAAATAATTGCCATTGTCAAGTATATTTTTTAAAATTAAAAAAAACAAACAAATGTATTTTCTGTATTAATTGAAAATTGCAACAATTAATATATTTTTAAAACAATAGATATTCTCTTGTTACTGTAAAAAACAAAATTCAACTAAATGTTTTCTTTTTAATAAATAAAACAACAGTTTTAACAGTTTAATCTAATTTATTTATTGTTGCAATTAAACTTGTTTCAAAATAAATAGTATCTTTATTACCGTAAAAAATAATTGTCAGCTAAATATTCTTTACATAAATAAATATTCTGCGACCTCATCTCTTAAAAAGGGTGTGGCAGGTGATAATGTACGTACAAACATGGAGTTTCTTTAGCGTGTTATTATATAGATTAGCGGGACCCGTGGAAATTCCACCACCGTATCCTTCATTTATTACATATTGCTTAAAAATATTTTGATTCTATGGATGTCCGGCGCGTACGCAGACCTCACAATATTATTGTACAACCTTTATTCTAACTGAAACATACTTATCTAAGTTATCTGGTTATTGTAGTTTCCGAATATATCTGGTTATTAGGGTCTATCTCACAAAACTCTTGTAAGAGTTTTTGGCATATGTCCATTCTACAGACGTCCAGCGCGAACGTAGACCCTACGAGGTTATTATACCACCTTTGAAAAGAACAGATACTATACTTTGATCATAGACTGAAGTCAAAGAATGGGTAGTTTAGTTCGAGCGACATCAAATATTTTTTAAATTATTATTTTGGCATTGCATCTTCGGTTATCAGGCGACTCCATCTTTAAAAAAAAGGTGCCAGGTGATAACGTACGTACGAACATCAAATTTCCGTAGCATATCATATAGATATATTTCTTTTTTTTAAAACAAGAAAATATGTGTTTATGGTTCTGGCTTTCTTACGACAAGCATACCAGTAGAGGATACGTCCTCGGCAATCAGTCAGACGGACACTGAGCTATTATGACGACGGTGGCCTTGCTTCTGACGGGTTGTGGTATATGTTCTGTCAAGCTCTAGGAGGTCTACCTTTCCAGATCTTCTCCTTCTCGTTTCTGGAAGGAGTTAGTTTATAGGCAGAATGTCGACGGGGCTGCTCAGGCATGTTTAAAGAGTCAGAGTGCGCCATCTCTTGTGCGATAGCCTACTATAGTCATCTTTCGGCCTTGTGCCATAACTTGCCGTGGTGGCGGAAAAGTTATGAGTGATGTTGTTTTTATTTTTCCCTTATTAGTTAATAAAGAAGGACTTTTTGCTTTCTTTGAATCGGAGTCTGCAGTTATTGCTAGATGATAAAAGTTAAGCTTATTTCATATTACATAGATATGTTTTTTGTTAGCTTCTCACAAAACAGACATCAAATCGATACGCGCGCAGCTCAGCTTTATCTATATAACTACTAGACGTACCCGTGATCCGTTGGGTCAAAACCACTTCTTTTTTTTAAAATGAAAGTCGCTCCAGACAAGGCATGAAGCTACTTGATGTAAGGAGCTAAAATAATACTACTTCAATGTTAAAAGCTAGCTAACGATAAGTGTTAGGTGGATAGATTCCGCCCCCAAAAGCAGCAATTATTCTCCCTTTGTCAGAAACACCGCTCATGGAATGTGAGGACTAACGGACAAAATAAGGGAAGCGAGAGTTACGAGGCTGCCGAAAATCAACTTTCTACTCTCCTAAAAGTCCACTTCATACTCTCCTAAAACTTTAAACTATTTATTCTACAGGGTCTTCAAAAAGTCATCATCTATTTTAAAGTTTTAATAACATGAAAACTGTATCTCTGATAATAACAAAACTTATACATAAAAAAGAAATAAAAGTTTATTTTACTGCATTTCCGCGTCATTTTTATTACCCCATCTTGTGTTACGCCATTTTGTTTTACGTCATTTTCATAACGCCATAATTTTTCGCTTAACCGCCATAATTTTTCGCTTAACCGCCATCTTTTTTCGCTTAACCGCCATCTTGGTGTATACAACAAAAGAGCGTGTTAGAATAGTTGTTCTTATGGCAAAGTACAGATCTGAGTTTTTCTTGCGGGGTTTCTTAAATGATAAAGTTTTTAGAAGAAAATCGCAAATAATTGATCGATTAAAGTCGTTCATTGAAGAAGAACGTTTGCGAATGGAAAATGTGATTCAATTTTCTGTGAGCCGTTTGCAGAAATGTGTGGCAAGTAGGGGATATTCGGACGAATGACATTCATTTTAACAATATGCATTGCGCATAAGTTATGTTATTATCACATATGCAGTTTTGGTGTTATCAATTATTTTAAGTAGATTACGACTACTTGAAGACCTTGTACTTCAATTTAATTGAAATTTCATGAATTGTGATATATAGTAAAAGACACGTATCTTGCATAACTAAAATAATATATTTATTTACTTGTATATTCTTCTTCTTCTTCTTCTTCTTCTTATTATTATTATTATTACCAACTCACTAGGGGTTCTCACACAGGTCATCATCAGTGATTACTCACTGATACTAACTAATGCAGTTCCTTGAAATCTTGCTGACAAGTCTCCCCAAATTTCCAGTACTTTCACCTATTTCGATAACTATTACAAATGACTTTGTGTTATCGAAACAGCCGGTTACCATTGACTTCTCGTTAGCAACGACCATTGACGTTCTCTTAGATTTGGGTAGCAATAAGCCGAGTCATGGTGCCAGTACTCTCCGCACTCTTCCAGTGGAGATCTGGTTAGTGCTCTCCCCCTTCGGTCTTTCCATCCTCCTTGACCCGTCATGATTCGCAATTATTTTGTGTTGTATCAGCTGATGACGTTTTGGAGGAAGAGAACACAGTTTATAACCTTTCGAGCAGTTTCTGTTCCCTTGGTTTCATGTGGTATTCCTTCCATGTTTTTGTTTACTTCTGTTGCAATTTCAATATGGCTGGTTACTGTTCGTAGTTGATGTGAGTTGGTTTCTGCATTCGAGGATCTTCCTTGAGATTTCAGCTGTTTTCATAATTGCTGTTTGTCTAAGTCTTCACTTAAATTCCGATTTCACTTAGTCTTTTCCCCAGGTTTCTCGAGATTGTTCCTAGTGCTCCTACGATTATTGGTATGATATAGTAATTCTTCATGTTCCATATTTCTTTACGTTCGTTGTCAAGCTCTGTGCATTTGCTTCGTTTTTGCTTGGATGGTAAAATCTACAATTTCGTAGTTTTTTTAATTCTTGTTAACTATTATGACGTCCGGCCATCTTGCTTGGATGAGTTTATCTGTGTATACCTCCATATCCCAGAGGATTTTGTGGTTTTCGTTTACCAGTACTGTCTCTGGTTTGTGTCCGTATCATTTGTATGTATGTTAAAAATATAGTCGTTTGCATAGTTCCCAGTGTACTGCTTTCCCCGCACAGTCGTGTATTCTCTTTTATTCTTTTGTTGCTAGTTTGATACATCCACTTATGTGATTTACCGTTTCGTCTCTTTTTCCACATAGTCTACGTTTACTGTTTTCCTCGGTTTTATCTACTTTAGTTTTAATGTAGTTTGTTCTAATCGCATTGTTCTGTGCAGCTGTCAGTATCGACTTCATTTCTATCTTCGTGTCGTTTTCGTTATTTTGTTCTCTTGTCATTCTTATAAATCGTCCATGTAGCTGTTTCTGAATTCCGATCGGGGGCAGGAATGGTCGTTAGTTAAGTGTTGGGCTATGGTGTTAGTATCAGACTTGTCGAGGAAATTGACAGTGCATTTGTCTGATACTAGTGCCATAGCCCAACACTTAACAAACGACCACTTCTGCCCCCGATCGGAATTCAGAAAACTCTTAGTAGAATATACCAAAATCTTAGAATATAGTACTAACAAACAAAAACTCCATATATTAGAAGCCCTATATATATATAAAAACAACAAAAACCCTAATTAACAGAATTAACTTTAATACAAGTAATAATATACTAAAATGTCTATAATGCTAACTATAGTTTCGTACTTTTTATATATATAATTCCCGCCAAAGCCATCTATAATACGAACACATAGTCTGTACCTGATTAACGAAATTCCCCTTAAGATGGACCCGGATGGGTCTGAAGGTACTTGGGACACAAATGAAAACTATGGCAGATTCATCGACCAATTCCACCTCTGAAACTACGATTCTGATTCGGAAAATGGAAAGAATCTGCGAAAGGATATCCAGACATAAGTTATATTTGTTATATTTAACAATATATATATATATATATATATATATATATATATATATATAATGTGTGTGTATGTGTGTGTGTGTGTGTGTGTGTGTATAACGCCCCCTAAAAAAGTAGCACTCATGGAATAGTTAATATTCGCAATATTTGCTGCAATCCAAATTTAGTACAAATAATCTACACTCTATATTTGACCTGCTGTAGTATACTGCTTACCATCGGTGTATAAAAATTATACGATCGTTTCTTTTCTAATGCAACCCTATTTATTGTATACGCACGCCTGTTGATTTTCTGGTCGTCGTCGTATTATTCTTCGCTACCGCTTGATCATCATCGCAGTGACAGACTACTTCTCTCGTCCGTTACTACAAACGAAACCGAGCCTTGTGGGTTCTAAAATATTTATTAAAACACAGAAAAGTTTGTGGGCGTGGATGAGATAGAGAGCGAATACCTATACTAGACTGACCGATTTGTAGCGACCCTGTACACTACTGCCCTCCCCCCCTGTCAGGGTCAGCCAGATCTGCGACGTACCCGTCCGTTAAGTCTGGTTGTCGGCAGGCAAAGAGACCAAGACGCTCTCTGGTGGAAGCCACGTAATTTATCGACTTCCGCTTTTATCCCCCACCTTTAGGGCGCCCTTTCTCCGGGCACCCCCTTCGCTATCTATCACTGTCCACCAAGTTTCAGTCATAAATGTCCAACAGTCTTTGTCTTATCGGCATTCAATGATATTTTCCGAATGAAAGCACAAGTGCATGCGTTGTGCAAAACTGTCACTAACTGCGATATACTCCATTTCTTGACAGTGCCCTGATTTTGGTTGTGATCGCCCTCTTCCGTTCAGGAATAGTCTGGGGTTTCTTAGACATTAACTTTGAGATAACCCCGCAGATAAAACACTGGGGTAGGTTAAGTTCCGGTGAGTGTGAAACCCATTAAGGCCCACACCTCCTGCTGATGAAACGATCACCAAAATGTTCACACAGTCCTTACAGCGAGTATTTCAAGTGTGGGGGGTTGACTCATCCAGTTGGAGTGGCTCTTGGCCTTGATAAGAGGTGACCGAATAGTAAAAAAAAAAAATAAAAAACACTATTTCTGTGCTATTTGTAGAGGAGTTCTGGTTACTTTTATTGCTATATGGATTTTTTTTTGTTTTTCAATGTTTTAATTTCAGCATTGTTTGAAAGATTCTCGGATTTCGATAGAAATGACGACCAAATAATTACATTGAAGAAGACACAAGCACTGACTCCAAAAGCTGTCTCAAGTGTTTACACAGAGATGCATATTTGGAGTACATAATTGAACGGTGATAAAACAAAAAGACTGTGGGATATTCATGACTGAAAACTGATGGACAAGGCAAGCATAGACTGAAGTTTAGTTGTACCAAAAATGGTTTGATTGTAGAATAGACTGTGAATGGTATTAACGAATTCATAGGTGGCTCGGGGGTATCCCTATATAATCCATTGTTCCATTTAACTTATTAGTGCCCTTTTTTACGACTATAGGAATAATTCACGAAATATCAGAAACATTTATATTTTGCAGAAATACCTATAGTTACTCATAAAAATTGGAGTCTTTTCAAATATCACACCTACTTTCTGATGTCTGTGGGCAACACTGATGTCTCAGTTTGACGTACACTGTGAGAATCTAAGGTTAAAGGATACAATCAGTTTCATCTGTTATTCAATAAGAAAATGTGTTGGTAAGTGGTTCTTTATAACCAGCCCACATTTATATTACGAGTAAAAGTATACAATTATCTATTATTCAACCATAATTCTGTTGGTAAGTAGTCCATATAACCAACCCACATCTTTATATAGAGTGAAAAGATACAATTGTCTATTATTCAACCATAATTCTGTTGGTAAGTAGTCCATATAACCAACCCACATTTTTATATAGAGTGAAAAGATACAATTGTCTATTATTCAACCATAATTCTGTTGGTAAGTAGTCCTTATAACCAACCCACATTTTATAGAGTAAAAAGATACAATTATCTATTATTCAACCATAATTCTGTTGGTAAGTAGTCCTTATAACCAACCCACATTTTATAGAGTAAAAAGATACAATTATCTATTATTCAACCATAATTCTGTTGGTAAGTAGTCCTTATAACCAACCCACATTTTATAGAGTAAAAAGATACAATTATTTATTATTCAACCATAATTCTGTTGGTAAGTAGTCCTTATAACCAACCCACATTTTATAGAGTAAAAAGATACAATTATCTATTATTCAACCATAATTCTGTTGGTAAGTAGTCCTTATCACCAACCCACATTTTATATAGTAAATGATACAATTATCTATTATTCAACCATAATTCTGTTGGTAAGTAGTCCTTATAACCAACCCACATTTTATAGAGTAAAAAGATACAATTATCTATTATTCAACCATAATTCTGTTGGTAAGTAGTCCTTATAACCAACCCACATTTTATAGAGTAAAAAGATACAATTATCTATTATTCAACCATAATTCTGTTGGTAAGTAGTCCTTATAACCAACCCACATTTTATAGAGTAAAAAGATACAATTATCTATTATTCAACCATAATTCTGTTGGTAAGTAGTCCTTATCACCAACCCACATTTTATATAGTAAATGATACAATTATCTATTATACAACCATACTTCTATTGGTAAGTAGTCCTTATCACCAACCCACATTATATATAAACTACAGGGTGATTCATAAGTCACTTCACTTAGCTATTTAAAATGTCATTTACAATTGAAGAGCGAATTTTTATTGTTATTCATATGGCCAAATTTGATGACACTCCCACACTTGTTGAAAGGCAATGGAAACGTGATGTGAACAGAAAGCCTCCTTCGCACAACACCATAATCAATCAAATATGCTACAAAGAGTCGTAAATTCCTTGCAAAAAAAAATGGAGCTATGCATGCAGAACGAAGGTGGAAATTTTGAAAATTTACTGTAATTTTAAACTCCCATGAATGAATTTGTTGAATAAACTTTCTGTTTTGTATTACCGTACTTTTTAAACTTTAGAATTTCAAAAATGAATAGCTAAGTGACTTATGAATCACCCTGTAAAAATATACAATTATCTATTATTCAACCATAATTCTGTTGGTAAGTAGTCCTTATAACCAACCCACATTTTATAGAGTAAAAAGATACAATTATTTATTATTCAACCATAATTCTTTTGGTAAGAAGTCCTTATAACCAACCCACATTTTATAGAGTAAAAAGATGCAATTATTTATTATTCAACTATAATTCTGTTGGTAAGTAGTCCTTATAACTAACCCACATTTTTATATAGAGGGAAAGGATATAATTAACTATTATTCAACCATAATTCTGTTGGTAAGTAGTCCTTATAACCAACCCACACTTTTATATAGAGTAAAAGGATATAATTAACTATTATTCAACCATAATTCTGTTGATAAGTAATCCTTATAACCAACCCACATTTTTATATATTACATATGTAGTCTGATGTATATTGGTAACACTGATGTCTCAATTCTCTGTATACTGTGAACATCTTTAGTTAAAGGATACAATTATTTATTATTTAAATAATAATTCTGTTGGTAAGCAGTCCTTCTAACCAACCTACAATTTTATATATAGTATAAATGAATGTAACAACTATCCTATAAATCCTAGTTTATCTTTGAAAGTAATTTTACTTAAATATAATACTCTACTTAAGAAAATATTTTTGGTTATAAATTGAAGAAAATAACAATAATAAATTATGTGTTTACAAAGAATTTTGGTAATAAATGAAAGAAGATAAATTGAACACTTAATACTGTCGGTTTTTGTTGGTTTTGTTGTGTCTTTCATATCAACTATTATTTACGATATTAATAATTATGTGTTGCTCATTTTCATTGCAGGATCTGTGATCTTCCTGGACGAAGTTGAAAGTGTACAGAAGGAAGTTAACGAACTGATCAAAGAGGGCGTCAACAAAATAATCGCTCTGGGTCATGCAGGTTATTGGATAGACAAGAAGGTCGCCAAGGAGGTCAAAGGCGTCGATATTGTGGTCGGTGGTCATACCAACACTTTCTTATATAAAGGTTATTTTTCTCGCATTATTAATAGAGAATAGGGATCTTTTGTTGAAGAGAGCTGCCAAAAACAAATACCCCGCCACCCATAAAACAGAGAAAATAACAGTTATAGTAAATAAACCTTTTTCTTTTGCTAACTCAAGACGATGGAATCCATTTATGTCATTGAGTATTGCATGAAAACGTCGTTTCCTTAATATTTCTGTATCCACATAAACTCCTACAGATAGGTGTTCACCATTCCGCGATGTGTTCCATAGTGGCGTTTATTTCACATTTTGTACAGCCTAACCATACCATGACGAAAATCTAGGCAAATTATTCCTCTTTCTTTTTCTGTGAACCAAAAACTACACGGAACTTCCATGAACAAAGTTTATTTCCAAGAACTTACCGTCTGTAGAAAACAATACTGCAGGTCTGCTTCCCGGCTGACTAAAACATGGTATTTTTCAAATCCAATGTAAAAGAAATAATCAAATCCTGCCTATTTAACTCATCGTTTTCCAGTGTTCTCAGGGTGTTGTTCTTCGTTCAATTGACAAACTCATTAACCTTTGTCTTCGAGTGGCTTTTCAGTCATGATAAGAGATCACTCACAAGGCAGGGCTCAGAAAAGTAGGTCAATGGCGTTCGCGCGCACTGCGCATGACTGGCGAAGCTATTCCTTTTGTCAAACTCATTTTCATTTAGTGGCGGGGCTCTTCTACAATGGGGCAACATTTTTAGACAGGTGAATATAAAATGCATCCAATAGTTTGATATTTACAAATGATGATTTAAGTTTTTGATATTTTTAAACGGTTCTTAACCACACCACAATTAGTGCTTATTTTTATTTGTTTTTTTGTTTTTTTAATTATGGGTTTAATGCTGATAAACTTTACTGTATTAACAAAAAATTCGGAAATAATTATTGGTGTCACATTTTATGTAAAGAAGTTAAAAAATGTTATTTTGATATTGTAAACCTTTTGTAAATCTCCGTAACATTATTATTATTATTATTATTATTATTATTATTATTATTATTATTATTATTATTATCATTATTATTATCATTATTATTATTATTATTATTATTATTATTATTATCATTATTATTATTATTATTATTGTTGTTGTTATTATTGTTATTATTATTATTATCATTATTATTATCATTATTATCATTATTAGTATCATTATTATCATTATTATTATTATTAGTATTATTGTTGTTGTTGTTTCGTCGTCATCATCATCGTTGTTGTTGCCATCGTCGTTCTTGTTATTAGCATCATTATCATCATCGTTGTTGTTGTTATTATCATCGTAATTGCTATCATCATCGTTGTCATCATCATCATAATTAGCATCATCATCGTTGTTATTATTATCATTATAATCGTTGTTGTTATCACCATCATCACGATTATCATCGTTGTTGTTAGGGTTATTATTATCATCGAAATTACTGTCATTATCGTAGTTGTTATCATTATCATAATACTCACCATCGTTGTTGTTATTATTCTCATCATCATCATCATCATCATAATTGTTCTTATCATCATAATCGTGCTTCTTATTATTGCCATTACAATTGTTATGGTACCTTACCCATACGGACTACTTGGGCTCTTTTACTTGGCCTTTTGGCCAAGATCAAAGTGTAGTATCTGTTCCGATGGATACTGCACCCCATAGACTGGTATTGTCTTGGCCTTCAGGACTTGATTTATACCGGTCTATGGGTCTGTCCTGTGCAGTTCTAGGGGGTCCACCCTCCCAGGATTCGCCTCCCCTCTTTGGGGAGGAGTAAGTTTATTGCTTACTGTCTGAGGCGCCCCTACCGGGGAATGCCGACGGGGCTGCCCAGGCAATTTTTAAACCCCACTTTCCCGACCCGACCTTGGGTCACATCTTACTTGTGGGAGTAAGATAAAAACTGGCCTTGTGCCTAACTCCTGGAGAGGAGTAAATCAATACTCACCATAACAAATGAGAGCACCTGCTTCTCAGTGTTGGAACCTAGAATGAATTTAATACCTGGGCCCACACCAGCCCCGTGTGTCTTTCTGTAACGTCAGTTGTTAAGAGACTTCGAACTGGTCAATACTAGTCGAGGATTTGTTTTCGTCAATCAGTCCGGCAGGTACTGGGCCATTTCGGTGACCATTTATACGTTGGGCTGAGGTTTACAGTCCTGGGTAGTCCTAGGAAATCAACCATCCCAGGCCGTGCCTCCTCTCTTAGGGATGGAGTAAGTTTATTGCTAACTACATGAGGCACCCTGGCCGTGGAATGCCGACGGGGCCGCCCAGACAATTTTTTATAGGCAACTTTAGGGTCGCTTGACTATCCCTCACCTTCCGGTCTTGTGCCACATATTCCTGCGGTGGGAAGGAAGTAAATACCTGGACCCACACCAGTCTATACTGGCAGTCAAGACTGACGTACAACCACTCTTGTTCTCTGTCGTATTATACTTTGTGCAATATACTTGTTTTCTCTAAACTCCGAGTTCGTGTCTTCCTTCATTTACAGGATCACAACAATCATCATCATCGTTGTTATCATCATCATAATCGTTATGATGATCATCATCGTTGTTATTATTGTTGTTGTTGTCTTTATAATAATACACTAGTGTATTTCATGTTCCTACAAACGTTAGTACCTTTCACACACATTTGAATGAGATCGTCGGTCAGCAGAGATATTGATTGGTGATTTATCTGATGTCGCCAAAGTAAAAAATTCCGACTTTACCAATTTTAAAATAAGCTATTCCAAAATCAAAGTGTTACATTAACTACTCCTGCCTGGACCGCGGCAGTACGCGTTTCGTATACTCGTCGTGCAGAGGCTGTGTGTCGTCCAGGGGATGAATTCTTTCTTCCTGCCGTCCGTTGTCTGCAACAAAAGCCATGACGCACTCCGAAGACAAACTCTTCTTTTAGATTTAATTCATTTTATTACAAGCGTTGTTATTTCAACTGGGAGTCATCCACCACATCGAGAGAGAGAGAGAGAGCAAATCCTACTTTATCGTAGTTAGTTAACAATGTTTCTTAACCATTTATAGAGAGGGGGAGGATTTTCTCGCGCTTGTATTCCCTTAAGGGAAATATTTCCCTTAGTTTTACATCGTGAATCGCACGTCCTCTCGGTTCGCCTTCCGAATCAGACTCACTAAAAACTCGCTTCTCACGAGAACGAGTGACGTCACGGATCCTCTGTTTCCCACGCAAGGTTCACGACGTCACAGAGCCTCTCACAGGTGCAGACTGACCCCTGATCTGGGGTCTCGTCACATGGTAACCTTGTCACGTCTGTTAGCTTTGTCTGTGAGAACAGGCCCTAATCTGCACTTCTGCACCCGCGTTAATTCGCGCAAATCAAACCAACGATTCCCAACAGATACGTCCATTCCCATAGGGCCATTATCCAACAAACGTATGCCATCCTTTTGGCGAAAACAGTCAACTTTAAAATAAATACCTTTCCAAAAGGGGCATTCGTTTTATTGATTTAAATAATATTTAGCTGACATTTAGTTTATTAGAATATTTATTGTTTTAAAAAGAATTAAATTGCTTCAATGTTTTAATTAAAAATATATAGAAGAGACAGTTAGGAGTCATGAAGACACTTATTCATAAATAGTCGCTTATATTATTCGTACCTTAAGATTGTTGTGTTTTTTAATTTACTTTTAAGTTTATGTTATAATTTTCAACATAAAAACACATCAATTATCATCCGACGCTATTCTGTCATTCTGTCATTCTGTTTTTCAAAACTGTTGCATTTATCGTTTTACAGTAATTGACGTTGCGCGCTAACGCTCATTCATAGCTTCGAAGCAACGGACAATAGCAGTCTTATAATCAAGGGAGGCGCGATAGCGCTCTATCCCTTAATCAAAAACCACCTATGCTAGAAAACGACCTATGCTAGAAAACTCATTTCTTTGATCAGTCATAACTCAAAAACCAATAACCACAATTATTTAAAACGTTGCACAAAATTTTCATTTGATAGGTTCTATAAG
>OY744520.1:203210339-203215339 GCA_963556195.1 Sepiola atlantica | reverse complement strand
ACTACAGACATCAATATCGAAGGTTCGATCCTTGTCTAAGTTAGCCATGCTGATGACGGCTGTGAGCCAGGAACACGTATAAAATAAATAAAGATATATATATTAACGAGAAATACGTCCTATAAAGTTAAGGGCGACTAATAATGCAATTTTCAGCATCTTAATCACTTAGGAAGTTAGACAAAAACGAAACAGTAGTAAGCAAAATAACAACGAACGCTGCAATCACCAATAAAAATACATTATATATATATATACAATATATATATGTATATATATATATATATATATATATATATATATATATATATATATATATATATATAAGCAGACATATTATAGCTTAAATGCAATATTCTGACCCTTTGTTCTTGTTGAATACTGTTCGACTGTTTACTATGTGCCTTCTGCTGATTTAACGTATTTTTAGTTAAATTTCTCTTAGTTTCCGTGCTAATTAGTGGCGACCGAGGGATAGAATACCGGACTACGATTTAAAACCGGGTTCGTGCTCTCCGACCGGCAAAGATTAACATTCCCTACACTGAAGATTGCATAGTGTTAAAACATCGATATCTCTAGCTAATAATAATAAATATTTATTTAAAATATTATATATATATATATTTCCGGCCCCGGCTTTTGGCGAAAAAACACACTCCAACGAGTGGTAGTATTTATTTTATTCTGAGGATGAGGGATACCCTCGAAAATTAAAAAAAAAAAAAAATAATGAAAAGGACACACTCCAACCTAACACCACGGTCAACGATACACTGGTAAATAAAATTTAAAAAATTTGAAAATTATTGACTTTTCAATATTGTCACTTTGTTTTGTTTTTACGATTCCACGTGTCGTATGTGTCACTTTAACAACGCATTGTTATCGCCTCCAAAATATTATTCTTACACTATACACAATGCTCCAAGCGAACTACAACATTCTTCTCATATATATATATATATATATATATATATATAAAGTTTGTATAGAGAGGGATGCAATGAGAAATATAATGCAATTTTGTTGACATGGGAGAATGTACGGGCATTTTTTATGAACATCTTTTTGGGGGGGGGAGAGAGGGGGAATGTCTTGATGTAGTCTGTCTGCAGAGATAAGAATGGAATCACTTGCAGAAAAGAAAATGTCATGCATTGCGCATTTATTTGCGTTCTTTTTTATCTCTTGTATGATCCGTATGTTCTGCGAGGGCACATGTTTGACACGTGTTATCATTATCAACACTGCACATTAGACGTTAGACCCAATTACGATAAACGTGAAATATTTTTCCAGATAAGTTCGTAGATAGTGTTATTCCTCACAACGCACGTACGCGCAAGCGAACACAGATACCCCGTATGGTGAATCTTCAGGATTTTAAAGCGTTTTTAGGGACCTTTATATAAGCACTAGCTCCCATTTAAAAATTAAAATATTTCAGATTTCCATTGGATCTGATTCATTATGATTAGACACTAATTAAGAAAGCTTATCTGGATTTAAATTTCTTCTTTAAACCCATTAATGCTTAAGGATAAAATTTGAGACATTTTCTAGAGTGAAAATCATGTAATGAATTTTAATCAAAATTAGAATCAGGATTCTAGACATAGGGTTTAGTATCATTATATTTTGATTTAAATATTTGTAAAAGAACATAAAAGATGTGAAATTAATTTTACCCTTCCTTGGACGGCTATTTTTCTAGTTCTCTCTATATATATTTACATAGACCAGACTACAGCTGTATACAAGACGGCTAGAGAATGACACCCGTACTACTGACATCATGTGTATTTTCTCTTCTGAGGTCTTCCCTCCTGATTCAGAAGCACCCTGGCTCCAGTGAAAAACACCCAACCACCTGAGAACGGGAATGGGGCGATTAAAAGTTGCTATGATTAGATAGGGCTACAAAACTGACGAAATCATCTGCGAATGCGGAGAGGAGGACCATACTAGTTTGCTTTCTACTGTCTAATCGGTGCAGCTTAAAAGATCTTGAAGAGTACAACAATGATAAAAAGTACTCTGTAAGAAAAAGGTGGGAAACTGTAGTATGACCACATGCTTCAAAGTCACGCAAAGTAGAATTTTATGAAACAGCATGCACATCGTAAAGTCACGAGAGTCAATATTACATCTGAGTTTAGTTTCGTATCTGAAACAGAAACAATGTTAGGTATTTTAGTTTTGTTATTCGTAAAAAAATGTAAGTTTTACATTTGAAAAACTATAAAATAAAGTCCCAAAATGGAGTATTGCTGCCACTTCTGCTCAGAGCACAATTACTTGCCTCTACGTTATACAAAATCGACTTGGCAATCTAGTGGGGAATAATCTCTATTGTTCTCTAAAGCTCCTTTCTCACAGAAGACACGTCGTTAGTCTTCTTCTACTCTGATGTTATTTCCATGGAAGGTGCTCGACTGAGCTTCAGTCTCTGGTTCCTCCATGTAAGACATCAGGAACTTGTCTAAATACCACAGCTGCAAAGTAATTTCCTTTCTTACTCCCCGTGCCTAACACAATCGGAATTTCCATGAACAGAGTTTCTTTCCAAGAACTTCACATCTGTGGAGCACATTACCACGAGACTGCTTCTTTGCAGACTATAACATGGTGGTCTTCAAATTCAATGTCAACGAATACATGTCATAAAACGTCCTCATACGTAATCAAATTTTACTTCAGTTTCAATCCTTTCATAATATTCTTCATCATTCATCAGAGAAAGAGAGAGTAGGAGAGAGGGGTGAGGAAAAGGAGAGAGAAAGATGTGGAGAATGGATAGGGAAGAGGAAGAGGAAGAGAGAGGGGAGGGGAGAGGAAGAGAGAGATGGATGCAAAGAGAATGAAGTGTAGAGACTGCATACTATTTATGTGCTACATTTTAAAAGTGGGTTTTCCTGGTTGGATTCTATCGGGCTCTCTAAAAAGCCCCCTATCTATGGATGTTTATCAAAATTAAAATGAGCATTCTAGACATTAGGTTCAGTATCATTATATCTAGTTTAGTCTTCGTAAGGGGGCATGAAAGTGGTGCAAAACTGTTTCGTTTGGGGCATTAATTTAACCCAACCTTGAACGGGTATTCATCTAATTTAATATACAAAGTAAAGTCAGTCTTTTTCTCAAGTTTTGTCATCGATAGCCTTCTTCCTACAAAATCAATATTTGACTCCAGTTCGTCAGTTCGTTTGATCGATCGTTGAAGCATGTTTAAAAACACGACAATGTAATTCGATTTAACTTCTTCTTGTAAATACTTTGACCGGACCGGAATTATTTTCATACGAGCGTCTTTTTTGAAATGGCCACAGTTATTTGGAACCAAAAGGTTAAGCATTACTAATACCGACATAAATTATTTTAAAAGAAATACCGTTGGGAAATTCGTCAAAAACTATTTTACTTTACCTATTTATCTATGACCTATATGCTTAAAAAAAAACTTGTAATATGTAATATTTAAAAGAGGTGTTAAGCCAATTAACTGTACAGTTAATAGTGTTTAGGCCCGTAATCCACATTCAGCCATTTTGAATCCCAGGAGAGTAAGTACATAACTGGAACGGAAGCGAGTAATTAAATGATCTGATAATACAGATGTTTCAGTTATTTACTTACTTTCTTCCCTAAGATTCAAAATGTATGAACACGGAGTACGTACCTCAACACTGTTTACGGTAGAGTAAATTGGTTTAAAACTTATTTTAAAGATTAAATATTCAAGTTTTTTTCAACTCGCATAGATTATAAATGTGTATAAATAAATTGTTTTTGACTCATTTTCCAACGGTATTTTCTTTCAAATAATTCATGTCGCTTATAGTAATGATTAACGGCATAGTTCAACAATAACACATTTCAATTAAAACACTACCGGGCAGTGCCGGCTAGTGACAGCTAGTATATGATATTTATGTTTTCAGAAATATGTATACGTCAAATAAAGATTGATTAATTCGTGTCGTTATTATTCTTATTAATTAAGATGTATTTACTTCTGTACAGGTAAACCTCCATCAACGGAAAAACCGGAAGGAGAGTATCCGACGATCGTTAAGCAAGACGATGGATCAACAGCCCTAGTAGTTCAAGCGTACGCTTACGGCAAATACCTCGGTTATTTGCAGGCCACTTTTGACCCGGCAGGACGTCTTCTTAAATGGACGGGAAACCCCATTCTTTTGGATGAAACCGTTGAACCAGGTAAGAATTTTAGGTTATCAAATATGTAGAGACAGATGTTTAAATCTGTTTACTAATTTACTTGAAAAATGGGTACTTATGCAGTTTACGAACCGCGTTTTCATCGGCATATTCCGGCAGGTTACGTAAACAGCCGGAAGATGTCGAACTAAAACTTCAGGTTCTTTTTGTGTCGAAAATGGTGGCCAATGTTAAAACGATAGAAACAAGTATCATATGTTAATTTCGACGAAAAAAATCCAGTGAAAAATTGGGAACAAAATATGTAAATTTGTAAGAAACTTTCAAAGTGACAGAAAAAAATCATATCAAGGAACAAAACACTCATCTCTATGTAGTAAGTTTTATGAATAAATACAGGGTGTCTCGAAAAAATGTACTCACTCTTAGAATGACGAGAAAACCTTTATTTATGAACATAGAGAGAAATGAAATAGCTTCAAATACATGAAACAAATGAAACATTTGCGAACATGATTCTTCAATTACATCTGTCTCATGTATTCGATGCTATTTCATTTCACTCTATGTTCATAAATAAAAGTTTTCTCGTCATTCTACGAGTGAGTACATTTTTTGAGACACCCTGTATGTATTGTAGTGAAGAAAATATGGTGCAACAACTGATAGCAAACAGTTTTTATGATTTTTTTTTCGTACCAAACAATTTTTATGCTTTCCCAATTGTTTTAAAACCCTACCGACTAGGTTATGGTTAGGTTAGGGTTAGGGTTATGGTTAGGTTAGGGTTTACTGATAGCAAATACTTTTAATGT
>OY744520.1:203170339-203200339 GCA_963556195.1 Sepiola atlantica | reverse complement strand
CGAATCTTCGGTTCCATAACCATACTGCTTCTTCCGATATAGAAAATCCTCGGTGTTCTTAGCTGGAATCTGGAACGTTCCTAACTCAGTGCACTTCCGGATAATTATTTTTACTTTGATTTTGTCGCAGAATTTGCTTAGATATTTCACATTCTACTCTTAAGCAGATGTCTTAGTTTTTCATGTATCCCTGTTTTCTAATATACGTAATTTGCATAAATTAGGACCCTGGGCGACGCAGGGTTTCCCTGCTAGTTGTAAATAGTTATAAAGTATTATTAAATATTTCTTTCCCGCAGGCCGGGGCAAACATTGTGAACTTTCTTTAAAACGGAGATATTTCATAATTTTTCTTTTTCTTTCAGATCCGATCATTGTGCAAAATATGGTACCCTACAAACTCAAGTTGGATAAGACTCTTAACGCAGTGATTGGACGGACAAGCGTTTTGCTGAATGGCGACAGCCAATGCCGATTAAAAGAATGCAACTTAGGCAAGAATAGTTTACGCATTCTCCATTGTCTTTATTATAAACAAGCATGGGTATCCGGCGTTGCCCGGGAGCATGGACAACAAAATAGAAGAGTTCAAAAGTCGGTACTCTTATAGCTGACGCGCCAGATTTCCGTGACTTCGCGTCGGCAACGATCGGGCAGATCGCGGAACCGCCCGAGAGCTGACGAGGCGAGACGAAAACGAGGCCCAAACTGTCAAGCGCTTAATGGAAAACTTTCAAAGAAAAAAAATACATGTATAAAAAGAAAAAAAAACCGAACAAACCGTAGCTGAAGAACTTTAAATAGGTATATTTTAAATTTTTGTGGGCCAAATGAACACGTGTCAATCCAATGTCTAGATGTAAATTATTTGATTTTTTTGTGAAAATAATGTTTTTTTCATGTAATTTTATACTATTTCAATGTTATAAAGGACAGATTCACGTCATTTCATAAAACTTATTTTTAATCAGCATACAATTGTTTCGGCCAACACCAATATAGTTGTAAAATGCTCCTGTGTATGTATTTCTTGGTGTGGATATTTTCAATGCTAATTTTACAAAGCAAAAACGCAAAATAACTTGAAGAACTAAGCGATCCAAGCCTAAAAATACAATCAGTACTCATTATCAACATATATATATATATATATATATATATATATATATATATATATATATATATATATAATGTATATTTTAGTATTAAATATACTTATGGCAAGTGAACTACACAGAAATGTCTATTTATTAAAAAAGAACAGTAGCTTTTGAATCTATTGTATGCGAGTTCCAGGCGGTTTGAGAAGCAAAAGTTGTTAGAGCTTAAGCTTGATAGACTAAAGCTTAAGCGTGACACACTAAAGTTAAGGATTACAGACTAAAGCTTGACAGACTAGAGCTTACGCTTGATAGACTAAAGTTAAAGATTACAGACTAAAGCTTAAGCGTGACAGACTAAAGTTACGGATCACAGACTAAAGCTTAAACGTGATAGATCGACCAACCGATCTACTAAACGATGTTAAAAAGCCTTTGAAATACGAAAACTCTGCCAAAAAATAAATAACCCCTTTTGTTTTTGGTTTTGCGTCAGAAACCAAAACGATGCTGTAGGTCTGTGATTTTTTTCGTTTATTTATTTCCCAGCTTATATAACTCGGTCATGGGATATGAAATCGCCCTCAGTGTAAGGGTCAATTATAAGCTAATCTGTCTTGACCCGATGGTTGGGAAACATGCTTGCAAATCGGTGATTCTGGTTCGTTTTTATGATAAGCCAAACATGCAGTCGATATCGGATTCAAGATGTTGTTCCGCTAGAAGAAGTGAATCCAGATGCTAATCAGATTCCGAATGGGCGTGAAATGGACAGAAATACAACATGTTTTAGATGCAAATAGTGGAGACTTTTAGTTCAATTCGAGCATGAGTGAAAATAGGAATTATACTTTAAGGTAAACGCTGAAAGAATGAAGATCAAATAAACAGAAAAACGAAGCAAATACGCGGGTCTTGCTCGATAATTGAAAGGTATAAGGAACACGAAGAAAGTCAATCTAACACCAATAATTGCAGGAGCACTCGGAACAGTTGCGAAACACCTGGAAAAAAGACTGGAAGATATTGGAATCAAATGTGAGCCTGAGACTATACAACGGGCGGCAATGATAAAAACAGCTGTGATATTAATGAAATCTTCGAATGCGGAAACCAAGCCATATAAACTACGAATGCGAACCAGCCACGTGGAACTTGAAATAGAAATAAAACAAAACATAGAAAGAACATTAGATGAACATAATGGAACTGAACCGAAAAGTAAAAAAACCCTCATAAATTGTCTCATCCCCGCCAAAAAAAAACACAACGTGATGGCACCAGCCTCAACTGATGTTACACAAAATAGTCTTATAGGATCACAGAGAGTACTGGAAGGGGGGAGAGAGCACTGTGACCTTAAGGAGGCTTATTGTCACCAAAATCCCAGGGAAGACCAATGGTCGTTGCCAGTGAGAAATCAATGGCAAACAGCTGTTGCGATACCGCAAAATCATGTGCAATGGTTATCGAGTGAGGTAGAGAGTACTGGAAATCTGAGGAAACTTGCCACTCAGACTCCAGGAAACCTGACTTGTTATTATCAGTGAGCAATCACTGATGATGACGTGTTAAAACTACTAGTGAGGAAATAATAATTATGATAATAATAATTAATTAATTAATAATTACTAACTACGAATTCTCACACGAGTCATTATCAGTGATTGCTCAGTGGCATTAACAAGTGGTGTGTCCTGGAGTCTAAGTGACAGCACATCCATTCAAATTTTTATCATTTTGTATCTATTTAGGTGACAGTTGCAACTCATTGTGCGTTATCGCAACAGCCGTTACCATTCATTTCACGCTGATAACAACCGTTTGTTTCCTCTGTGATTTTAAATGGCAGCAAGTCTTGCTAAGATTCCAGTACCTCTCGCGCCATTTATGTGGAGGTCTGGGAGGTGTTATCCCTCCGCAGTTTTTCTATCCTTTTTAATTCTTTACGACCATGTTCTACAGTAGAAGCAGAAGCATTTTCCACTACTTAAACAAATATTTTGTGGGGTGGGAGTCCAAATTATGGAATTTCTGACAGTGTCGGTTACCTTGGTTTCGTGTAGTGTTTTTCTATTTTTCTTTTTTGTTATATTTTTAGCTAAACTTGCGTGTGATTCATTGTAGAAATATTTGGTTATGTGGTTTGCTTTCTGCACTCAATGTTTTGTTTTTTTCATATTTCACCATTTTTCATGAGCGCCTTGCGTCGTATAGTGTTAATCCTACCTTTGGTCTTAATGTTTCTTACCCGTAGTTCATCGGTCTACTTTATCTACCCCCTCTGAACTGCTGAGTGTTTATGATTTTCATTTTCTAATGCTGCTTCCGGTTTTTGTATTTACTATTTGTCTGCAAGTTCAAAGTGCAGATGTTTGCATAGTTCCTGGTGAACTGCTATTCCCCATCGATTCGTATCTGTTTTTGTATTTTTTTTAGCTTGTTGGCTGCATTTACTTACACACCGTCTCTTTTCTTTGTCCTACTATTGTCACGAAAGGTAGATATCAACAATTACGGCCCCTGATTTTGGTAAAATAGATACTTGGCTTCAATTAATGATACGCAATGTGTATCGTATTTTGGTATTTAATGCCGTAAAATAAATGTCGGAAGTCTGTGTTTTTTTTATTAAATAACGCTAATAGGTTTGATATGCCGTAAAACAGATGGGAGAAGTCTTTGATCGTGTTTTGGCATTACATAACCGAAAATAGGGTTGATATGCCGTAAAACAGATGAGAGAAGTCGTTTATCGTGTTTTGGAATTAACTAACCGAAAACATGGTTGATATGTCGTAAAACAGATGAGAGAAGTCTTTTTATCGTGTTTTGGCATTAAATAACCGAAAGTAGGGTTGATATGCCGTAAAACAGATGAGAGAAGTCTTTTATCGTGTTTGGCCATTAAATAACCGAAAACAGGGTTGATATGCCGTAAAACAGATGAGAGAAGTCTTTTATCGTGTTTTGGCATTAAATAACCGAAAACAGGGTTGATATGCCGTAAAACAGATGAGAGAAGTCTTTTATCGTGTTTGGGCATTAAATAGCCGAAAACAGGGTTGATATGCCGTAAAACAGATGAGAGAAGTCTTTTATCGTGTTTTGGAATTAAATAACCGAAAACAGGGTTGATATGTCATAAAACAGATAAGGGAAGTCTGTTATCGTGTTTGGGCATAAATAACCGAAAATAGGGTTGATATGTCGTAAAACAGACCAGAAGGACATTTTACTGTTCTTGCACTTTTAAAAATATTTATTTGTCGCAAAACACAACTAATTCAATTGCAGTACGTATCGGTATTCAGTTTATTTTTTGTAAAAAATTAACTTTTGTTCTATCTAATTATTCGACAATGTAAATAAAGGGTTGATTTCGCATTATGAATTTGTTGTCGCTTCGGGGGTATTACACGGACAACGCTGCAGCCGAATATTAAAATATGTTTATGTGCTGAAATGTGTTATTAGGTCAGGAGTGTGTTAGACTTAAAATCATCTGTCAGGGTCATCGGCTTAATGGTCGAGTGACTTAAGTGCTAGGTTGACCTCAGATCACAATTCCTCTTGAGGATTTCTTAAGACTAGTCAAGGTAATTCAGAGGTTACGAAAGAGAAAGGACGAATCTATTGTTAGTTCCATCAAAGAACATCATGTCTACAGGAATCCCTATTTATTTGTCGCCCCACGAGGGCTTGATTTGACACAGTCGAGATTTATGTGTTAAAAACTCAGCTTCCTCCTGGATTGTGACTAAAATAAAACTTGCCTTTGACTAGAAACAAAGTGTGGGATCTGTTCCGACAGATGCTCTCTCTGTAGACAGGTACCGTCAAGGTCTTCGGGCCTTGATTCCGCCAGTCTAAGGTACTGTCCTGTGCAGTTCTAGGAGGTCCACCCTCCCAGGCTTTGACTTCTCACCCTTTCAGAAGGGGTTAGTTTAATGATTAATCTCCTGAAGCACCCCTACCTGGGAATGCCGACGGGGCTGCTCAGGCATTTTTTGACGGCCAGAGTACTCTTCTTTCTCATGGGTGCTGGCATTTCAATCCCACTTCCCCGACTTTGTGTCACATCTTACCGCTATGAGAGGTAGATAAATACCAAGTGTAGTATCTGTTCTGATACTCTCCCTCATATTTTCTGTCCTTGATTAGTGAGAGAGAAATCCTTCTAGGCTGAAGCAATTTTTATTTTTGTCTCAATCCTATGTGCTCCTTTTGTGTCTAACTCTGCTCTCACGGGGAGGCAATAGACACTTAGTCTAAAAGAATCTTTCCTCTTCCGATTAGGATGAACAAAAAAACAACCTGCTCTAATAGCGTAAAAATGGCATTTTACAAAATTTCACCAAAAATGGCATTTTACAAAATTTCATCAAAAATTGCATTTTACAAAATTTCACCAAAAATGGCATTTTACAAAATTTCACCAAAAATGCCTTTTTACAAAATTTCACCAAAAATGCCTTTTTACAAAATTTCACCAAAAATGGCATTTTACAAAATTTCACCAAAAATGGCATTTTACAAAATTTCACCAAAAATAGCCGAATTATAATATTTCGATAAAATGTTCGGTATTAGAAGAGTTACGAGATATTTTTTCTCTAAAAAAATTGCTGACTCGAAATTTTGATGGCAAACGTTTTTTTGTCGGGTATTATATTTTTCATGGCTCTTCTCTCTAAGTGATCGATGCTGCCAACTATTTTTAAGCACTTACTACGTGTTTAATTTGATAAACTTGAAAGATTTTTCATTGTAGCTTGATATTTTATTTTGTTTTTGAAATCTTGGAAATTAAAAAAAAACGTTAATATAAATAAAATATTTCTCGTCGAGCAAATTTTGAGGGGTTAAATATCTGCTTACTTGCAGTAGTAAAAAAAAGAGGATGAACTATTTTTTATTCTAATAAATGTTTGCAAAATTGACAACTCAAAATGTTTTATTTTCTGTTGGTGAGCCAAGCAGTAGGTCGAGCAATGGGCTTCTTTACTTAAAAAAGCTACCGAAAACATTCTTGGCATTTTGGCTAAGATCAAAGTGTAGTATCTGTTCCGATGGATACTTCACCCCATAGACTGGTATTGTCTTGACCTTCGGGGCTTGATTTACGCCGGTCTATGGGTCTGTCCTGTGCAGTTCTAGGAGGTCCACCCTCCCAGGCTTCGCCTCCCCTCTTTGGGGAGGAGTAAGTTTATTGCTTACTGCCCGAGGCGCCCCTACCGGGGAATGCCGACGGGGCTGCCCAGGCAATTTTTAAACCCCACTTTCCCGACCCGACCTTGGGTCACATCTTACTTGTGGGAGTAAGATAAAAACTGGCCTTGTGCCTAACTCCTGGAGAGGAGTTAATCAATACTCTGCTCACGAACCGAAAACCTTTTTTTTTGTTCTTTGAGATTTTGGGACTTTTTGTGTACGTTCACTCAAATTGTACTGTGGAGTCTTATACGCGGAGTAAAAAAACAGGGGAGATAATTTTATACGGACTGGATTAACGTTTTTGGCTGTATGATATAAAATCTACGCACTCACGCCCGTCCCCGCCTTTGCTTCGATGAAGCTGAAAACCTGCATACGAGGATTGGGGGATTTTTCTTTTCGGAGAGGAGGCTTTGCTGTACGTTGACAAAAGATAATAATTTATTTTCAATTCCAAAGAAGAACACCATTATGAACTGTAATTATATATAGATAGATATTATTTCATGTATTATTATTTCATGTATTATTATTTCATGTATTATTATTTCATGTACCAACGTAAAATGTTATAAGGAGATATAATTTTTATGTATCGATTTGCAGTATTTACTGCAACAGTGCTCAATACGTAAGTAGAGCTAGGTAGTAAGTTACGAAAATATGGCTTAATTGCAATAAATATATTTTCATAACTTACTTATAAATATATGTATATGAAGTTAATCCAACAAAATATATAAGAGGCAACTAATATCTTTTAATTAGTGAAACATCCGGATACAAACTGAGCTCAATATACTGGATAGAGCATTAATAGCATAATATAAAATGAAATAAAATAAAGTGGGAATCAAATTTTATTAGAATTCAAAATTCAGGCAAAGTATCTCAACGTCCTTACCTCATGAGTTTTCAAAGATAATTCTTCTCCTCAGAGGACCATTACCGCAGTGACGTTACTGCAGGTGAAAAAATTACACTTTGAAAATATATAAAAATATATACAAAAATACATAAAAGTACATAACACATCAAATATATCAAGCCAAAAACATACTTAAGTTATAAAATCCATCCAATTCATACACATTAAAACATATTCAGGAAATATATCCAACAGGTTGATTGAAGATTAATCCAGGTATTGAGTTACAGTCCAAAAGCGAAAAAAATGAAAGAATTGAAAAACCGAAAAGGTTATCCAGTCGGGAAATGCGTCCGCAATCGATGCAGTAAATTACAGTGAAAAATGTTTATGTTAATTAATACAATGATAAATGAACCAAATCAAATAAAAAGTTCAATAAACTCACTTTGTGTTGAAATCATGACGTTCAAAATTCAGGATTCAAATGATTTGATCGGAGTAGCACAAACCAAAATTCACATGTTAAATGGAAAATTCGTTAAATCCGATTTGAATAGAATTAAATCAAACTGAGTCAATATATTCGGCCATTTCTTTTTCCGGGTCCGATAAAGATTATTCCGATGAATACAGTTAAATTTGAAAGTAATCACTCTCCCGAAAGCCAAGTAAACAGAACCCCTTCTAGTCGATCAGAACGCAATAATAAAGTCGCAGACTGTCTTCTTTCACCACACACCAACAGATATATTAAATCAATTCAACTTATACCGGATGTTACTTGTCTGGGTCAAATCATAAGTCTAGGTCAAACAGGAAGGGGTGGGTAAATTTAGGTCAAAGCCTCTAATTGCCCTCCCATTCCACGTAGCTACCCAAATATATATATATATATATATATATATATATATATATATATATATATATATATATGTATTAACATTTTTATTCATACAGACATTATAAACGCTGCTAGACTTCCGTGACGATGTTACTCTCTGTAGTTATTAGAAACTTAGATCTCCTCAAGCGAAAAGTCTGTTCTTTCACTTAGATTTTCATAGTGAAAAAAAGAATATAAATATATATTTATTATTAAAAATATTAATAAACTTTATAAATTATACTATTTATAGTTGACCGGCTTTGACGCAGACCAACATATATTATTGAAAACAAAAAATAAATCAAAAGATAACAAAGGTATTCGAGAAAATTTGATGATGTTTAGGTATTTAATAGAGCGTACTGAAGACCATAGACGACTGGAAAGCACCATAATATTCGAAGAGAGCTACTTACATCATCATAGTTCGGGCTGGATTAAAAAATTCGGAAATCTAAGCTGTAGCCCAGTTCTCTTTGAATACCTTAGAGACCGTGAGATGTGAGCTGGAGAATTGCGAAGATATGTGGAAGCAGTGGCTAGCAGGAAGGATCATAGCACTGGGTTCTGACTGTCCACGTGACGAAATTCGTCGAGACGCTACAAAAAGGTGCTGATTCAAACAAGGCCGTGAATGAAGAAAGCGCTGAACAAAGAACTCTGCTACTAACACAAGAGTCTCAAGGGTCAATTACTAACTGCTAAAGTCTAAGAGAATCGCCTTACAAAAGCCAGGAAATTCTTTAAAAAAGTCAAACACACAGTCAAGCCGAGGATGCCCTGGTTCTTGTCAGGACCAGTTGCATAGCACGCAGAACAACAGTTGGCTTGCCTAGAGTCCGCACGAAATCCCGCATGAAATTCCGCACGTCATGATGCCCAAGTTCCCTTAAACTTCGATGATCTTTGGGTGTGTTTCAAAAATGGGACATGTGATTACGCCTCACGTCTTCGAAAAGGAACTCAGGCACAATTCAGATCGCTATATTGAGTTGGTGTCTACTGTTGTGAAGCGTTGGGTAGAGAAAGTGATGATCTGAAAGCTATATGTGTGGCAGCAGGACTCAGCTCCGTGTCATACCTTCAGGATAACCCTGTCTGAGAATTTCCACAACTTCACCAGTCTCATAATCTGGTCCTCAACTCGCCTGATTGAACCTCAATGTACTATTATGTATGGTGCGCATTAGAGAGACACCAACCGCACCGCTCGCAACATGACGAGCTTATTGGCACGATCAAACTGATGTTCAGACGTCTCTTGAAGAATACTGTGAAAGCCGAGTGCTCCAAGTTCATGTCCCGCCCGGAAGTCGTGGTGGAGACTCAGGACAGCCTTTTCCGGCGAGCTGTATTAGGCAAAATGTCCTCTGAAATATACCCATTAAATTTTGAAAATACATTAATTAGTGACGAAAATATTTATTTTCTTATCTTTAAAAAAAAGGGTAAAGTCTGTCTCGAACATCCTGTATTATCACTATCGTAAAAATGTTTCATTTGTTGTATAGGGCATTATTTTCAATTACATTCCTAGACATAGAAGCACTAAAAGTATAGTATAAGTTATATAAGGAGCTAAAAGAATACCCATCCCAAGACGGATAAAACTAATTCCTTGAGCAGATCAGTTTTGCACCACTTTTATATCCCCTACAAAGATGAAAATCAATATATAATGTCTAAGATTCTCAATTCAATTTTGGATCAAATCCATTACATGATTTTGATTTTAGAAAATATTTTAAATTTAAGGCTTACGGGGGTTTTGATAAGAAACTGGAATTCAGGAAATCTTGCTTCATTGGTGTCCAATGACTATGTGTGCAATTTAATGCACATCTGAAATAATTGGATTTTAAAATGTGAGCTTGTGTCCATGTTATGACGCCTGCGGAAACGTTAAAGAAACTACAAAGAAACTGAAATTTGGGGAATTTTCATTAATTGATGTCTAATACTTATTATTGAAATTTTACAAAAATCGGAAGGTATCTGAATTATCTCGAAGAGCTTCCACCCCAAAACTAAATATAGTCTACATTACGACCCATTACGAATAACAGCTGTGTTCCAAAATTCATAATGATCGTATTAATTCGTTTAGAAGTAAATTGTTTTTTTCTCTATTGTTGTTATTTAAGTTTTTTTTAATATTCTGGTCCGTAGTTTGGCGGGAGAAACCTAAAGTGTAATTGAATATGTTATAATTGTAATTATAATTATAATAATAATGTATTATTATAATAATAATTGATATTTATGTATTTGTATATATATATATATATATATATATATATATATTAATTTGTTGTTTTTTATTTTTTATTGTGGAGAAGATATGGTGTAGTCTAATCTGTTGGATCTTTGTATATATTTTTTAAATTAATTTGATTTATTATTCTTTTATTGTGGAAGAACTAAAGTTAAATTTAATCTTGTTTATTTATGTAATGATATATTTCATTCTATTTAATTGTGGAAGGCGTTAGTGCCGATGTTAAAGGCTGTTTTATTCATGTTAGTTTGCTTCTCGGGTGTATTTGCCTAAATACATTCTCGGGTTTTAAACGTCGTTCACAGTAATTCTTGTGTATACTTTTAGTGTTGAGATGATTTTTCGTATCAGGCTGACTGTAGTTGAGCTAATGTCTGATAGTTTGTATGTAAGGCGTCGGGAAAGATTTGTGGTTGTGTGGCCAATGTAGGTACTGTATTTCTTGAGTTGGGTGTTAGGAAGAAATGCCTCAAATAGACAAATGAACATATTTAGTCTGCAATCAGTCATAACATTTACTTACGAAAGAAAAATTAACAACACCCCTTCATCGACGTACTAATAGACTCAAATAATCTTAACCAATACATAACATCTACGTACAAAAATACCCTAATAATAAGTCCAGCCTTGTCAACTAGTACAGTAGTGTCCCCTAAATACAAAATAGTTTTAATTAAAAAAAAAACATCAATCGCGCATATAACGCATCTTTATCCAATATTTATAAATAACTTAGTAACATAAAACACAACTCAATCGACAACAATGTCTCGGGTAAAATTTTTGACCAACAAATTAAACTCTATATAGACTCCATGCACCAAAAAATAAAAAATAAAACGCATAACAAAGATGACACTTTCCACATATATACTAAACCTATTGAAAACACTAGAAAATCAAACTAACAACCCACTATATTATATTTTAAATGTCTAACTTAATAATAAAAACCAACACTATGAACTAAACTAACATACAATACTTGCCGATTAAGAAATGTCTTCCTAACACACAACCCGAAAAATATTGTCATACCTCATTTCATGTTCAATGACCTATTGAAACTACATAAGTGAAATATTTGTTGTTTATTAACATACATGCCATACGTCATTTCATGTTTAATAACCTAGTACAAATACGTTAGTGAAACATTTTGTTGTTTATTGACATACCTGCCATACGTCATTCCATTTTTAACTACAAATATATTAGTGAAACATGTCAGAGTTGTTTTATTAACATACATGCAATATGTCATTCTATGTTTAATGACCTAATAAAATACGTTTTTTGTCAGTTGGTTATTGACATACTTGTTATACGTCATTTTACGTGTAACGACTTGATACAAATATTATTTCCCGAGTTGTGTTATTGGCATATCATCAATCCGATATCTAAGGTGTAACGACTGAATACCAAAATATTAATGAAACTTTAATTTTCTGATTTTTATCGACGTACCTGCCATACAGCAGTTCATACGTTACGACCATTTCTATATTAGAAAAATATTTATTGTGATTGCAGGATAGATCAAAAGACGTTAATGCCAGCCAATATTATGTTTCCAATCCAGGATAATTTTACGATTATTGTAAAACGGCAGACTAAAAAAGGTCGTCTCCCTCTTGACCAAGTTTTCTTTTCGCCTAATTTTTAAGTTGAACACTGACAACATTTCTCTGTGTGATACTCTATTTTTCTTTCCATGCAGGAAACTTAATTACGGACTCAATGGTCAGTTTGTACGCCACCAATCCCGAACCGGATACATGGAACAAATGTGCTATCTCCATCTTGAACTCTGGTTCAATTAGAACCTCCATCGCGCCAGGTGAGTCGCGCTTTTTTAATTGTTATTATTATACAGGGTGGGCAAAAATAAGGGTCCTATTTTTAAAAATTCATAACTTTTTTATTTATTGATTTAAAAAAAATTTTTTTTTAGAATAAGTAAAGGACCCCTTCCGAAGCAAGCATGAGCCGTATTAGCCCTAAGGAACGTACCCTCATTTAGAAAACATTATTTTTGCTTAAAAAACTCAAAACAGTGTAAAAAACAATACTTTAGTTTTTGTAAGTTTTAAGAAGTGTTTTTCGGCTTAAATATGTTTTGTTTATTTCAAAAAATCTCGGAAGGGTCAGTCTACACACACATAAAGTTTGGTGAGTTTAACTTTTATTTTGTGGAAGTTATTCAAATTCAAGTTATTCAAATTTAAAGATAGGACCCTTATTTTGGCCCACCCTGTATTACGGAACGTCAAAACACAATGCCATAAGTGAACATATCGATACGCCCCGGGTTAGTTGTTTTGGAGAGCAGTGTATGATCATACCACGTGTCATCTTCTGATATCTGCTTGTTCATACAATTATTAAACATGTATGGTTATCATTTAGATCGGAAGTCTCTATTCATCTGTCTCCTCAGGAGGACAAAGTTAGACACAAGTTCAGAATTCCCCAAAAAGGCACATTGGACTGTGACAATTGTTTTTAATTGCATAGAAAGACCTCCCTTCCTCTGACCGAGTACAGAACAGATACTACACTTTGATCCTAACCGAAAAAGACTGTGCTTAAATCTAACAATTGAATACTAAACGCGGTAAATGTCACTAAACATATTTAAGTTACAACTATCAAAGAGCTTTATTACTCTACCACATTCCAAAATCATGTTTATATTATGTGTTATACATGTATATTGCTGTGTATATTGAAGATGTATTATAGCGTAATGTTGCTGCTTTGTTAGACTTCGAAATTTGGTGTCTATACTATGTGCTGATGAAGTCTTTTTGGTATCAATAAAGGTCCATTTCGTCTATGAAACGATCGTACATTAAACAGTTGTTTATGTTAAATTCTTGGAACGGATATAAATGAATATATAATAAATTAGTGTATCTCTTAACTATAATATATATATATATATATATATATATATATATATATATATGGGTTCTTACAAAAATATATGTTTAACTATATACTCTTCATAATATCCGAAACTGTTCCAAATTCCATCCCTAGGTGTATAAAGCAAATGAACAAATTCTAGTTAATAACACTAAAATTATACATTTCGAAACCAATTTAAAAAAATTAAAAATACTCGAAGACACAACAACCTAAAATTAACAATATCACAAAATAAAACCAGTGGTAACATTTTAAAATGCTTAACGTAATGCGATTTTGTTCTGTGATGCCATCCAGCGTTGCTGAATTTAAAATCGTCAACGACTTCCTAGAACAATTCGGTAAACGTTCTATGCGCGTTTCTCCACCGTCTTTTTAAAATTCTCTTCTTTCTCCAGCTTTTTTGTTCATTTGCTTTTGACAACTGAGGATGATTCTGTTATTTTTAACAATGCACAAACCTATCGTGGCTGTAGATGTGTGGCATATAACATGTTATATTATGAAAATGGTTTGGTTCGTTTAATCAAACGAGCCATCACACGTGTCGTGTCTTCGCCCTGGGTAGACCGTAACTTGCTTTCACATGTCTATCTATATTCTACTAAATCTCATGGATCTTGATATCTGTTTCTCATCTTGTTTGTTTGTCTCCGTGCACACTGGAAAACGTCTAAAACGAATAACGTCACAAACAGAGGTCGTGAATCACTTCAACAGGGTTGTAAATAGTTGCAAGACACTTGAAAAATCTTTAATGACGTCACAAAGGATGACGTGTTCCACTGAGATAGACATGCTAGACACCGGGAAATCTTTTTATAATATCACAAAGAGATGACGTCACATACGGCTGCAATCATCAAATAAAAACTAAGAATATAGACGACTCAAGAACCTTCGGGTCATGGGGCATGAATCGACGGGTCAAGGGTCGTCTTTTTGTTCAATAACTGTTTAAACATATATATATATATATATATATATATATATATATATATATATATATATATATATATATATATATATTTGTTAATGATTTTATTCCATTAATTGCGACAAAACATATTCTGTTTCGTTAACACTTGCAAATAGCGTCAACATCGTCAGGCTACAAATGGAATCAAATGGCATAGATCTTAGATTTACCTCAACAGGAAATTGAAGATGCATTGGGAGGAGGGACAGAGATAAAGCTCTACCTATGACGGGGACATGAGACATGAGAAGGGAGGGGGAGACCCCAACAAGTCAAGTTTCAAAAATTGCGTGGGAGGTTTTCTCGTGTCTGGGCCATAGTGACCTCAATTCCAGCCGGGGCGACGGGGGGGGGGCAGGGTGAGTTAAATTTAAAATGAGAATAGAATTGAATTATAATTATAGTATAACTGTCATTTTTGTTGTAATAGGTAATTATTATGTAGATAAAAATGTTTGATAATTTTAATTTATGGTATTAATTGCTACTTCTGCATTCTATTTTTATTCTACTTTAATGTAGTTATTTATGGCTTGCTCATTATTTGTAGTGAATTTTGTTGTGGTAATATTTTTTAATTGTGATTATATTATACTAAGATCAATACTAGTGGAATTATTTTATAAAAGAAGTTTAATGGTGTTACCATTTTTAGCATTAATAAAATCGATTACAATAACAGTAATGATAACAATGCTAATCATACCTACGATAGTCGCAGTGATAATAGCATTAATATAAATAAATAGAAATAAAAAAAAAATGAAAATAACAAGATAATAATAATAATAATGATAATAATAATGATAATAATAATAATAATAATAATAATAATAATAATAATAATAATAATAATAATAATAATAATAGTAGTAGTAGTAGTAATAATTATCACCACTATTACTATCCTGCTACTTGTGAAGTCATTGGGCGAAATAAGTCTACAAGTGATAGTCGGTTTTTATAGTTTTACTACCAATGACAATGACTAAGTACCAGTCACTAATTAAGTGTTCAAGATAGTAATCGAAGGGTTATGTAATTGAGATTAGATTAGTCTAAGTGATATCAGTGTTAATAGCTATCCCAGTTATGGGTTTATGTGGGAGATGATTTTGGTAGAATTGGTTGTATGACTGAGAGGCTATTGAGGCTGTGCATTATAGGTAATACTTAGAGATTTGATGTTATTGATAGTTTGGTGGGGTGGTTATATATTTATAGATTCATAGATTCATCGGGACTTGTTGGGGTGGGGTTGGGTGGTAAATTTGGGTGGGTGGGTAGGGGGTTATAATGTGTTTTGAGGTAGTGTATAATGGGGGGGTTATGTTATCATTCACTTTTGTAAAAAAAAAATTTTTTTTTATTTTAATTATGTGGGGAGTTGGTGTGGGGTTAAAGTGGGGTATGTGGGTTGCTAAAGAGGTAGAGTCTACTATGTTTACAGTTGATAGATCTCTCTTGTTTTCTATTTAGGAGTTTGTTTTTGTCTTTAAAGCGGATAATTTCCAGTTTTTCATTTAAACATAATCTACATGGAGAGTTTATTGATTTGCAGGTGCTAGATTTTTCAAGATTTTCCACTTTATTATGGGAGTTTCTTTTTTGTTTTTATTTTGTGGTAGTATAGTGAAAGTCTAGTTTGGCCAGATTTTACAAAACAACCAAATGAAACACCATGAATAAATATTTGAAGATATAAAGAACTTGAAGCATAAAAACATTTACCAAAACGACCGGATTCGGCATTAAATAAACCAAAAAGGGTTGAGATGCCGTAAAACAAAACGGTTAAACAAAACAACCTCCGATGCTAGCTAGTTTTCGTAGCTCAGAGGCAGGGTGCCGGACATCAATAACTAGTGTCCCGGTTTCGAATCTCGCTAATGAACCGTAGACGGAAGGCTTTATTTTCATTAGTTGAAGTAGGAAAGAGCGTCACTCTTCTTGTAGGTTTACTCCACTTGCCCTTGATCCTTACTTCATAATGCTGAGTGCTCAGCAAGGGGGGGGGGGGTCAAGTGCCAGTTTTTTTTAAGTGTTTGGAATGACTCGCCCAAGGATTGGAACCTAGTCTCCCGATTCATTTGCCAACTCTTTAACCATTATGCTATTTATACTGTATATTTCTACTCGTGAAAAAGTCGACACTTTATTTATTTCTGTTCTCATTGCATTAAGTATTTACGCATTCGTCGAGCGTGTATATCTCATTTTTATTTACGGCTCTGCTGCGTGGCAAACGCTGATATATGAATAGAAAACATGAAGTCAGTAAACATCTTTAATAAGTCACGGTAAATGTCTTGTTACTTATATGCAGCGTCACTAACCAAGTGAGAGATATTTTGACCATATTAGTTTATTGGGTCGTAAAGTTAATGAGAATGCAGTTGGGACACGTGAGAAAGTCTGACGGCTTTTAGTGTTGTAGAACATGAGTTATTTTAGGTATAGAGACACTCGTTTTTTTTGTTTCATTTTGTTTTTGTTTTGTTTTTTTGTTTTTTGTTTTTTGTTTCTTTTTTAAAAATTACAACCTTGACTCAAAAGCCGGGGTTTCAAGCTAAACAATACAGTTCATCGTTTCAAATGCGAATCTTCACGTAAACTATAAGACTATCTCTTATAATAACGTGTATTGGTATAAAAGAAAGTACCCACTTCGTCATGGCCGCCGTATCTGAAATCTGAAATTGCGAACCGATGTTAATCTAAAAAAGTCTGCAATTATATTTTAGGCTGTTTTTTTTCAAATAATTTGTTTTTAACAATTTGTTTGGTTTTATTTATTAATTCCTTGGAACAGAAAACAAAAAATACACTTTGAAACGAAACTAAAATAGGAATAATTATTTATTAACATTTAATTCCTAAAAAGAAAACAGCAGATGTTCATATAAGCAAGTAAGGAGATTGATGGAGACCCAGACTGGTAGCGGCGGCCAGAAGCATTTTAGACGAGGAAACGCCACAGCCGTACACACAAGCTTTTATGATAGTAGATTCAATCGGCTTTACATACGTACACACACCCACGAATACACATAGCGGATTAGATGTTTCGTTAGTGAATTGTCATCACAAACGACCACTAAGAACTTACAAATAAAAATAAAATATATCATTTATTAAATTGCGTGTATTGTTGTGTGTTTTACTGTAAACTCTCTCACAGAAGCTGCTACAACGACTGGATGAACGATAAGAACAGCCGAATTTGCCCAAACTACTTTTTCATTCAAGTCGAGTGTATCCCTCATCTCTTTGCGGTAAAGCACATAACGCTATAAACTCTTACCAATAAAGTTACAGTAATTTTAACGTTTAGACTGATTAAAGTATTTAAGTGAATATTTTCGAACTTGGAACTCTTTACTGTTTCCAATTGTGCTGGAATTCTCCTTGCAGCTAAAATCAAGCAAAGCCAGCTCAAAAACAAAGGTGGTTGATTATTGTGCAATCCTTGCTTTACAACAGATTCTCCGCTCAGACATCTTTACAGGGGGTATCCATTGTCTCTCGCAACTAAATGGAGGCTTCTTTCATATTTTCTGTTCTTTTATCGCATCGGCCATCCAGTCTTAACTACTTACCAGCCCTTTTTCCAATTATTTACTTTTTATAGAGTCTTTCAATGTTATCCTCGGGTGCATGGTCATTATCTTCCTGGTTCTTTTTGGTTTAGTTTATGAAGGATCCAAACTATCTGCCCAAGTATGTATTATTTTTATTAGATTTCTGCGATATAATCTAGTTTCTAGGAGTTTTCTTGTTCTCCCCTGGTATTAATTTTAATCACCTCTTTCATCGCTGCTGATTTGATGGTGTTAATATTATTACATATGTGTGTTAGACTGGCGCAGGCTCAGACGAAAAATAAAACAATATTAGATTAATCATGAATATAGAAACATAATAGACTCTTTAAACTCGCTCGTTGCACAAATGTGTTGTAATGACTAACGTTTTGCCCACACAGAAGGCCGCAATCGTTAAACTTACATATGACACGAAAATTAAGACGCTTGATTGAATCTTGCGTTATTAAACGAAACAAAAATAATATTCTAAAGCAGCTTGGGTCTTAACATTTCCGATATCACGACTACACTAATCCCCGGCGAAAAAACTTGACGAAATACGTTCTCTATTATCCCATGTCTCTGATCTTCACCATATTTGTATGCATACTCGATCCAATACTTTTACCTCACGCATACTGCACACGCAAACATATACCTGTCTGGTTCTGAGTTTCCCTACACTTCATATATCCTTCTTACACGCATTCGATTTGTTCGTTGCTATGAACTCATTACTACATTGATACTCCATGAATCTCGCTGTATATAAGGCTGATTTTCTTTCCAATAAAGCTTTTCTAAACAAAATGATTAAGATCGTCTGAATAAACCGAAATATCAGTTCTATTTATGGATGAGTTTGTCTTCTTATAGTTACTAGTCTGTTGTCATGCTTACCTACTATTCCATTTACTGAACATTCCATTTGGTCTGAAATTACATTTCATGTTTTAAACTATTTAATTATATATTTATACATAAATATATATATATATACATATATATATGTACATATATATAAACATATATATATATACACATACATATATATATATAACTACATACATATATCTACATATATATATGCATATATATACATATATATGCATATATATACATATGCATATATATATATATATATATATATATATATATATATATGTATAGTTTCGGAAATTTTGAAGTCATTAAAACTATATAAAAACACACTTTAGTCCCAAGTTCTTTCAGTGGATAATTATTTTCTTGTAAGCCAATTTACTTTTGAGAGTCACTATATAAGTTTGCTACAAAGAATTTACGCTAGTCTTAACATTATTTAAGAGATCATCAGTTGTTTACAATGAAAAACTGTTTCATGGATACACACATATATATATATATATATATATATATATATATAAAATATAAGTGTTATTACAGTTTTGAGAGCGTTGTTAGGAGAATTTTTGAGTAACCATTTATCAGACGCGTGAATATATATCAATAAATCAAAATTTATTTAATAATTTTTTTTTATATATTTTATAAATCCCAATTTTCGGTTTAACAAACCATTACAATGGTAAACAGACATCGTATTTTTTTCTTTTTTTTCGTGGTGAAAATCTAACGGCGTGGCCGAAGATTGGCGATCTCCTCCGATGTTATTAAGGAGTTCGTTTATATGACCGGTTCTTGTAGTGAATGCGCTAGAAGGCTTGAGATTAATAATGTATATATATATATATATATGTATATATATATATATATATATATATATATATATATATATATATGATATATATATATATATATATGATATATATATGATATATATATATGATATATATGTATATGATATATATATATGATATATATGTATATGATATATATATATATGATATATATATATGAAGATATATATATGATATATATATGATATATATATATATATATGATATATATATATGATATATATATATGATATATATATATGATATATATATATATGATATATATATGATATATATATGATATATATATATGATATATATATATATGATATATATATAGGATATATATATATATGTGAGATATATGATATATATATGATATATATATGATATATATATATGATATATATATATATGATATATATATATAGGATATATATATATGTGTGAGATATATGATATATATATATATGATATATATATGATATATATATATATGATATATATACATATGATATATATATGATATATATATACATATGATATATATATGATATATATATGATATATATGATATATATAATATATATATATATGATATATATATAATATATATATACATATAATATATATAACATATATATATACATATAATATATATACATATATATATACATATAATATATATACATATAATATATATACATATATATACATATAATATATATAATGTATATATACATATACATACATGTTAACAGACTAATGATCTAATGTTTTGTTCGAGTGTGAACAGGAACTCGCCAAAACTGCTAACGTTTTTGACTCCATGAATCTTTCTAAGGCATGTGAAGCCTTATGCAAACTAAAATTAGTGAATTTATTTAGAAACTCGATGAGAATTTTTTTTAAGACATTTCAGTATTTTTTCTCCTCTCTCATGTCGAGCTTAATTGATGGTTGGTTTCTTTCGAATGAGTAAAAGCTTGACTAATGGGGAGGCGCAGGTTGCAATTGTAGACAGCGAGGATGGCAGTGTTTTTGACTAATATGTCACTGAATTCTTTTTTTAGGTGTCTGTTTTACTAAGTGTTGGTAAATAAATGGGGGAGGAGAGGTGACATGTAAGGCCACTAGTCTTAGTCTTACTAATCTTCGAACAGAACATTAGATCATTAGTCCGTTAACAGAAAAAGATGGATCAAAAAAAAAAAAAAAAGGAATTGTCTCTCTTGTTTAATAAAACATGCCTCATTGAACACAGTCTGCTTAAGTATACAAATATATATATATAATATATATATGCATATATATATATTATACATATATATAATATATATGCATATATTATACATATATATAATATATATACGCATATATATATTATACATATATATAATATATATATATGCATATATATATAGTATGCATATATATTATACATATATAATATATATATGCATATATATTATGCATATATATTATACATATATAATATATATATATATGCATATATATATTATGCATATATATATTATGCATATATATTATACATATATAATATATATATGCATATATATTAAGCATATATATTATACATATATAATATATATGCATATATTATGCATATATATTATACATATATATAATATATATATGCATATATATTATGCATATATATTATACATATATATAATATATATATGCATATATATTATACATATATATAATATATATATGCATATATATTATACATATATATAATATATATATGCATATATATATATTATACATATATATAATATATATATGCATATATATATTATGCATATATATATTATACATATATATAATATATATATGCATATATGTATATTATACATATATGTATACACATGTATATATATACACATATATAATATACATATACATATTATACATATATATATATATATACATATACATATATATATACATATACAAATATATATATATACATACATACATATATCTACACATATAGATAGATATATATACATATACATATATATACATATATATATATATGGGAAGAGAGACAGAGTTAGGTTTCATTATTCTTTAAGAACCGCATCCTGCACTTCAAAATACGATTGTCTGGATTATGAAACAGTGTAAACCTTTATTTTTAAAGTCGAGTCTTCAAAACTTCCGGTCGACAACCGAAGGTGCACATGCGCGTAAACATTCGCAATTTTGTCTCGTTTTTTCTCCACTTTTTCTTTTTGTTTATATTTTTATTTTACTCTTCTGTTTCACTCCAAGAAAAAGAGACTCTAATTTCAAACTAAGGAAAAGGGTTATTCAAAATGGCAGTTGTTCTCTTTTCAAGTGTTGGAATAACTGATTCAGCACTGCCAAAGCTTTTTAAAAGTGCAAATCAACACCAATGCACGGATGTTGTCCGCTTTTTTGTTCACACACACACACACACACACACACACACACACATATATATAGAGAGAGAATTTTACAGTCAGAATGATATACTTAAGTAGGATATAAATTTGCAAGTATTAACCCAATTTTAAAGATAAGGGTGGTTAAGTCAAATTTATAAAATGATATACTACAAAATACTACATGTATCAAATTAGCTCAATGTCAGAAATTTTAGGTCTAACAGAGCTATTGTAGAGTACATTGAAATAAATTAATTTATAACATATTTATATCAGTTTCATGAATTCAACATAAAAAACTTTCTTGTGTACAATTGTTTCTCAGACGAACACTTATTTTTTTAATTCAAATATGGCTTTCTTCAGCACCGACTTCATAACATCACAAATTATTCATCCTTAACAAACCCAATTATTATAGAAAAACACATATACAAATATTAATAATAATAATTCTTATTATTCAAAAAATTCACGAGTCTACATGAAAGGCTATTCAAAACCTTAGACATATCCCGAAACAGATGTACCAAAATGAATGACAAAAGTGAAATCCCTATTGATACAAAGAGACATCAAAAAGGTAACTATCCTAGACAACTACAGACCAATAACCTGTTTATTAACAATATAGAAGATACTAACAACACAACTACGAGAACAAATCTACCACTCCCTTAATTATCGTGGACTACTTCCTGATGAACAGAAAGAATGCCTGAAAGGAAAAAATTGACGCATAACCTGTTATACATAGATTTAAAAATTCTGAAAGAGGTAGAAAGCAGAAAAAAAGAACACAGCCATGGCATGGATCGACTACAAGAAATCTCACGACAGGATCTCTTAAGCATGGATAAAGGATGTACAAAATATCAGGCAAGATCATCATTCGATTTAAAAAAGCAATGAGAACACGGAGACTGGAACTGACAGCTGGTAGAGAATACCTAAATTAGATAAGAATACAGAGAGGCATCTTCCAATGGGGATTCTCTATCGTAGTTACTGTTCATCGTAGCCATTGTGTCACTTATCAACATACTCAGGATATGTCAGGCCGGATACATGTTTAAGAATACAGAAGAAAGAATAATCCCCATCAGATATACAAACGACCTGAAACTATTTACGAATGGTAAAATGGACCTGAAAATGCTAATAAACACGACTAGAATCTTCAGCAAGGACATTCAAATGGAATTCTAGAATGGAAAAGTGTGCACTGCTAGAGGTGATAAGGGGAAAACTGAGGGAAGCGGAGAGTATGGAACTACCCAATAACGGAAAGATGAGGACACTAGGCGGACATGATACCTACACATATTTGGGAGTTCTGGAAGCAGACACAATGAAATCAACAGAAATGAAAGAGAAGATTGGAAAAGAATTACTTGAGAAGAAAAAGAAAACTCCACGAAACTAAATTATATAGCAAGACCCTAATAAAAGGAATCCACACCTGGGCAGTGTTAATAGTAGGATATTCTGGACCATTCATAGGCTAGACCAAAGAAGAACCGAGGCATCTTGACTAGAAGACTAAGGAAAATAATAACCATACTAAATGCACTACACCCTAACCCTAAACCCTAACCCGAACCCTACCCCTAAACCCTAACCCGAACCCTAAACCCTAACCCGAACCCTAACCCTACCCCTAATCCTAACCCACTAACCCTAACCCTAACCCACTAAACATAAACCATAACCCTAACCCGACATTCGAAAGATGATACCGACTGACTCTCCGTGAAAAGAAAAGACGGAGGAAGAGGACTAGTAAGTATAAAAGACTGTTTTAATGACACAAAAAATAGAAAAATGCATAACACAGAACATAGAAAGGCTAATCATCGCAGCAAGAGACACCGTAAAAATGAACAATACAGAGAACAGAGAAACAATGGCTACGATAAAGACACCTAACCAGAAAAACGGAATCACTACTAACAGCCGCAATAAACAACGCGATTAGAACTAACTATATCAAAGCTGAGATAGCAACAACTCAGGAAATTAGCAAATGTAGACTTTGTAGACAAAGAGACAGAAACGGTAAACCACATAATAAGTGAATGCAGCAAACTTGGCCAAAACAATATAAGAACAGAAACGATTGTGTGGGGGAGGCAGTACACTGAGAAGTATGGAAATAACTGCATGTCGAACACTTACACAAATAGTTCAACCAGAAACCTGAGGCAGTACTGGAAAACGAAAAACACAAAATCCTCTAGGACATGGAAGTACAAACAGATAAATTAATCCAAGCAAGAAGACCGATGAGTTTGCAGTAACTTATGTTTTCATGTATGTGAGATTATTGGAGCGAATTAGATTTTGTCTGTGTGTGAGTGTGCCTGTGTGTACATATGCTGCCGTGTTTCTATTTTTGTTTTGCTGTTGTTTCATGCCTTCACGAACTGTAAAATAATGTTGTCGTTGTAGAGATTAACTCTATTCCCGCGTTTTTTTTTCTTTTTAGGTAACATAACATTAGCGCAACTAATGGATGTGCTCCCTTTCAAGAACGACATTGACATCATCGAAGTGCCCGGCAGCGTCCTCCTCACGATACTGGAACATTCCGTGAAGAATTATAACCCAATAAAAAGACAAGGGAAATTCCTACAATATTCAGGTGAGTCGAACCCTCGAATATACACACGGAATGTTACTTACCTCTTTAAACAAGTTGATGCTGTTTTACCTGATGTTCTATTCATTGCTCGTCCGTTCGTTAATAAGTTCTCAGAATAATTAGTAGGATTATTAGATGCCGCCTGATCGTCCAAGGATCCGGACCTTGGAGTAACTCCCAAGGAAGCTGACCTATCAACAGGTGCGAAATACCGGAGCTGCTGTATTGTTATTTGGTAAATGGAGTCTGGACCGTGCAATAATAACAAAATATAAATCTAATCATGAATGCATCAATATATCAATACAAAATAGTCACTTGATTTAATTCTATTCAAACTTTACGGGGTAAGATAATGTTAAATTATTGGATGCAGCTGAATGATCGCAGGGTCATGGGGGTAAAGCGATGGTCTATCTTAATATATGGTTTATTGCGTGATAATATTTTCAGTTTATATTCGACATTTAGCATAGTTTGAGTTTGGAAATACCGTAAATGAATGTTCATGATGTTAGTTCTGTGATCGTGGGATTATTTAGACTCTTTATCTCTGGACCGTGTTGCTAGTCACTACACTGTCGTTTTTTCTATTAATTTTTAGTAGTAGTAGTAGTAGTAGTAGTAGTACTTGTTGTTGTTGTAGTAGCAGCAGTAGTATTCTCTTTCTTTTCTCTTTCAAAGAAAATCCGGCTTTTTGGTTTGCCAGAAGCAAAAAAATAACCTTCTCATTTACCCGTCAATGTACTGGCGTCGTCTTCTTCTTCTGCTTCTTCTTCTTCTTCTTCTTCTTTTTCTTTTTCTTCTTCTTTTTCTTCTTCTTCTTCTTCTTCTTCTAATTATTATCCTTTTATTATTATTATTATTATTATTATCATTAGTAGTAGTAGTAGTAGTAGTAGTAGTAGTAGTAGTAGTAGTAGTAGTAGTAGTAGTAGTAGCGAGAATAGGCTTTCTTCTCTCTTTCAACTGTGACCCGGCTTCTTGGTTCGCAAAAAGCAAAAAAAACACTTTCTCATTTTCTCGTCTCTTAACTTAAATTTTATATCCTCTTTCTCCTTCCCCATAATCCATCCCTTCCCCGATTATACTAGGAATCTACCTTCTTATGAATTGGTCTCTATGAATGACGTAGATATATTTTAAATATTAATTTATAAATTAAAAAAATAATTCCCGGCCGGTTAGTTGCGTCATAATTTCATAAGAACTTTCATCATCATTTTCTCATCAGGATAGCGATGGGGGGATATATTACCACAAGGCCACCTGTATGCTAACCTTGCGTCGCAGCAGCTGATTTTTTTAAAATGTTATTTCTCTCTTAATCACATGGCATCACAATTCTTATGAATCAGCAAGTGATGCTTTATTGCGTTGTTTGATTCTATTTAATTGGAATTGATTTACCTGATTATTTTTATTTACAGTCAGGTAATCACAAAAGTGCGCACGTGAAGGTTGTAGAACATCCTCTCCCCCTCTCACTCTTTCTCTCTCTCTCTCTCTCTCTCTCTCTCTCTCTCTCTCTCTCTCTCTCTCTAAAAGAAACATGCTCTTTAGCTCCAAATGGAGTTGTTCACTCCATCTCATAAAGCAATGCGAACAACTTTTGTGATGGATCAGACGGGATGAACCCGGCACACCGAAGTAACTGATGGGTGCCCCAATATCAAGTTATCATCATCACGGACGCCTCCAAATAATCACGTGATACTTTTCTACCCATTCATGGCGTCTGTATTTCTTAGATCCTTTTTATTTGATAACATGGCGTACATACACATTTGGAGACAGTAAAGAATCCCATTCCTTCACTCCATACCCTGTGCAAACAAATCTCTACAGAACAATCTGATCGTCATGACATTTTTAATAAGGGGTCGATATTATAATAAGAACGATCCCACTAAATGTTTACAGTTGGCCGAAAAATGGATCCGGATCTAAGAATCGGTGTTTTAATAGTATGAATATGATCGTTGTAGTAAAATAAACGTTTAGTTTTTATGACAGAAGAGAAATGACTAATTTATGTAGAACTAGTTTATCGCTAGTATATTTACTTAAACTTTGTTTTGCCTTTCTTTTCTTAATTCCTTTTCCTTTTCCAAAATAGTATTATCATTGTTTAAATCAAAGGGAAGTAACTCTATATGCATGCTTATACATCTATATTATCCAATTATGTCACATTTTACTGTAGACATGACGGTATGCTTAAACATTTCCCTTATAATGAAAAATGTAAGCGTGGTGCACTACAAATTATGATTTGGACACCAGACACTTATTATATTGGACACCACGCACTTATTACGCATATTCGGCACCATACACTTATAGTGAACACCATCAACTTATTATATTGAACACCATCCACTTATATTAGATACCATACACTTATCAGTAGAGGTGTACGATATTCAATATAATAAGTGCATGATGTTCAATGCAATAAGTCTTTAGTGTCCAATATAAGTGCGTAGTGTCCAATATATGAAAGGTATGCTGTTCAATATTGGACACTATGTACGTACATGTGACACTATACAATTATCATAATGGACACTATACACTTATTACGTATATACGACACCATACACTTATAGTGAGCACAATACACTTATTATATTGAACACCATCCACTTATATTGGACACCATACACTTATTACGTATATTAGACACCATACACTTATATTGCACAATGATTGCAGGTTTTACTGCTGGCGTCAGGATATTCATCAAGACCTTCTCCTATAATGCAAAAAGTAAGTGTAGTGCCTCTGAACATTATTACTCGGACACCATGCATATATATTGGACACCATACCTTGTTATATTGGGCACTTCACACTTATATTACCCAAATATGTCAAGTTTTACTGGAAATATCAGGATATCCACCAAGACTTTCGATAAAATGCAAAAAGTGTGTTGTCTACACCCATTATGATTTGGACACCATATATTTATTATATTTGACACCATACATTCATTAAACTAAGCACTATGTACTTATATTGGACATCATACACTTATTATAATGGGCAATATATACTTATATTGCCTAATTATGTCGGGTTTTACTGAATACATCAGAGTTCCCTGATAATGCGTAAAATAAGGGTTGTGCATTCACGCATAAAGATTTGGACACCATATACTTATTATATGTGACACCATATACTTATTATATTAAACACCATACACTTATTAAATTATATTATAGACCATACACTCATATTGGACACTATAAGCTTATTATATCGACAACCATGGATTAATTATTATATTATACAATTATATCAGGTTTTACTGCATATGGATCAAAACGTTCCCTTATAATGCGAAAAGTAAGTGTAGTACCTCTAGACATTACTTTTGGTCACAATACTCTAATCATATTGGACACCATGCACTTAAAGTTATAATATTGAATACCATACCCTTATTATATTAGACACCATGCACTTATATTAGACACCATGCCCTTATTATATTGCACACCACGCACTTATATTGTGCACAATACCTTTATTATATTGGGCACCACGCGCTTATATTGGACACCATACTCTTATTATATTGGACACCCTGAACGTATATCGGACGCCATATCCTTATTATATTTTACACCCTGCATTTATATTGGACACCATACCCTTATTATATTGGACATCATGCGCTTATATTTGGCACCATACCCTTATTATATTCGACATCCTGCATTTATTATTGTACACCCTACTCGTATATTGGGCACCATACTCTTATTATATTGGACACCATACTCTTATTATATTGGACACCATACTCTTATTATATTGGACACCATACTCTTATTATATTAGACACCATACTCTTATTATATTGGACACCATACTCTTATTATATTGGACACCATACTCTTATTATATTAGACACCATACTCTTATTATATTGGACACCATACTCTTATTATATTGGACACCATACTCTTATTATATTAGACACCATACACTTACTATATTGGACACCATGCACTTATATTAAACAGCATACCCTTATTATATTGGACACCAGGGACTTATATTGGACACTAAAGACTTATTGCATTCAACATCATACCCTTATTATATTGGACACCACGCGCTTATATTTGACACCATACCCTTATTACATTCGACATCCTGCACTTATTATTGGACACCATACTCTTATTATATTGGACACCATACACTTACTATATTGGACATCCTGCACTTATATTAAACAGCATACCCTTATTATATTGGACACCAGGGACTTATATTGGACACTAAAGACTTATTGCATTCAACATCATGCACTTATTATATTAAATCCTATTGATAATTATGTCAATATTTACTGCAGACATCAGGCCATGCATCAAGACTTTTTCTTACAATGCAAAAGCTACTCGTGTTGTGTCTACACATTATTATTCATCGTCGATGGACACAATTTTCCCGTCGTCCTGACGAACTTGGGAAAGTGTATCAAGAATTGTCACACACTGAAATGCACTTTCAGATTTATCTCTCGGCTTCAGATTACAACGAAGCACGCCACCCGCGGGGATACTTTCCATGTTACTATTTATATTCTGAGAAAATTAAACAGCCAATAAATGAGTAAAATTAAAATAACGATTAAAAGTAAAACGTTATAATGCGCACTGCCCATACATGTCGGCGTATTATATTGCTTGTCGTAAACATTCAGTGTATTAATTATTCAGATGTAATTAATTCTTCGCAGCGACATTTTTTTAGTTTCGTTCATATAAATAAGCTAAGCAAACATTGATTTGCAAATTACCTCTTTCTTTTCTCTACACCTGCGGTGTTTAGCCATTTATATCGGCTCGGCGTAGTCTGACGTTTAGTTCAATTGTAGTATAAATGCCGTTGGAATATCTCACTCATTTCATTTGGTTTTTCGCCAAACTTTTAGATAAAATTAATTATTGGTTTTAAATTATATTTATTGCTCCGAAGTAAATTTCTACTTAGCTATTGAAAATCTATAAATATGAACTGTTACTCGGGTTTCAGTTCGTAGCTGAAACCTCACTGTAAATCTATTATATGTCACATAATTAAGCTAACCAAACGACTGTTTTATCCTGTGGAGATAGTTGATAGTATTAACAGCCCTCGTCAATCATACCATACAACACATTGATTCTCATAAATCATGTATGTAATTTACTTTGAAATCAAATTACTCCTACCTAATATTCAATAAATATTTAATTCTCTACTAGAAAATGTGCACACGGTTGTCTCTACCAAGTGACAAGAGCCAGCTTAAATCAACACGGAAGCCAAAC
>OY744520.1:203155339-203165339 GCA_963556195.1 Sepiola atlantica | reverse complement strand
TATTTATTGCTTTAAAAACAATTAAATTGCTACAATTTTAAATAAATAAAGAAGAGACATGTTTGTTTTATTTATTTAAAAAATATTTGGCTGAAAATGACATTTTTTTACGGAACAAGAAAGAGTAATTTCTTTTTAATAGTATCGACTCTCACAGTCATTTATTATTTCAAAATATTATTATTATTAACAGTCAATTACACAGATTGATATAGAAAGCACCGTGGAATTTCCGTAGGGGTCTTACTAGTCTGTAAAAATACACTTGTAACTTCGTTTGTACACATCACCTCACATACACATTTTGATTATTGAGAAATATTCTGTGTCGCTGGTTGTCAAAAAATTAGATTTTACCCATTTCAGAGTTCCTATTTACGAGGGCAAAGTTAGACACACGGTTGGTTTTTGATGTGGGAAATATTCAGCAAAGTTTATCCCAAAGAGTAGAGGCAATACCGGTGTGAGTGGACCTCCTAGGAATACCAAGTAGAGAGAGAGAGAGACTAACAACGTCTCATCTGTAAGAAAAGGGGCTTTAATTAACGTAAAAGATCATTCTCACAAGATTTCGAAGTCGTTTTTGGACTCTGTCACGGAAACAGAGAGTGCTCTGAGCTACGCCTCTCCAGATGTGGCATCAATACTCAGTCTTAAGATGTACCTGACTCTGATATAGGTAGAGGATTGCATCAGGAATCAGGTACTTTCTGGAGCGGAAGAATGATCAAACCATTTTTTTCAGCGATCGTAGCAACAGATTGGGTGTACTTCTTTAAATTTTAGAAATGGAAAAAAGTCAGTCCTAAGTAAGAGGCTTCCTCTAGAAGAGAACCATTCATTTTGACGGAAGCAAAGCAGAAATCCAGATGGTGATTATAGAAGGGGTAGGAGGGTAAATGAGATAAAATGTGGCGGGATTATGGAAATATGGGGAGGAGAAGTGGTTGTAGGAGGGCAATTAAAACCGTATTATTATTAGTAGTAGTTGTAGTAGTAGTAATATCAACAGTAGAGTAAGAGTAAGAAAATGACGTAATAAATAAATGACATAAATATAGAAGAAAACGTAAAGGAGAGTAGCAGAAGTTTATGTTTGGTTGTGAAGGACGAATGAGTCGAGAAGTAGCGTGAAAAGGGGAATAGATAAAGTAGTAGCAGTTGTAGCAGCAGCGTAAGAGAAAAAGAGTAAGAGGATGACGCGAATAAATAAATGACGTAAACAAAGACGAAAAGGAAACGACTAAAGTGGTTATACTTGCAGCGGCGATTTAAATTAGTGTTGGATCGATTAATCGGTATTGGAATCGAGAATCGGAAAAATCGGAACTTTTGGGGGTATCATATTTTATGTTGGTATGTTTCTTGCTTGTCACTGGGCACATTTCATATATACATGAATGATTAATTAAGTCGTTAAAAAAATAATAGCCGATCTCAGAAAAATATATTTATTCATGAAAATGTTTCTCACCTCTCCAATACTCTGTTGGAGTGCTGACAGCAAGCGTCATAGAAATTTCTTTGACACTTTAACGTGCATTTTGCTGAACAAGTGCTTACAATTGTTCATTGTCAAAATTACACAGCTCTTCTTTATCTTAAAGGTTCTCATCTCCACTACGGACTTTCTAGAACCACCTGCGCCCTGTCTGATCGCTTGTGCATCGATCTCCACATGCTCTTATGATATTAACAGAAGTTTTGAAGGCATTGTGCCTAAGTTTAACTGATGCAACATAAGAAGGCGAAAATCATACTTTAGCATGTTTATTATTGAGGGTCTTCTATGCTTTAAAAATACTTTCTATCCGAATAAAAGTTACACATTATTATTGAGAACACGTTAATTATTATATATGTAAAAGATTACCAGGAATAAACTACAAATTATGTGTTAAAATACCTTTTTAACCCCCAGCGCTTCAGGCGACTATTATTTTTTGTAACGACCTAATAGATGGTGGGAGGAAGAACGGGCAACGCAAATAAAGTGGAAATGATAAGAGAAGTGGTGAGAGGAATGGAATGATGTGAATAATTTTAAGAGAGAGGAAAGGGGGAGAAAAGAGAGGGTGGAGAGGTGGGAGTGAATCGAGAAGGTGGAAGAGAGGGGAGGAGAGGGGGGAAAAGAGAGGGTGGAGAGGTGGGAGTGAATCAAGAAGGTGGAAGAGAGGGAAGGAGAGGGGGAGAGGCGGAAGATAAATGCGGTCTATTTCAATATTTCTAATTTTATTTTATCTTTTTATAAAAAATATTTGAAAGTTCTGAATAGGGTAGAAGAGGAGAGACAAGGGTAAAGAGAAGGGCGGTTGAGAGACAAAAGGTGGAGGGAGAGGAAGAAGGGGAGATAAGTAGAAAACAGGGTGAGAGGAACGAAAGATAGAAAGGTAAAGAGAGAAGGGGTCTCTTAGGACATCCCAAGAGAGTTTCATAAATATTTGAAAATTCCAAAATGTTTTTATAAATATTTGGAATTTTTGTAAGGTTTTCAGAAATATTTAATACTATATATATAAGCACTGACCCAACAGGTCACAGCTGGTTTAGTTATAATATTAAAATGCAACCAATTTGTGTATGGGCTAATTTCATTGGGCCATCAAGAACGACATCAGGGGCATATACGACAACATTCGGAGCCTATACAGCGACATGTAGGCTATAATCAGCGACATCTGGTGATCATACAGCGACATCTAAGCAACACACAGCGCGATATATGTACAGGTAAAAACTGAAATTACTCTAATGAAAACTGTCCGTCATCACCGCGAAACATTTCTCAGCAATTCTTACATTTAAAGACTTCAAAATTCATAAGAATTTACACAAAAACAGATATCATATTCGGACTTAAGTTAACTTAGTCACAGCATTTCCAGAAATTGGATGTTTTGGTAAAATTTAATTATTTCACTCACTTACAATGGCCACCGAATGTGACCTCATTGAATCATCTGCTATTTGCAACCAGTTCCCCAAAAAGTGTGTACCCTTGTTTACAGGAAATAACTTGCTATTATTAGAAAATATTTATTTCATTCAATTTTATTGCAAAAATAAAATCAGTGTTTTTTTATAAATAGATTAAAAATATAACAAACTATAATTTATAAAAAAAACAAACACTAAAAGTTACTTTTGTTAAATAATAAAATTGGTGCTTTTATAAACATTATTTTTTTGTTTAGATGTCAAAATTACAATTTAACAAACTTTTTCTTTCAATTTACAATTTAACAAACTTTTTCTTTCAATTTACAATTTAATAAACATTTTTTACTTTCAATTTAAAATTCAACAAACTTTTTTGCAGTGTTGTTTTTTTATTTAAAAAAAAACAATTAAAAAAATTTTTAAACGGTAATTTTTTGTTCAGATTAAACATTTATAATTCACTTTTTTACACATCATAGTAAACGATATAGTATATTATCGAATAAGTTTTTATTGATACGACAGCGCCATAAAAAATCTTGCAAATGATTGGAAAAAATACTTTGGTTTAAAGTAAAAAAAAGGTTGTTAAATTGTAAATGAAGAAAAAGTGTGTTAATTTGTAAATTGAATGAAAAATGTTGTTAATTGTAATTCTTTCATAGTGGACAACATTTTCGAGGCGCCGGGTATAAATAGCAGACAACTCATTGACGTAAAAAACGCCAGCCATTTTGAGTGAACTGATTCAATTTTACAGATGTGTTTCTTAAAACCGTCAAAAACTACTTTAAAATTTCAAGTCTCTCAAGGACAAGTATTTTTTTATTAGAATGTTTTATAAACAAACTTATCAATATAAGATATTGCTCGATAGATTCAGCGATAGAAAATGAAAAGAAATCATGACCATATGTTTATTTCTCACCTAAATGCACACATTTGGTGAAGTGTCCGTTTATCCCACATAGTACACGGTTGCATCTACGTTATACATTATGTGCATATATATTACTTATTATTGACTGTATATACTCGAGAAAAGATGCGTTTGATAACCATATAGGGCCTTGTTTTCAAGTGTACCAAACAGATATAGAGACAGAAACACCTTAAATATGATATATTGGGTTGGCTAAACAGTTCGTTCGTTTATTTAGGAAGGGAGAACCAAAATAGCAAGTTTAGAAACATAAAAAAGTTTATGCAATTCGTTTTCCACGCTCGATTTGGAAATCTTGAGACTGTCTGCGATTTGTCTGGTTGTCAAACGACAATCTTGTTCAACTACGGCTTTCACTTGGTCACTGTCGATCATCTTTGGCTGACTAAAGTGAGGAGCATATCTCACTGATTGATCGCTACTTTTCGTTATCGAGCAAACCATTTCTGGCACACCCGTTCTGTAACAGCATTCTCCCCATACACATAACATATCTTTATGCAGGTTTATGTAGATTTTTCCCACTTTTTTTTATTAAAAATTCATCAGATGTCGGTAGTGCTCTGCTTGATCTTCCATTTCAAGGCCTGAAATACAACCAAAAATGTAAGAACTTCTCTTCTCGGAGGTTTATTACACACTGACGTCAACATACTCGCTACACCAAATACAGGATTTGAAGAATAGGAATATAAAACGATGACATTTAATAAATGAACGAACTTTTTGGCTAACCCAATAGTTTATCCTCTAATTTATAATAAAGACTTGTTTGTATTTATTTGCATATAAATAAATATAAATTAATGTATGTACGCAAAAATATAAAACACGTGCCTTTTTTAGACTCCGGACGAACCCATTTTAAGTGGTGAGGTGAAGCGAGAAAGAAAATAGCAAATCAAACAACAATCTCAGAGTTACCCCGCCGCCTGAAATGAATTCGAAAATAAACCCTTCACTCTATAATAATTAACCAAATAATTCTTATATTCTTCTTATTTTTATTCTTATTTTTTGTTATTCGTCATACTTACCTAGAGTGTTCTGTTTTTAGAGCTACGTCGTCATATACGTTACTTCATTTATTAAATACGTTTTCATTAGATGAAGTATTACTAATTCTACATTCAATAGAATCAGGATGATGGTTGATAATGGATAGATTTTAGATGTGTGTATAAGTGTTGGGACGATTAATCGGAATCGGGAATCGACAAAATCGGAACTTTTTGAGTATCGGAATCGGAAAAAATTGAGCCTAATTTCCGATTCTAAAAACGAATTTTTTACTAATTTTGTTTTGTTTAAAACTAAATTAAGTATTACTGACACAAGTGAAAAAAAAAACAAGTGAAAATCTCACAATGAGTTTATCAAACTATTGGATAAAATACGTAAAGAGAAAACATTAAGAAATTTGTCAAATTGGAATCGGGAATTTAGAACAGAATCAGTAATTGTATCGGAATCGTAAAAAAAATATTGGAATCCTCCAATCACTAGTATGTAAATTGGATTTTCGTTTTTTGTTTCATCTTATATATTTATGTACCTCCTCTGCAGGAAGTTAGACACGAGGTCAGGTTGGGTTTTGAAAAGACTGCACACTAGGTACATGCTTGAGCAGCTCCGTCGGCATTACTCGGTAGGGGCGACTCAGGCGATAAGCAAAAATCTAACCCCTTCTTAGAGAAAAGGTAAAGCCTGGGAGGCTGGACCTCCTAGGACTGAACAGCATCATACCTCAGCCCGACAGCAACAAAGCCACCGTCGGACTGATATTTTTAGTATCCACATCATTTTATTTGCTTATATTTTCATTTGCGATACTTTCAACGTATTCAACTATTCATACGAAAAAGCATTTTATCTAAATGCTAGGTGGGAATAATTTTCCCGTCACAAATGTGACGCCCCCATATATGAGAGCGTATATATTTTTAAAATATAATTATCCACGGATACATGTTTAGTCGTCTTACGATTCATTAGCGTGGCTGACCCTAGCGAGATTCGAAACCGGGAGACTGAAGTCCAACGGTCTATCACTGAGCCAACCTCCCTAGTGGAATGAATGTCTCACTTTTTATAGATGTCACTTTATTTTTTTATATGTTTAGTTACGACACTTTGAACGCATTATTCAACTATTTATACGGAAAAGCATTTCACCTAGATGTTAGGTGGGAAGCCCGCGTATATCAGAGCGTATATATTTTTAACATTTAATCACCCACGGACGCGCGTTTCGTGGTCATACCACTCATCAGCGTGGCTAACCTTATATATGTATTTCTTTGTAGGAAATCAAAGTAAACGTCTCAATTACAAGTGTAAGCGCTATATCTAAATGAATAAATGCGAAAGTTTGATCCATTTCTCGCACTAACGATGAAGTCAAAATTGCCTGTTTCAAGTTACTTCAACATTACGCAATAAACCCACAATCTTTGTTATATACTGCGTATATATATATATATCGATATCAGTCGTAAGGTTAACGAATTTGCATATTGGTCTTGAAAAAGTAAATTTTATTAATTAACTATTATTTCAGAAATAGTGTTCTTGTTTTTGAAAGCATTGTTTATATTGGTAATTTGAATGATTAAAAATAATAATAAGCCGTTAGTACGCAATGTAATTTAGTTTTATTAACGTTTTTCTTCTAGTTTAATTATCGAAGCTATAATTCTTCATTAGAATTTTAAATAAACGTATATCGAAACCCCTTTTTTCATCTCTTTTTTTGTCTGTTTCGTCTGTTGTTGAAGCGAATATGGGATGACAGTTCTTTCAGTTCCATCGTAGCACACGGCAGCGCCAAGTTAATTGTTTTAAAAAGCATTGTTTATATTGGTAATTTGAATTATTAAAACAAATAAGCCGTTAGGACGCCATACAATGCAATTTAGACGTATTATTGCTTTTTTTAATTCAATTATTGTTTTGATTTTAATATATAAAGTAGTTATCTTTCGCACTATTAATTTATTGGTGCTTGTGCATATCAACCCTGACATTGAAATATTCAAAGAATGTATAAACTTTATTATGTACTTACGTGTTAGCTGAAAATAAGATTGTGCAGAAAAAAATTACGCAAATTCATCCAGTAGTTATTAAATTATAAGAAAAAGAAAAAAAAATGACTCCACGTACATTTTGACATTTTTGTAAACAATGGAGACCCCAAACCCCGAAATCGTGAAAATATGAGTTATCGTCCTTGACCACTGGAAAATGGTGGAAATATCTACCGAGTGATAAATCGCTTTTTATTTATAATTAAATAAATACTGGATGAATTTGCATAATTTTTGGTGTACAGTCTTTTTTTCATCTACGACGTAAGTACATAACAAAATTTATACATTTCTTTAGCTATTTTATTTTTAAGAGCGGTCTAACATGTCAGGGTTGATATGCACAAGCACCAATTTATTTACCCGCCAAGTATTTAGCGATTGTGTTTAAATGTGCCCTACTTTAGGGGCATTAGCTTGATTTTCAACAAGTAGCGATCAATTTTAAATTTGAAAGCGAAAGGGCAAATTTGTCTCTTTCTTTTCCTTTCTTTACTGTCACATTTAAAAAATAAGTAAATTCGTATCGAAATGACCAAAACGTTAATGTTTATCTATCTATATGAATACATGAGAAATATTTTATTCAGTGTATACAACAAACTTATGAATGAAAAGTTTATTATTTAAATTTAATGTTTTAAGTGTTTCAAGTAGTTGAACTTTGCCAAGGGATAGGGAACTGACAAAACCAAGTAGTTTATGAATAAAATTAATATGCAATAATTTACTGAAGCAGTCTGGAAAGATGCCAGTGTCTTGTATTATATACGTTCGCCCTGTCGATAGGTGGACTGATACCATGTCCGTCCGACAATTTGCGGCTTTGCCTTGAATCAAAAAGTAGCGAAGCCATGAGTAAGTTTATGAATAAACTGGTTTCATTGACCCTAACCCTAACCCTAACCCGACGGTCTTTAAGCAAAGTAATGAACATATTTTCTGTCTATAAATGTTTTTTATTAAGTAGGATTAAATATATTTAATGCTGGTGTATTGTGTAGTCCCCCATGTCTGGCCTTGCTCACACGTCCCTATTCCGAATTTGTGGCCAACGGTCATAAACATTTTAAAGTTTATTCGAATCATTTCATGGTTTTCAGTAATCTAGTAAAAGTGGAATTTTTTAATTGATATTTAATTTTCACTTAAAAAATTATTCCAGCAAATTGTGATACATTTTAATTATAAAATGTTTCAATTCCACCTTTTTACATGTAATCAATACTAAAGGTTATTAAGTCACATGAAATCTTTCCAGAAAAAATGTAATTATTAAATATTATGTGCACTTTTAGTTTCCTTTTAATTTATTATCAAATTTGAACTTTGACATCAGCTTTTAATTGAATTTTAATTGAAGTTTAATTGAATTTTAATTGAATTTTAATTGCATTTTAATTGAATTGTAATTGAAGTTTAATTGAATTTTAATTGTATTTTAATTGAATTTTAATTGAATTTTAATGGTGTGGCAGCCAAATTCTCTGTCTACCTATTTCTGTTAGTAGTTGCAACATGAAAGAAAAAGAACAACAACAATCTTGTTCCTCTTTGATGCTTTATTCTCTTCCGGTACCGCAGGGTTACACATAAGCTTCACATTGGTCCCCTCCGGTGGGCGGGGCAAACCGAAGTCGAAGCTTCGAACAGTGCTATCGAACACAATCAGCTCCTCTGCCAAAGAGAAAGATGTTCCTCCTATCCTCGCTACGTGTCATTTCAGACTTCCGCCCATAATACAACTTCCTGTACACGCAGCTCTAGTTCTACTCTTAACTTTCAATGGAATTTTCCATTCATTTACTTCATTTAAACTTTATGTGAAAAAAATTCTGATTCTAACCTGATTTTTACACACTCGCATCTAAACATTGCTGCATTCGAACGCGTCCCTATTGTATTTGATGGCGAGGATAATAGTCCGAACTACATCTGTGTGTGTGTGCGTGTGTTTTACTAATTGGTCATCCCTTATCAAGGCCCGGGGGCCACTCGAGAATAAGGGTTAAAAAAATTGTCGGTTGGACGATGAACGTCACCACGCGAAGATTGGAAACAATCGGCAGAAGATTACTGAAGAGGAATTGGTATTAGTTATCCAAGAGGATGGCTCAACAAGTATTTGTTTATATTAGACTTGAAGACGACCATGTTGTAGTCGGCTAGGAATCAGCTTTGTGGTATTTTGTTCAACAGATGGGACGGTGTGTGTGTGTGTGTGTGTGTGTGTGTGTGTGTGTGTGTGTGTGTGTGTGTGTGTGTGTGTGTGTGTGTGTGTGTGTGTGTGTGTGTGTTACAGAGGGTAAAGAAGAAAAATAAGCTTTTGACAAGTCTGGTCATTAACGCATATGCTCGCCGGATAAATCGAGCATAGTCTCTCTCTCTCTCTCTCTCTTTCTCTCTCTCTCTCTCTCTTTCTTTCTCTCTCTCTCTCTCTTTCTCACTCTCTCTCTCCTTTCTCTCTCTCTCTTTCTTTCTCTCTTTCTATCTCTCTCTCTCTTTTTCTATCTCTCTCTTTTTCTCTCTCTTTTTCTCTCTCCCTCTTTCCCTCTCTTTGTCTTTCTCTCTCTCTCTTTCTCTGTCTTTCTCTCTCTCTCCCTCTTTCTCTCTCTTTGTCTTTCTCTCTCTTTGTCTTTCTCTCTCTCTCTCTCTTTCTCTGTCTTTCTCTCCCTCTTTCTCTCTTTCTATCTCTCTCTCTCTCTTTCTCTCTCTCTCTTTATCTTAAACAAGCGATATGTTGGGGTTTAGACAACCTTGTACCCCACCCAAGCGTGCACCCTCCTGGCCAGCAAGCAACAAAAAGAGGGGGCGTTCTGTTCGTAAGTCCGCCTGAATGTGAGCACGTACACACGATATTCTCCATTTTTTGCTTCTTTTCTATAAATACAAAAAACAACAACAAACGCGTGGAAACAATCTCGGTTGGTAGAGACTCTGGCCGGTCGCCTGCCCTTCTGTAAAACAAACAAACAAACAAAACCATCTGTATCTCTAATCCGGGGGTGGCCAACCGTTTGTACACCTT
>OY744520.1:203147839-203152839 GCA_963556195.1 Sepiola atlantica | reverse complement strand
CAAAACTGCAGAATCACCGATATGCCGGACATTATTTTCCCTATTGTAAATAAAAAAAATTTAATGACCTGTGTATTTTTACTTCGTGAACGTCCGAAATTCGGAAGTGATTTCAAAGCGTTTCGATTACAATGTAATTATTGACTTGATTTAAAGTTAACAGGCAAAAATCCAGTATTAGAACTTATTTGAGACTCTGAACAGAAGAACGCGTCCCTGTCATATCAAAGAACCAGAAAAACAATCCATCACATGTAAATTACTTCGGAATTTCTAGTGTTATAATGATGAAGAATCATGCTGGATCTCACTCTGCACTTAAACAAATATTTATACGAAAAATATTGCTTGCGAATTATTAATCATCTAATCCATAAATTAAAGTCAGTCTTAAAAAGGGACGTAACTCTGTTTTCTTAATACAGAGTTACTTTCCTTTGTTTGAAACAAAATAATAATATTTTAGAAAAAGAAAAGGACATCGTATTAAAAGGCAATCAGTAACGAGCAATGTCAGGTAGGTACATCTAGTTTAATATATAAATTAAAGTCGGTCTCTTTCTCGACTTTTGTTAGCGATAGCTTTCTTCCTACAAAATCAATATCTGATTATGGTTCGTTTTAGTGGGTTGTTAAGAACAATAAAATGTAATTCGATTTGATTCCTTACAGAAAATGCTTTCACCAGGTCAGAATTATTTTCTATACGGACGCCATCTTAAAATAGAGACATAACTCTGTATTCGTCAATACAAAATATAAAAATAATATTTTGGAAAAAAAGCCTATTTAAAAAAAATTTAAATTACAAGTAAAAACAAGTCAATGCTGGGTATGCACAGCTTATCTAATATATAAAGTAAAGTTAGTCTGATTTTTATCACCGATAGCTATCTTTTATTATTGTTATCGAGGCTCAAAGGCTCCAGCCCCTGTCCATCGCCGCAATGTTGCATCCTTGTGATTGTTTTACAAGTACTTCAATGGAATGTGCTCCTATGAACTCGCTGCTCTAGTGCCTCCTCGACGTAAATATACTCAACCAACCTGACAATCAGCTAAATCACATCCATTCACTGTGGAGGTCCCCAGATGCTGTAGAGCTTTCTACTCCAATAGCTTATTACCTCGAGCTGCCGACCTTTGGAACTCCATCACTGCTCCATTTTCCCCTGACTGTACCAACACGTAGAAATTTAAAACAAATGTTAACAACTTACGCATACAGTGGCAACTTGCCTTGTTTGGGGTAAACTAAGTTATAAAAAACGCACGGGAACAAAGTAAATGCTTACATGAACTGTTAAATTTTAAATTTAATATTCCTATTTCGTCAAATTTTGAATTATGTATTTATTGTGTAAATTTTATATTTCCATTAAATTAATCTTTCAATTCACTAAGTGCCCATAATTTTAGATTGCATCGTCACAGCCTTTTAAACCTCAAAGCTATCTATATAGTGTGCGCAATATTTTATTTAGCTAACAAACGGCACACACGTGGATTCGATATCGACTCACTTTGAAAAGGAGGTTTTAATATCGAAATATTAGAAACTATAACATACAATTGATAATTAGGTTTAAAGTTTTGAAGACCGTGAACACTGGATGAACTGAAAGAATCTGAGTGCGAAACGAGATGATGGTAAACACAGACACGAATATCTGTTCTGAATACACGCTTTTTAAATTTGACAGTTTAAAACATTTATTTAGAATAGTAAATGTCTATATGAACTGTTAAATTTAAATTTAATATTCATATTTCGCCAAATGGTGAATTCTTGTGTCAACTTTATATTTCCATTAAATTATTCTTTAAATTCACCGAGTGCCCTAAATTTTATATTGCATCGTCACAGCCTTATCAACCTCAAAGCTATCTATATACTGTGCACAATGTTTAATTTGTTCGATATGGAGTTACTTTGAAAAGGAGGTTTTAATCTCGAAATATTATAAAAGCTTTGGCACCATATAAAATTGATTAAGGATTTTTTTAAAATCAGTAAGTAGAAAATAAAATAAAAAAGGTTACATTACATATTGTCTCCTTATGTTTACCATTGTCTCGTTTCGAAACCAGAAATCTTTCAGTTCATCCGGCACCTATCACTTTGGATTGAATCATCACAGCCTTCTTAATCTCAAACCTAGCTATACACTACACAAAATGCTTGAAGCAAACTACTACACTCTCTTTCAAATGTTTTTGTTTTCTTCTTAAAATTCAGGGATGAAAGTGACCTTTGACCTTTCCAAACCAAATGGCCAACGTGTTGTCGAAGTCCTTGTGCGATGCACAAAATGTCTCGTGCCGAAATACGAACCATTGATAAAAGAAAAACGTTACAAGGTGGGCACGTCAAGCTTCCTCATCAATGGTGGCGACGGCTACTCAATGATTGAACAGAAAATGAAACTACCTCAATTTCCAAGTAAGTGTATTCTAACAAATATTAACTCTAGAATGTCTGACTTTGTCTTCGTGGGGCGGCAAGTAGATATGGGCATCAAATGTCTCAAAATTAGATCATTTAAATATTGAGAGTGACGTATTTTATAAAATTTCTGTCTAATTGAAAAAGTTGTGCCTTGTTTTTTGGATGAAGTGAATATGAAAGCGTCTGAAACATGGAGGATGTGTATTTGTTTTTTTTCTGAGAATTCTGAAAATGTGTATGAAAGTTTTGAAACAGGGAAGATGTGTATTTGTTTTTTTCTGAATATTCTGAAAGTGTATATGAAAACGTCAGAAACATGGAGGAAGTGTATTTTTCTCTGAGAATTCTAAAAATATTACCAAAAACATGGACAACAAAACTACTTGAATGGCCCCTCGGCGTTTCCACATTTTTCTTTTTTAACTTTTATTTTTCTCTTTGTATTTTGCAAAAAGAAAATCGGGTCAATATCTTCACGCATTAAAAAACATAGGGCAATTCGAAGTAACGGAAATTTAGCCAATATTTCAAAAATGTTGTATATCTACCTGGAAATTTTATAAAATTCATATTTTCTTTAAAATAAAAACTAAAAGAATATTTGTTTAGCCTGTTTAAATGGTTTGTGCATTTTTGTGAACAATTATTTTTCTAGCAATCTCAAATGCAGCGTCTACTAGATTTTCACATTTTTTTCAAGATTTTAAAGACAAAGTTTTGTTACTATTTGGCATATTTATGTATAAATGTTGCCTAGAAAATGCATAGTGCTAAATATCTTCAAAAGCGATGTAGTCATCATAGTATTTCTCAAAAATAATTTTATATGCTTTTCAAATTACTAGAGGTTTTGTATGTGGACTAACCCTAACCCTAGCCCGGTTTTCAAGCTATAAACTAACTAAGTGACTAACCCTAACCCTAAACCTAATCGACTAAGTGAAAGTGGTAATAAATTCATTCATGGGTCATTTAAAATCTTTGAAGTGATTTATGATAATAGTATATAGAGAATTCGAAAGCGTTTTATTAGTCCGAATAAATTTGTTTGCATGTAAAACTTTGTTGAACCCATTTAACACATAAAAACTCGTCAAAATGGCTCAAAACAAGAATTTGGGTTGAATTATAAGTTAATTTTCGTTGTGTTTTGCACAGTTCTTTTTAATATATTAAGTACATTGGCTTGAATACTCAAATATCTACAATACTAGCAATATTTCTAAGATACATTCGACAAAAGGAAGTGAATTATTACTATATCCCATTATAAGGATTTTTCGGAATTTTTTAGATGAGGGTTGATTATTCGTAGAATTTCGTATTTTCGGACTACTGTTCTCATCTTGGGTGTTATTTTAACACCGTGTTGCCCGATGTAACCTCAAACAGACAGCCCTTCTTTGATTTACTGTACAAGTCGCAATAAGCCTCAGTGCATCCCAGATGGATGTCAGCAATTTTCCTATCAAACGTGATGTGTACATCATTGATCTTTTTTCTTATCTCGAACAGAAAACCCATCTTTGAGCATCGTGTCAATATCTGTGTTGAAAAGACCTTATGCCGCCTTCAAAGTGTCACGACACTCTTTACCCAACTGCAGGATCAAAGGCCTTTGAGTGGATGTTGCTGGGGCGGGTATACTTATATTAAAAGAATGCTTGTCGTCAGATAAGTAAAAATCAATAGAACAGTTTTGCACCACTTTTATTTTTACTTATAAAGATTAAAATCCAGATATGATGATACTAAGCCTTATGTTTAGAATCCTTATACTAACTTTGATCAATATCCCTTACATGATTTTGATTCTAGAAAAAACTTTAATTTAAGGCTTAAGCTTAAGAAGTCTTAAACACAATTTGAAATTCATGGAATCTTTCTTAATTAGTGTCTAATGACTATGGATCAAATTCAATGCAAATCTGAAATATTTGAATTATGGTCCCTAAAAACCCTTTTAAAATACTCAAACGATACTGAAATTTGGAGAATATTTATGAATTGATGTTTAACAGCAATTGTTAAAATTTCGCAAAATCCAAGGTATCTGAATTTTTACGAAAGGGCTTCCATCCCATTTTGCTCCCTTTGAATAAAACTAACTTAAAGTAAATATAGCTCAAAATTTGACTCTTTTCGTATAGCAACTGTGTTCTAAAATGGTTAATTAGTTTAGGAGTGAATCCTCTACATACTAATTCATAAACATACCTATCTATATCTGTATGAATTATCATGTACTTTCGTATGTTTTATGGCAAAAGTGTAGTATAGCTTACAACTGAGAAATCGAAAATAAGCAAAATAAACAAGAATAACTTTTACCAGACGATAGAAAATCTTCTAAGCCTGTTCGTAAGTTTTGTTATTTCAAAATATGTTTCGTTACTTACACTTAGTCGATTTCGTCAATCCAAAATGGCGGTCAATTTTTGGGGGGAGCTGGTCGCTAATTTCATGCTTAAAAGATAGTTTTTAAAAATAGGCTTACAGTACCACTAACCCTAAGTTCGGGCGGTTTCCAATCGGATTAGGGTAAACTATT
>OY744520.1:203135339-203142839 GCA_963556195.1 Sepiola atlantica | reverse complement strand
ATAGGAAATACAATGGTTTTCCAGCCATTTCTGACACATTGTTCTCGTAGATCTTCATATTATTCCAACTTGCGCTGATGTGCCCAGTCAAAAGTTTCCTCAAATGGAACCGTTAATTCAATGACAATCTTTTTTTTTTCAAATTAACGGACCAAATGACAATATCCGGATGCTGATCCGTTGACGTTATTTCAGTTGTAAATACGAGCCGGCGTTCTAAGTCGAATGCAACGTGCCAGTATATATATATATATATATATATATATATATATATATATATATATATATATATATATATATATATATATGAGTCAATGAAAAATAGTTAGACCTGCAAATGGAAACAGATCAATATATTGAGCTTTCCTCATCTCACAATAGGTCTAATTCTCTAAAAGTTATCTTTTAGTTATAAACCTTCATATATATATATATATATATATATATATATATATATATATATATATATAATGTACCAGATTCGACAAATAACCATAGAAACTAATGCTAAGAACAAAATAAAGTCAGTCAAACTCTTCATTTATACGACTAATGTTATCGTATATTAAATAAAATGGTATTAAAAGTATAACACCACTCTCGATTGATCTCTCTCTCTCTCTCCCTCGCTCTCTCTCTCTCTCTTTATATATATATATATATATATATATATATATATATATATATATATCTTTCTCTCACTCAATCACACACACTCTCTTTCTACCACACTCAATCAATCAATCACACACACTCTTTATCTCTTACTCATCCCACACACTCCCTCTAACTCTCTCACTCACACACTCACTTCCTCTCTATCATCTCCTCTCCTTTTCTCTCTCTCTCACACACACACTCTCTCTTTCTCTCTCTCTTTCTCTCTCTCTCTCTCTCTCTCTCTCTCTATCAATCACTAACACTCTTGCTCTAACACTCAATCAATCATTCAAACACACTCTCTCTCTCTTTCTTACATATTTTCTTACACACACACACTGGATCACTCACTCAATCAATCAACTACTGACACACTCTATCTCCCTTCTCTTCTCCCCTCCATCTCTCTCTCTTTCCCTCTCTCTCTCTCTCTCTCTCTCTCTCTCAATGAATAAACTTTTAATCTGGGCGTGTAAACTTCTAACTGCTTCTTAAATGGGGTTAACTTCGTAAAAAAGTACATTTCTGGTTGATTTTACGACGTCTCTGGTCGCCTGTAAAATCTTATGCGTCGAGAATTTTTTTTTTCTTTAAGTAAAAGCTCTATGGGGTGACCTTATGAATATGCTGTTTAGTGCTGATAACGTTTCTTCGGATACAAGAGATGAGCGATGGAACACGTGTTGACCAATTAAAGTGATTCACGATGAACTAAGAAAGATGGTGGAATAGTTCTCCCCAGCAAGAGAAAAAATGGCTAAAACTCGAAACGCTTTTGTTGTGACATTTTTATTTATGTGTTCTGCCATTTTACTTAACTCTTTCATTCATGATATTTTTTACAGCCATTCGAAGTAGCTGATCGTACTTGTTCTTGAACCACGTCCAGTCAAGTTGAGCTGACTTCCGAAAAGTCCCGTAACGACTAGTAATGGCGGCAAAACGTATTCGTCGATTTCATTGACTCTCAGCAAAGCAAATATTATTGGTCAAATTAAAATCTATGATAATTTATGAAGACTTTTCTATTTGTTGTTGTGGGACAACAGTATGCATGAAAGAGCTAAACTAATTCATGGTTGGTCAATGCTACCTGATTATAGTGTTAGGACGATTAATCAAAATCGGGAATCGCAAAAAAAGCGGAACTTTTGGGGTGTATCCGAATCGGTATCGGAATCGGACAAAAATTGTGCTTATTTTCCGATGCGAAAAACGATTCTTTTATTTTAATTCATGTGTGTGTTTTTGGTTTAAAATATAATTTTCCATTGCTGGTACTAATGATGAAATGATAAATATTTATTGATTCCAAACTACCGGTAAAACTAAAATCTATAGATCACCCATCCCACAAGTATATTTTTACGTTTGCGAAAATATATGCACATAGTATATGTGTTTTTAACGTAATCCGAAAATTTTTTAAATAAAAACAACTCTTTAGCTAAATATTTGGACATTTTGAAAGAATCGGAATCGGTAATTGTATCGGAATTGGGAATTTCAAACGGAATCGGTAATTGTATTGGAATCGGTAAAAATATTGGAATCGCCCAATTATTACCTGATTATGCAAGTTGCTTTCCGCACTCAAAGATTTTTCTCAATATGCCAGCTTTTTTATCAGTTCCGTGGTTTGTATAGTATGAAGCCTTTCTATTCAAATTGCATCTATTATTGTTTCTAGATTTTACGTGACTGTTCCTAGTGTTTATACAATTGTTGGTACTACGGTAATTTTCATGTTCCGTTGTCCCTTGAACGTTCTGCAAAGTTCCATTTATTTATTTAGTTTTTTTTCTCCCTCTATCAGCTTCACCATGTGATCAGCTGTGACGGCGAAATCTTCATTGTCTTTTCCGGTCTGCAGAGTGTTTTCATATCTGGTCTTCTGACTTGGATGAGTTTGTCTGTTTGTATTTAGAAATGCAACATGATTTTATGCGTTTCAGTTTTGAAAAACTGGCGCGAATTTTTGTATTGCATCTTTGATTTCCCTGTGTAAAATTACATCCAGAATTGACTACTAAACACATTTGCAAGCCGTATGGCGATTAGGTTTCGAATCTAAGCGTGAAAACTCATGCCACGTCTACCCACACCGAAGAGCTGTGATAAAATGAAAATAAACAGCTACATGAAAGTTTCATAAGACTGACAATTGAAGGAACACATCAAAATTCCTGGGAATAGCTAAGAAAAAGACACTTGAACAGAGAAACGGAATCTTTACTGACAGCTGCACAGAACAATACGATTATGACCAACTACATTAAAGCTAAAATAGATAAACCCCAGAAAAACAGTAAATGCAGATGGTATGGACAAAGAGACGAAACAGTAAATCACATAATAAATGAATGCAGCAAAAAAGAATACAAGAACAGACACCACTGCGTGGGGAAAGCGGTACACTAGCAACTATGCAAATGACTACCTTTCGGCCACACGGACAAATGGTACAAAGATAAAACAGAGAAACCGAAATCACGAAATCCTCTGAAACATGGAGTTGCAAACAGAGATTCATACAAGCAAGGGGGGCGGATATCATAGTAGTCAACGAGAAGGGAAAATCCTGCCAAATTTTGGATTTTACCGTTCCAGCAGATTACAGAGTGAAGATCAAGGAGACGGAAAAACGAAGCAAATACATGAAATTTGTCAAAGAATTAAAAGGGATGCGTTGCATGAAGATAGCCAACATAATACCATAGAACTACGTACAGTCCCAAGCCCCCAAAAAACTTGAAAAAAAAGACTAGGAGAAATTGGAATCAAAGGGATTACTGAGACTATACAAAGGACGACAATAATGAAAACAGTTGCAATCTTAAGCCTCGGCTGATACCACACAAAATAGTCGTGGGTCAATGAGGATGGGAATATCGAGAAGGGAGAGCACTAACCAGACCTGGAAGAGTGTGGAGAGTACTGGGACCTTGGGGAGGCTTATTGCCGCCCAACCCCCAAAGGGAGACCAATGGTCGTTACCAGCGAGTAATCAATGGTAAGCGGCTGTTGCGATACCGCAAAGTCATTTGCAACGGTTATCGAAAAGAGGTGGAGAGTACGGGAAATCTGGGAAACATTGTTTAATAATAATAATAATAATAATAATAATAATAATAATAATAATAATAATAATAATAATAATAATAATAAATAAAAAATTAGATTCCAGTGACCATGTCTTCATTCATTATTAAAGTGATCCAATTCTTTACGGTTCGTTTCATCATAACTGAAACAAAAAAATGCAGAGTTATATATCTTGGATTTTCAATTAGTGTGACTCCGTAGACGGAAAGGCGGAAATAAAAAAATAAAATTATAATATAAAAATTATAATATATAAATATATATATATATATATATATATATATATATATATATATATTTATATATATATATATACGTCTTCTATATAAAGTAGACTTGATTTTTCCCCTCTATCTTATCCTAAGATAGCCGAGAAAATTAATACACCCTACGCGAGAACAATCACTCCTACCTTCATAAACTTCGACTAATCATGTTTCCAGCAACTTTCCCTAAACAACATCATCTGTAGCAGACGCTACTACCGGCCAAGGGATATTTGTTACGACTTCTTTTCTTTCTCTGTTTGCTCAACCCTTCTTCTTCTCTGAGATAGAGAAGAAGAGGTTATCTCATGAAAGCACGTTGGCTGAAAATTCCGGACAATCAGGGGCCAACAGGTCAGCTTGACCACGCGTGATTTGACTCCCTATAAAACAAGTCACACACTTTCTTTTCACTCTTTTTCGTTTCCGCTTTCCGGCCGAACGCACACAGAGGACACCCCCCACCGGCTCAACCGAGGAAGTGAGGGAGGCAAAAGTCAAAAAGTAGGCAATCTCTTTTAATTCCTACCACGAATAGCGAACTTTTATTTCAAGCACACACACACATTACAATTGCCACAAAAATACATCAAACACGCTCGCATATACACATTCGTAAAAACATGAACTTAAACAAACCGAACATTTCACTCGTATACGTTCGTACAAACGGAACTTGTCACTCCTTAAAAATGAACTCTGTAACTGATAGCTCTACAAACTGTTTTAGCCAAATAAATTGTTTTGTTTAATACAAATGTTTTACTCTAATTATTGATTTTACAAAATACCATTCTTGTGTGTAGCTTTATTATTCTTTCGCTTTTTTTCTAATATAATTTCAGATATAATAATAATGTTTTCTTTCTTCCCTTTTGTTGGTTTTATTCTGTTAATTTTATCCACACCTGGTCGGGCCACTTCCGACGGTGGGAATGACATGCTGCAATAAAGACATCTCTCCCACAACCTTTGGTCGGGGGGCCCCACAGAGGTCTTACCCGTGTTAAGAATGTGATTGATCGTGCTGAAATAATAAAGTTATTATTTAATAACGTTATTATTTCAGCACGATCTGTAAACTGCAGAAGTACTGAGAACATATTCAGTATAGCATTATGTCGGTTGTTTACAAACGTTAGATCATTCTTTTAGATTTAGCACGGGCAACGCCGGGTCACGTGTCCTGCGAGTATATATATATATATATATATATATATATCTATATATATATATATATATATATATATATATATATATATATATATATATATATATATATATATATTCTTCTATATGAAGTAGACTTGATTTGTCCTCTCTATTTCATCCTAAAGAGTAGCCGGAAAAAATCATACACCCTACGCGAAAATAATCACGCCTACCTTCATAAACTTCGACCAATCATATTTCCAGCAACTTTCCCTAAACCACACCATCGTGCATTAAAACGTACATTGAGATCCCTACATCTTACTTGCACAAAAAAAAACGTATTCGAATGAGAGGGTAGCAGCCTCATCTCTCTCTTTGAATTAAGACCTCCTCCAAAAGCTATTTTACCAGCTAAATTAGGGCACACGTTATTTCACAGGGAACTAAGCTGGAAAACACCGTATTCAGAGGAGGCAAACGGGCCAATCAGCGCTCAGATACCAACACTGACAGAATACAAGACGCTGATAAACAAAATTTATTAACGCGCAATTATTTTTTGAATAATTGACTTCAATTGCAAGACTTCTCATCATTTTTCCGATATAGTTTCGACAGTAGCGAGAAAGACTACGAACTTACGGTTTGCGGTTTCAATTTCAAGTGTCGGCTTAAAGTTTCTTTATTTTTGTATTGTTTACATTGCATGAAATAGTTAAGATATTTAAGGATATAGTCGAAGTGTATATCCTACGCCTGGAAAACATTCTACCGACGGACAGAAAGACAGACAGACACAAATTGTCTGCCTGTCTGCTGTCTGTCCGTCAATCGTGATTTTTGTACACGTAAGAAATACGCTTCGCCCACATATTACTTATATTAATAGTTTGGGAGGGATGTTTCCGGAATAGTCTACCAAAAGATGACTGGTGTGACGTAAAGATACTGAGTGTTACGGATTCTAACGGAAAAATACGAAAACGGAGTTTTATGGGTTTTTTTTGTTTTTTAACCAGCCACATTAATGAATTAAAATGATCAATTCCGACTTCTGTCACTCTAAGCCGTTACTACTGTTACGAAGCTCCCCTCCCTATGTTAAGAATAATATTTTTAAATACTGACGTTATTTTAACCTAAAAGAAAAATTGTATTCCACCTTCCCCGTGTCAAGAATGGGTTTCTAAATAATAACGTTATTATTCAGAAATCTATTCTTAACATCGGTCCTATACATGTCAGTCTGGATTTGTGTACACGTAAGAAATACGCTTCGACCACATCTTATCTACTTTTGGAGAATATTACTTATATTAATAGTTGTTGTTTTTTTGGTACTGTTTCGGAATAATCGACCAAAATATGACGAGCGTAACGTACGGGCACTTAATGTTACGCAATCAAACGGAAAATTACAAAAACGGAGTTTTTTTTAATTATTATTTAGACAAGACGACTTTAATGAATTAAGGTGATCAATTTCCGACTTTTGTCACTGTCAACCGTTACGAATGTTACAGAAGCGCCGCCCCGTTCACATGTTAAGAATAGGTTTCTGAATACTAACGTTATATTAACCTAACAAAAATGTAGCATACGTTTTCCGTGTTAAGAATATGTTTCTTAATACTAACGTTATTTTAACCTAAAAAATGTAGCCCACCTTTTTCGTGTTAAGAATAGGTTTCTAAATACTAACGTTATTTCAACCGTAAAATTGTAGCCCACCTTTTCCGTGTTTAGAATAGGTTTCTAAATACTAACGTTATGTTAACCGAAAAAAATGTAGCCCATCTTTTTCGTGTTTAGAATAGGTTTCTAAATACTAACGTTATTTTAACCTAAAAAAATGTAACCCACCTTTTCCGTGTTAAGAATAGGTTTCTAAATACTAACGTTATTTTAACCTAAAAAAATTGTAGCATACGTTTTCCGTGTTAAGAATAGGTTTCTAAATACTAACGTTATTTTAACCATAAAAAAAGTAATCCACCTTTTTCGTGTTAAGAATAGGTTTCTAAATACTAACGTTATCTTAACCTAAAAAAATGTAGCCCACCTTTTCTGTGTTAAGAATAGGTTTCTAAATACTAACGTTATTTTAACCTAAAAAAATGTAGCCCACCTTTTTCCGTGTTTAGAATATGTTTCTAAATACTAACGTTATTATTAAGACACTTAGTGTTAACATGGGTCGTATATATAGCATTAGAAAACTTCTTTCTACCAATAAGTCTTTCTGTCTCTGTGTTTGCATGTCTATCTATCGATAAATTTGTCTATCTATCTAACTGTATATCTGTGTCATTTT
>OY744520.1:203067839-203130339 GCA_963556195.1 Sepiola atlantica | reverse complement strand
CGTCTGTTTCGTTCGCTTCTAATAATAGTTACATTTTATTCGGCTCCCAAGATAACATCGAAAGATTTTCGCTCTCACGTTCAGATCTACTACCACTGCCACTCACGTTTCCTTATATGTCGGACACATATATCTTAGTAACACCTTTATTTCATTTCTTCGACCCTGCTATTATCTGTTACCTACCCTACATTTTTCACCTAAATATGGGACACCTCAAGCACCTACAATTTCTTCTTTAGCGGTTGTTTTGGTCATCATTCCAAAGACTTTAGTTGACACTCTCGATTGACGAAATAGCAAATTAGCAGATTCACATTCAGCAAACACAGAGTGGTTTTCGGTGTTAATAAGACAATCAGTTGATAAAAGTCACTTTTACTGTTTACTTTCAATTTCTTTTTATTAGTTTTCAACCCTTACGCTTTATATAACAAAAATGCTTCCTATATCACGTCGGGTACATTAAGCTATTTATCTAACTTTCACATATTCATCTTAACCTATCGATTTCCATGAGATTACGCATATCACGTTGAAACGTGCTATTTTAGACATAGTGGATAAATAGATCGGCGTAATCGTAAAATTAATATATTTCAAACAGTTCACAGTGTTCAGGGTAATTTATATAATCGTCCATGAATATTCTGGTACCTCATTCTTATATAAACAATCAATGTTTTCGTTTTGTTTCTGAACATTCTCCATAATTTTTTTAACATGATAATAAAATGTTGCTTCCCGGTCAACGCCGGTTATATTTAACCACTTATTTTACATTTCAAAGGGGAAACAGAATAGTTAAAACGTGCGTTTGTCAATCAAAATCAGACGAGAGCGTTTTACATTCTTTGAATAAGGGAATGCATTCAAATCAATGTTCACCTGCTGTCGCGCCCGCCTAATCGTAGCAGTTCCACTGTCGGTAGCCATGGTGACGATCATTGTTGCAGCTTGACCTATTACAATCTGTTGTGAGCGCGTATTGAATTGTTGGCACAATACGTGGAAGCCTATTTATAAATAGTAATAATATTTCTTTTACAATAGTATTTCACGTGTTGTGCCAACAATTCAATATTTTCAAAAAATAAATTTCATATTTGCAAATAGCGGCAAACGATCACGGGAGACCAGGGGAGGAATGGGTTTATTGGCTGTCACGCGAGTCGACCCCATCTGTAGAAGAATGTCGATTATAAAGAGTACATTTCTGATGAATTGACTTTTAACGGATCTTTAGAATTTTTTCTTTTCTGTTTTTTTTATTGCCACACAGACTTAATGTCAGTATTAAGATACAAATAAATATAGCAGCTTTGTGTTATTTAGAATTCAAGAAAGCTCCAGATGTAACGGGGCAATACTTTAAGAAATGTTCACCTTCTTTTAGAGGGAGGTTATTGTCTGTCGCCTGAGCTGTTATAATCCATAATGGAGGCTCGACGGGTCCGTGCGCGAAATTTTGGGGCAAAATTAACGTTACGTTTCCGTCTTCTTTGTTTTGCCACCCGGATTAGGGGTTAGTGTTAGGAAACAAAGAAACATAACGGATTTTTTTTGTTATTTAGAATTCATAACAAGATTAAAAGCTAAATAGAAACAATCATCCCGAGCATTACCACACCGTTTTGGAGAAGATGGATTTACTGTCTGTCGTTTGCGTCTTCTTTCATTTTTATTTTTATTTTAATTTTAATTTGCCACCAGGACTTAAGATGAAAATAAACTCAGCGGTTTTGTGTTACTTCAAATTTATCACAGCATTCAAACGTAACGCCTACTCGCAGAAGTATTTATTGGAGGTGATTTTATCCTGGGGTAGTGCCGACGAGACTAACCAGAAGAGAGAATGAGTTTACTGGCTGTTGTGTGCGTTTTCATTTATTTTTATTTGCCACCCAAACTTAAGGTCAGTGTTAGGATAAAGAGAAACACAAAGGTTTGTGTCACTTAAAATTCATCACAGAATTCAAAGGTAACGGAAGGTTACCCTCACGGACGTTACAACCTCTTTTTGTAGGTGAATGGGTTTATTGCCTGTTATCTCATTGATGAAGGTGTTCCGACGAAACCGACCAGAACATTTTCGAGTGAAATTGACTTTCATCAGAACCGTACATTGTAAATGGATATTCGGTTACGCCCAATTCGCAAGTAGTTTATTTGTATTACTCCTTGGATTAGTGGTACCGTTAGGATACAAAGAAACACAGCACGTTTGTGTTATTTAGAATTCATCAAAACTGCTAAGGTAAAACAGAGTCCCCAGACAAGAAATTGACAAAATTGAAAAATTATAAATTACGTGATTCGTCTACAAATATTTCCGAACCCGTTACTTTGCGCTTGAAATTATTTATTATTCTTGAGATCCGATGGGCAGCCTATAAAAAAACTCAGAAAGTCAAAATTCCTTCACACACGTTGAGCACGGGAAAAAATGACTACTATCAAGTGACATACATGCACACTATGACATAATAAGCATATACACACACTGCACATTAAACTTAGTTACACACAATCTCACGCATATGACTACACTGACTAAAAAAGAGCATATCTACATGCACAGTCTACAATGTCTACTGAATTTACACACACTCTCATAGGTATATTAACATCGACAAAAGGAAATCATTTATATATATATATATATATATATATATATATATATATATATATACACACTTTTTAAACCATCCAGTCGTCATATTTCGATTTTTGTACGAACAAAAGATTTCAAAGTCTCTCTCTCTCTCTCTCTTTCTCTCTCTCTCTCTCTCTCTCTCTCTCTCTCTCTCTCTATATATATATATATATATATATATATATATATATATATATATATATATATTATTTCTATGTACAGGATAATCACCTAAACTAATCAATGGATTTTGGAATACATGTTTTAGTTTACACTGTGAGTAACATCGACACATTATTGTTTTTTTGTAAATTTTAATATGTAGAGGGTGCACATATATAAAGTTAAGTATGTGTATATATATATATATATATATATATATATATATATATATATATATATATGTTAGATAATGCCCTGCGAGAGTTGGACGCATCTATTCGAGACGGGTTTGACTTACGCGATTTGTAGCGGAGTCATCCCGTGCAGGTTCAGTTCGATGTGTTTTCCCACGAGCGCGGGGACGTTGATTGACCTTAAGTCAAGAGAAGGTCAGGGGTTCAGATTGCACTTGTGCGATCACAAGGTTTGATGACGTCAGAGTCTCCACCGTGGGAAAATTAAATCGAGATTGAATCAGTTACTGACTTGGGAGCGAAGAGTCAACAACACATCATGTAGCGGTTACGAGAAAGATTCCGAATGACGGAAAAATATAAGAGTCTTAGTGAAATACAGTAGAATCTTTCATATTCCTTCCTCTGCAAGTAATTAATTGATTACAGACTAACGTTAGAATATTAACTAGTGAATTTAGTTTTCGTAACCCCTCTCTCTCGATCCCAACGAACTCGTTCAAGTCGGCTAATTAAAATAGTCAAATAACAGCAGCTCTTTAAAAACAGAAAGGGACATTGTTGTGCTTGTTAAGAAATTGATTTCAGAGCGGAGACAACAGCCCGAAAGGAATGATGACAAGACAACCATAGCAGTCGCGAAAAATGGTTGCAGGCGAGGGGAAACGGTGGTGCGAGCAGTATCACACAATAGCTGCACGGGCGACAATGGTGGCGAGACGACAAGAAAGAAAAGAGAAAAGAAAAAGGTTAGTGCAGAGCAGTTCGAATAGTTCCCTGCAATCGACACACGGAGAAACGAAGCACAACAAAAGGCAGTACGAACAGTGGCGACGACAGCGACAGAGAACGCGATTAGTGGTAAACGACAAATCGGCCCCTTTGAATCAACAGCGAGAGTTCTTCTAATTCTACGATTCCCCAATTCCACGAAGGGGTCGAGAACGTGTAAATGTTACATATATATTTAAGTGTATACTCTTTATAATATCCGAAAATGTTTCAGATTGCAAGCACAGTGAAGTTGTATTACAAGCTTCAGAGAATATATACTTTATAGTTGCATTCTAATGACCAGAGTAAACTTACTAAATTGTAGAAGCGAAATAGTAATCAACTGTAGACATAGAATAAAGTTTACGTTAAGATAACCACTTACATAACATATAAATAAATAAACTTAACTTAATCAACAACTAAAGTAGCAAGAAAATAGAAAATAAATTATTCAAATCACGCACGTGCTAAAATAAAGTCAACTGTTAACTTGACACATTCACAAAAGATATGCACCGCACCTATACAAAACAAAAGGCAAGATGTTAAGTAAAGGTCAGCCGGGGTTTTGTTTGAAAGAAGCTCAGTTATTCTCTAATGAAAAAATTGACCGTAGAGAGAGAAATAACAAGGAATCTGATTGTTTAGTTAGCTAAACTAAACACCACGTGGATATATAAAAACAAACAGGAACACAAAATATGTGCACTTCGCTTGACGTTCCCTTGTGGGGATATGTTTTATTGCCATAAATATACTTCATACTTACTATATATATATATATATATATATATATATATATATATATATATATATATATATACATACAGGGTCGGGCAGATAAATTGGAACTAATTTAAAATGCTAATATCTTTTTTATTGTTGATAATATGATTACGGTTTTTTTTACTAAGGATCCTTAAACACTTTATTGCAAGATAGCATAATTATATTTACTCAAATTTGTGTTAATATGGCGTAATTAGCACGAAGAATAACTATATGCGAAATGAGACGCGTCGGGAATTTTCCTTCGGACATTGTTAAGAGCACTGGCTATGCAAAAACGACTGTCTATCGGGTTGTGGCTAATTTCGATGCCGAGTGTAAGATTGAGAGAAGTCGGCACAGTACTAGTAGTGATCGAAATCGCACAAAAACTTTCCTGGTGGGACTAAAAAGGTCGATAAAGGCAGACCCAAGTCAGTCGATGTCGAAACTGACAAAAAAGCGCAATGTGAGTCGCAGAACTATCAACAGAAAAATCAACGAAGACCTTGGGATGAAGTCCTACGTTAGGAGACGCCGTAATCTCCTCACTGCCCGTTCAAAAGCTATCGGTTAAACACATGCATATATAACTTCATTATTGATGACCGTAAAGTGGGGGGCCAAGTCAAAATGTAGGATGGGCTTGAGCGCTCCCTTCCCCCCCCCCTCCGGTGCCGCCGTCCATATATATATATGTATGATTTTTTAATGGTATATATAATTATTTCCACAATCAGAAAACGTCGCAGCCCACAATCTATGAAAGAAACAAACTCGAGTTTCACCCTCCTTGGTGCTCATCAGTATACCATATCCGAACTCAGGATTCGAAACCCGAGTACTCTGCCACTGAGCTACCTCACCACATACAAGAATGTCTATTAACTTACATTTTGTTTCTTTCATAAGCTGTGGGCTGCGGCGTTGTCTGATTGTGGAAATAATTATATATATATATATATATATATATATATATATATATATATATATATATATATTGTGTTCATAAATCATGTGTTTACCTCCATCATTTCTTTTTCATTTTCCCATTCCACATTGTAATTGTTTGCGTAGGTCATGGTTTATCCATAGATGTGACAATCGCCCATATCTCTTTCGTGTCAGGATCCACAGTACATTCTCTATAATATTTTTATTGTTTTCCCGCGTTTAATAACCTAATTAAAAACACCAAAGAACGAAACAAAAACGCATTGAATTTAGTCAATTCTCAATTTCTTCTTTGAATGTTATCGATGGCCGGCGTTTCTGATCCTTCGAAATAAACTCCGAAATGCGAAACTGGCATGTTGATGCTGATTTAATCTCGCCCCACTCTTAAGATATGTCCCGTTCTTCTTCATAGCAAACGTTCAAGTCCGCCTGATTCAAATTCAAGATAAATCTCTGGTTCGTATTTGGGTGGCGTTTCCTGAATGTCCGGCTTCCAGGGCAGAGTCCACGGATAGAAGACGGGCGAGTGCAATCTAGTTTCAACACTTTTTGTTCCATCACCTTTTTTCAAGATTTCTACGAGTTTAGCATCTTGCTTTACGCCCACGCTCTTCTGGAGCGAACTGATTTCCGTCCAGGCCTTGCCCAATTCCCTTTTCGCGGATACATTCTCGTCGTAATAATACTTTTTTCGATATTCGAAGTCTGTCAAACTGTCGATACTGGCCGGGGACTGCTCAGTATTATCCAAGGAGTAGCGCTGTAATACCTTGGGTGGTGGGGAGTCGAACTCATGTTGCGATTTGAATTCTTCCATTTCTAACCTGATGCTGGCCATTTCACTTTTAGTAAGAGGCCGGGATTTCTTTCCAGCATATCGAGGAGGAGCTTGATCCGATAGATTTCTATGAACACATGGGAAGACTTTGGGAAAAATGTTATAGATACACCGCCTCCTGCAATGAATGTACGGGTGGTTTCCATCGAGTCGGATTGGTTGGTGGTTCTCAATGAAGCACCGGACATCGGTATTACCTGCAATCACTGAAACGAAATAAAAAGGTATTGGCATAATTAAAGAAGATCACTAACATAGCGCATTCAATCATAGTTGGCAAATTAGGTTTGATCTATTGTTTTTTTAATTTTTTAATTTTTGCATGATTGCTGTGACTTTTTACAAGAAATTTTATTCGGCAAAAACAATAACAAATTGACCGTTTGTTTAATTTGTTGGCAAAAGTGAAAAAGTCTACTTCATGACGGCTTCCGGTTTTGATATTAGAAAATTGACAAGCGGTGTTTATTAAAAAAACAGTCCATCATAATTTTATATCGCTTAGATTTGGACGGAATTTTTTAATTTTACTAGTTTGTAAACCTATCGTTAAGAGAGTAAACCGATTTTTTTATCACAAAGTTCAAGTGGTAAGATCGCAAAACCACACGTAATCGCCTAAGAAAGTAGAACGTCTCCCCAAACAAAAAAAATCTATTTGACTATTTGTAATTAAAAAATTCACAATTATGAAAATCTAGGTTACTTTTCAGATGTTAATAATTTAAACAAATTTATCAATTAATAATTTTTTTAAATGGTGAAAAAAAATTATTAATGCCCCCACCCCCACCCGACAAAAATATCTGAACTAAAATATGATGGATAACTGTTGTTTTGTTTTTTTTGGTAAACACCGCTTGTCAATATCCGATTTGAAAACCGGAAGCCGTCATCAGGTAAACTTTTCCAATTTAACCAATTTGTTTTATAAAAATAATAATCACCTTTCAGAAGTCACATCGAAAATTCGACATACTACGCTCTACAACTTGGAGAAACATTTGAATAAAGCACAATCATTTCGCCATCTTGATGCACGTTTTGGCGGAGTAACAATCAGCAGAAGTTAAATTGCAAGATACTTCAGGAAGTTCAAATCAAGCGATACAAACCTCGCAGATGACGGAAGGGTCGATCAGCCGATTTCAACGATCGGGCACCTTTGGAAACCGTGAAAGAATGCAAAAGCTTCACAGCGAGAATGTTGGCAGAAGACCTCATCGGCAAGTGTCCGTCGTCTCAAAAAGCGCGGGAAAGGATGAAAACTGGCTGGGTGGCTCTCACACAAATTCTCCGATAACAAACAACGGCAAACGTGTCTGAAGTTTACTATTTCTTAAAAACAATATCGCAACAATCATGCACAGACCCTAATCGATTCTGTTACTTTATAAACATATACCGAAAGAATACCCGTCCCAAAACGATAAAATTAATTCAACGAGCGGAACAGTTTTGCAACACTTTTATGTCCTCTTTCGAATATTAAAATCAATGTATAATGATACTAAACCTTATGTCTAGAATCCTTATTCCAATTTTTATGAAAATCAATTACGTGATTTTGATTCTACAAAATGTCTAAAATTAAAGCTTTTTTAACATAGTTCACCTTAAGCTTAAGGGTCTTAATAACAAATTAAAATTCAGGGAATCTGGTTGAATTGATGTAGAAAAACTATAGATCAAATTTAATGAAAATCTGATTTTTTAACAAATGGGAGGTCGAGCCTATATTACACACGCAAAAACCCTTTTACAAGACTCCAAAAACACTGAAATTTGAGAAATATTTAATAAGTCTTGTCTTATGCTTGTTGCTAAAAACATTTTTTTAAATAAGGGGTATTTAAAATGTTCACAAACGGTTTCCATCGCCTTTTCATCCCTTTGCATGGATCTAAATTAAACAAAATATAGCCACATAACAAAATTCATTATTTGTTCCAAAATTCATAATTATCGGTTTATTAGTTTAGGAGTGAATCCTATACATGGTAATATATAAACATATATACGTACTAAACTTTAGAAGGTACATGCTAAAACATATTTTAACACATCTAACATATATTTCATCCTCATATATATATATATATATATATATATATATATATATATATATATATATATATATATATATATGAGGATGAAATGCACTACATATCAAAAGCATGAAATGTCGTGAAAAACAAGATGTTAAAAAAAGACAAACGAAAAAACAATTTTTTTTTACCGGTTTCGTTCGAATCAACGAACGTCTTCAGAAAAAGTGATTTGAAATTTATTCGATAACGGTAAAAAACATGAAAAAGAAGACGCATATATATATATATATATATATATATATATATAGAGAGAGAGAGAGAGAGAGAGAGAGAGAGAGAGAGAGAGAGAGAGAGAGAACGAGAGAGAGAGAGAGAGAGAGATAGTAAGCTATGAAAATATATTTATGGCAATTAAGCTACACAGAGGCTCCCGCGTTTCATCCCCGGGGGAATCTTCAGGCTAAAATGCATTTTAGCCTGAGGATTCTCCCCGGGGATGAGACGCGGAGCCTTTGTGTAGCTTAATTGCCATAAATATATTTTCATAGCTTACTACCTAGCTCTACTTACGTATCGAACACTGTTGAAGTAAATACTGAAAATTGATACATAAAAAATGATATCTCCTTATAAAATTTTATGTGGATACATGAAATAGTAATATATATATATATATATATATATATATATATATATATATATATATATATATATATATAAACCTAACTTTATATAGATATATAAGATAGATAGATATGAAATTAAAAGTTGTCTGTAAATAAACGCGTCGAAAAACAAACTTAACTTTGTGACTGAGTACGGCTTTGTTTTCTGGATGTTTCCTCTCGGCTGAGTCGAACGGATCTCCGTTAAAATAACAATTAAAGCCAATTGCGGAAACATAATGTTACATTGTCTATTGCACACTATTCCCTTCATATATGCATACGTAGCAGTCTATTGTCTAGATCAGTAGTTCTCAAACTGTGGTCCGCGGATCACTGGGGGTCCGCAAGGACAAGATAGGGGGTTTGTGGATTGACGCATCACGTGAAACTCAAAGTATAAATTTTAAATATCCGGATATTTATTTTTTCTTATCAATGTTCCTAAAATGACAAAAGCTTGTATATTTAAAAAATATTGTGTGTGTAATTGACAATAAAACTATTTGTAAAGAATTATTACTGTTTTCATTTATACTACTACAACTACTACTACTACTACTAATAATAATAATAATAATAATAATAATAATAATAATAATAATAATAATAATCATCATAATTATTATTATCATCATTATTATTATTATCTCATTATTATTATTATTATTATTATTATTATTATTATTATTATTATTATTATTAACAACATCAATATAAAAAAATGGAGACAAGACAAAGTCGCTCAGGTACTACACTGGAATATACGCAAAGTTTATGAATTGTACCACAATGAGAAGTGGTATGAGCATAGGCTAGAAGTGCTACAAGAGAACGACAATGTCAAAGTTCTTTGGGACATGCGCATACAAAATGATAAGGTTTTAGAACATTCAAAACCCGACTTAATCTTTCTACACAAAAACAAGAGAACTTGCTTAATCATTGATACCCCTGGCATTTCGATACCATAGTGCAGGAGAAGGAACACGAAAAAAAATATATTAAGATCTAAAATGGGGATTAGTTAGACTATGGAAATGTAAAGAAGTAAAGGTGATTCCCGTTGTAATTGGAACGCTTGGAACCATAACGAAAAGTCACCATAAATGTCTTAAACAGATTGACGAGACAATTTCTTTTCCAATTCTGCAAAAGGCGAAAGTGTTAAGGTACAACTTAAATGTCTAAAGTCAGAGGAATTGATTTGATGTTTAAAAAATGAAAATCCAACTAAAAAAATCCAAAAGTTGAGAATATTGTGAATAGTAATAATAATAATAATAGTAGTAATAATAATAATGATAATCATAATAATAGTAGTAGTAATAATAATAATAGTAGTAGTAATAATAATAATAGTAATAATAATGATAATAATAATATTATCATTAATAATAATAATAATAATAATAATAATAATAATAATAATAATAATAATAATCCGACTAAATTAAATTATTTTTATTCACTATTAAACCAATATTTATTTATAATAAGCGTAAAACGAAATTTTTGAATTCTTATTCACCACAAACAAAGCACATTGCCACTTGGACATAAGGGGCTACTATTAGGGGTCATGCCTACAGGGACACTATGTAAGTAGTTTAGCAGCGAGATGTCTGTTCGCATTACATTTAAATTTCTGCGTGTTAGTACAGCAAGAGAAGCAGGAAACAGGGGGGATTCCAAAGTCTTGCAGTTTGAGGGAAGACACTATTAGAGTAGAAAGCTTTCCGGCATCGGAGGGACTCTATAGTGAAGGGTGGAATTTTGCTGATTATCGGGTTAGTCGGCGGTATTTACGTCGAGGGGGCACAAGTGCTACGAGTTTGAAAGAGCACATTCCATTAGAGTACTTTTAAAACAAGAACACGTATGCAACATGGCGGTGATGGGACAGGGGTTGGTCTTGGTTGACAGTGCGGGGCCTATTAGACTGCAGACTTTTTTTAGATCCTGTCTAATAGGAAGAGACTAGTGGTAGATGCACCAACCCAGATTTGGCAACAATACTCCATGAATGGACGAATAGTGGCTTTGAAAAGATATAGGATACTGACCATAACCCCTTTTCATGTCCGGGACATCATAAAAAACCTTGACACCTCTAAAGCATGTAGGACTGATCTTATATCAGTAATAGTAATAAATAAATGCTCTGCTGAATTGGCTTCTGCCCTTTCTAAACTCGACAGCAAATGCCTTGCATAATCTTGCTTCCCGATTACTGGAAAATTACCTCTGTGGTACCAGTTTCAAGAAATGTGGAGATAGAACTGATCCTCAGAATTATCGCCCCGTCAGCCTCCTCCCGTTCTTCGCTAAAATCTTTGAATCCTTAAGCAATCTAGCAATAGTCCGGCACCTACTTAATACTAAAGTTATTTTTGAGCATCAGTATGTATTTAGACAAGCAAGGTTTACTGCGAATATCCTAACGCTTATATCTAAACTCATATACCATACAATGGACATGAAGGTCTTCTCATAAAGATTAATTCATATGGTACTACTGGACGAATATTTAATATAATTAGATCCTTCCTATCCAAAAGAAAGATCCAAGTTGTCCTCGATGGCCGTTCATGCAAACAACATGACATAAATGCCGGTGTACCCCAGGGATCGATCCTTGGACCTTTATTGTTGCTGATTTTCATAAACGACTTCCCTGGTGACATTGCGTTTAGGAAGGCTGAATCCTTAGAAGTTGACTGTAGTGGAATGGGGTCATTAAATGCTGCTACAACACAGCTTCTTTTCCTTCAACAACTACAAGAAACCTCTTCAGCCACCAGTTGCCATGACAAATAAAACCCTACCTGAGAGTCCAACGTTCAAACTCCTCGGCCTAACATTTACAAGTAACATGAATTGGAGCCATTTTTAAGGGGTGGGTATTGACCAAAATTCTCTCCTGTCCACCAGGGTTTTAGATAATCGTATATTAATTTAAATGTCCATTGGGACTCTGACAATGAAGAAAATAACATATCCATAGGCCTCATTACAAAAACTATGTTGAGATGTCTCACTATGCACCTATCCGACACTAGCGCAATAGCCTAATATCTAAAAGTTAATCGTTTCTTCCTTCGCTCTTGAGTTCGAAAAATTCTCGTAGACAATACAACTATATGTAAATACGAAAATAGCAAACGAGGAATACAACTGTTAGAAGCTGTACACGTGACAACTGAGAATCCAGCAATTTATAAAATTAATTTCGGTAAGAGTTAAAACTCTTTTGAATGCTTTTAATACTCTATTAATTATACAACCAATCACAGTTTCCGCGAAAACTAATACTAAAAATTAAAAAATACATGTTCTTTACTCAATACCAACTCCCTGAATGAACCAAAAATACTAGGATACACAGTTAGTACGACAAATGTATCTGCTAGTTCCATCGTGCAACTCGAAATTTAATCACGCATCTAGAATGGATAAGATGTTTTTTTGAATAACTTAGTTCACCCCAAACAAGACAAGTTGCCACTGTAGACGTAAGGGGACTGAGAATAAGGGTGATAGTTTCAGGGGTCATCTTAAATTGAGCGCTGTGCAACGAGATGCTTGTTCACATTAGTTTAACATTTCTGCATGTCGGTACAGTCAGGGAAACAGGGAGCAGGGATAGAGTTCCAAAGGCCAGCAACACGAGGAAAGAAGCTATTGGAGTAAAAGGCTCTCCGGCATTTGGGGACCCCCACAGTGAATGGATGAGATTTATTTGATTGGCGGGTAGATCGAGTGTATTTACGTCGATGCGGCACCAGAGCAGCAAGTTCATCGAAGCACATTCCTTTGAAGTACTTGAAGAACAAGCACAGGGACTGAAGCTTGGTGGATAGTGAGGGACCTATTAAGTTGGCGACTTTTTTTCACCTTTCTAAGAGGGACAGACAAGTGGATGGTGCACCAGCCCAGATGTGAAAACAATACTTCACACGTAGCGGGATCATGACTTTGTAGAGATATAGGATACTGTCAGGTGTGAGAAGTTTTCTAGCTCGGTAGAAGGAGCCCACTTTCTTTGCAGCAGCCTTGGCAATGTCTTCTATGTATTTGTCTGAATTCATGTTACCTGTGAATGTTAGGCCGATTTAATTTTTACTATGAGTATTGGACATCAATTAAGAAATATTCCCAAAATTTCATATTTTTTGAAGAATTTTAATAAATACGAGGTAGACCGTAAAGGGACTATTTAACGCCACCACAACTTAGATAATCAAACTTTTTGAATAATAGGTATTAGACATGAATATTCGTAAAATATCAATACCATCAGAGTATTTGGGGGGGGGGGACCTAATCCCCTTCAAAGTAAGCCCCTCGTGCTTGAACACACTTAGCCCACCGATCCGTCCACTGTCGGAAACACCTCTGGAAGTCTTCTTTTAGAATGGTATTCATCTCCGCCGTTGCGTTAGATTCAGCAGGTGTTTGGAGAAGATGCGATGTGTAACACAAATCAAGGAGGGGTTCAACCTATTCCAAAATGCCCGCACATACGTGGAGAGTGACCAGCGTTCTGGCAGCCCCCAAACTGCTCGGAGTGCAGATGTTGTTGAGAGGGTGCGAAAAAAGAGATAATGCGGAACGCGACGGCGGAGATGAACACTATTCCAAAAGAAGACTTCCAGAGGTGTTTCCGGCAGTGGATGGATCGGTCGGCTAAGTGTGTGCAAGCACAACGGGCCTACTTTAAAGAGGATTAGGGTTCAAACCCCGTCACGTATTTGAAATATTTTTTCTGGCCTAAGGTCGGATAAGTTAGAGACAGGCCTTGTATATATATATATATATATATATATATGTGTGTGTGTGTGTGTGTGTGTGTGTGCGTGTGTGTGTGTGTGAAATGGGTTTAGGAAATGTGGAAAAAGCGGAGTAGCATACTAACAAAAATGACTACATACACTATTACTCACACCACAATTACTACATAAAAAGAGCTTACGCATATGCAGCCCTATATATCTAACCAAAGAATATAACACAATAGAATCCTCACTCAAAACATTAAAATACCCCAAACATTTCATCCTCTCTGCTAAAAAAAAACATCCAAATGCATTTCAACAACAAAACCAAATTTCCCCGCACTACATCACCCACATAAAAAAACATCTTCTTTCCTACCAACTCACAAAACAAACATCTTTTCTCTACCCTTGCTCAAAATAGTTTTAGAACTATCCAAACAACCACACTTACTATAAAAAAAACATTTTAAAAAGACACAATAACAAAAAACATACATCCCCCACACTTGCAGGAAAATACACAATACCCTGCAACGACTGCAAACAAATCTATTTCGGTGAAACACAAGTTCGGCCTGGACCAATGTGCCAAGTGCTCCCTCAGAGCAGGGAAGAAGATCCAAATGGAACACATACAGCTTGATGAAGATACTGACATCAAATACCTTGAAAAACAGAAACAATACAAATACTTTGGCATAGAAGAAAACGATTCAATTCAACATGCAAAGATGAGAGAGAAAATTGGCAGAGAATATATACACCGTGTTAGAAAACTTTGTAAAACACAGCTAACAAACAAAAACAAAGTAACTGCCATTAACCAATTAGCTATGCCAGTGATAACATACAGCTTTGGAATTATTGATTGGCCACAAAAGGACATTAATAGATTAGACACTAAAACGAGAAAAATGTTGATAATATACAGAGTAGTGTACAGGAACCAGTATCTACCAAGTCTGTATCTGCTAAGAGGAGCAGGGGGTATGGGTCTCTCAGAGATTGACCATCAACATCGAGCCACTATTGTGAGCACCGGCCAATATCTGATGAGCTCTCAGAACCCAAACCTTATGATGGTATGCCAACATCAAGAAACCAGAACAAGCAAAACAACCTCTATCACAAAACTGGCCAAACATTTTGGACATGACTGTCTTACAAATGAGACAGAAACAGACAACAATCCTGCCACAGAAATAGCCCGCAAAAGCCGCCAGAAATACACCAAGACCTTCCATTCCAGAAAACTGGAAGAATGGGCCAACCAACAACGTGCTAAGTATTTCCTAGGTGAATTATCCTAGGAATATATAAATAAGGAAGGCTCTGTAGACTGGCTGAAAATAGGATCTCTCCACTGTGATCAGGAGAGAATGATAATGGCTGCTCAATATCAAGGCTTGATCACCAATGCCTTTAAAAAGATGAGTGCTCTCAGCAACAATAACAAGTGCAGGTTCTGCCACACAGAAGTTAAGAGTGTGAGCCACCAGACATCCAGTTGTAAGGTTCTCCTGAGGGATGGCTATTATACAATGCGACACAACAGAGTGTGTAAATATCTTCACTGGACTATTTGTAAAAAGTTGAATATCCAGTGTAGCAGCAAGTCCTGGGAGCATATACCAGAAAGAACAGTTGGAAATAATTTATGCACCATCCACTATGACTATGCAATCCCTACAGCTACATATCTAGAAAACGGAGCTGTTAAACCTGACATCGTAATATGGGACAAAAACGAGAAAGTAGCAACCCTAGTTGAAGTCAGTGTCCCTAATGATGCAGGATTAAACAGAGCTGAAAGGGAAAAGATTACGAAATACCAAGGTCTTATGTACGATATGGAAAGAAACTGGAATCTTAGGGAAATCTCCATCATACCAGTAATTATAGGAGCAACAGGACTAATGAAGAAGAATTTCAAAAGCTATTTGGCGAGTATACCCGGTGAACCGAGTGCAAGAGAAATACAAATAATTGCACTTAAAGGCATGGTTAGAATTTTAGAAAGATCTCTAGGCTGGAGTGTCTGAAATAGCCGGTGAATGTCTGGCATCCGGTAGGATGCCCCATCTCCAGCAAAATTGGAAAGATAAGAAAAATAAAAAAACCACATAGACATACCTAAAGCTAAAACAATAAAATAAATCCACGATATCAAACTACGACACCTCATCAAATCCACTTTGATTCTACGATACAGCAATCACATCGTACAATGACCGGGTTTTTACAATCTTTTCATTACCATAGCTAAAATCATCCTCTCCGGACACAATTTGATAGAATTCGAGAATAGATAATTGACTTTCTTTTCATTTCTCCCCCCTCATAGCTTTACACTCCTGTTTTCTCCCTTTTCCCTATTTTTATTTTTATTTTATTTTTATTATTATCTTATTTCATATTTTTTCTTATTCAATTTTTATTTTTATTTGTATTCTTTATTTTATTTTGTATTTTCTGTATTTCTACTTTTTTTCTTTTTCGTTTTCTCTCTTCCACTTTTCTTTGTTCTTTCATCACTTCCAATTACAATTGTCATCCCTACACGTGTTTATTTTAATTCTATTCAATCTAATATTATTTTTACAACATGCTCCTGATTTTCCCGACCTCACATATATTTTCATCCTTATCTCATCCCTCGCCAATATATTACTTTCTTCACCCCACCTATTTCCCCCCACCCTCGGTCATCCCTCCTACATGTAGTCGCACATTACTTTTCCTCTTTTTTTGTTTCTCCTTTTTTCACACACGTGTGACACCAATTCCCTCTTCATCTTCTTACTTACTCACTGCGCATATCCACTCCGCCTACTCCTCCCCCTCACATGCTGTCGCTTTCCCTTCATACACACTACTACCCCCTTCCATCCCTCTTTTTACTTCCTTTTTTCTTTTTCTTTGTCTTTCCTTTTCTCTTTTTCTCCTTATTTTTGTATAATAAATTTATTTCCCAAATGAATATGATCGCTAACTGACGATCGAAATATTTTGGCATTAATGATGTATTTATACTTATATATATATATATATATATATATATATATATATATATATATATATATATATATATATATATAAGTGTGTGTGTGTGTCTCTTTGTGTGTACATCACATAAATGTAGGATAATGGCCTTATACAAGGCATTGATGCATATTAAAAACGTAAGCACTGCCAAAATTCGAACTCGGTTCACTGGTTTCGTTTTTGGTTCATAAAATGATTTTGCGTGTTTTTAAGTGTGTGTGGAGAAGTGCAATATGTGTAGCCGTGTACAGTTCTCGATTTTTCACGCCACATACACGCTCGAGCGCGTGTACGTGGTCAGGGTAATGGGGCAAGGTCTCAGAGATGGCGTATCTGGAGTCGAAAATAATGATAAGTCATGTCGTCAGGTTATCATGGAAACGCCCAATTGACACCGGCTGGCCACAAAAATGAATGTATAAACAGAAAGTCCACTGACTATCCCGATCGCCATTACTGATCTCTAGAGATTTCCTTGTAGCAGAATATCATTCTCTCTCTCCTTCTCTCTCTCTTTCGTTCATATATATATATATATATATATATATATATATATATATATATATATATATATATATATATATATATATATATATATATATATATATTTATTTATTTATTTATTATAAGCCCCCTTCACTAAAGGCCGGGCACTCTGAGTGAGTTTAATAACAAGCAGTACAAATAGCTTCATGCAAAAATCCAAACACAGTTTGTTGATTACTTTAACTGCGACTCGCTATTTACAAAGTTAAATTCCTCCTTAATTATTAGTTAATTCCCTATTGCCGAGGGGTTAACGCTCTTGACTAGGAATCAGTGGCGATTTGTGATCGGAGTTCGTGCCCGCCGACCGTTGAGAATTAGCTCTCTGCACTAGCATGAAACATCGATGTCTGTAGGTAATAAATAATTAATATTTATTTATAAATATTATATATATATATATATATATATATATATAAATATTTATTTTTAAACGTAAGTGAATTTATAGAATCATTATAAGTAGTGCGTTGTGCAGCGAGATGTTTCGTCGCATTACATTTAAATTTCTACATGTTTGTACAGTCGGGGAAACAGGGAGCAGGCAAGGAATTCCAAAGGCAAGCAGTTCGGGGAAAGCAGCTATTAGAGTAGAATGTATGCCGGCATTTGGGGACGTTTACCGCGAAGATGTGGGATTTTGTTGATTCTCGGATCAGTCGGGGGTATTTAAGTCGAGCAGGCACAAGTGAAACTACTTTGCCAGAGCACATTCCATTAAAGTATTTGTAAGTCAAGCACAGGGATGCAACATTGCCGTGATGGAACAGGGGCTGAAGCTTGGTAGACAGGGTGGAACCTTGGTGGAAGTGAATAATGGTTGGTGCACCAGCCCAGATTTGCCAACTATACTATATGCATAGGCGAATGTAGGTTTATTATGTATTAATTAAAACAATTTTTTTTTAATAAAACAGTACAGGCGATTTCCGTTGTAATTGGAACGCTTGGAACCATAACGAAAAGTCACCATAAATGTCTTAAACAGATTGACGAGACAATTTCTTTTCCAATTCTACAAAAGGCTTTCCTGTTAGGAACGGCGAAAGTTTTAAGGTACAGCTTGAATGTTTAAGGTCAAGGGAATTGACTTGATGTTAAAAAAAAGCAAACTTCAACTAAAAACATCCAAATGTTGAAGCTACGATGAGATAATAATAGTATTTATCATATAAAGTTTATCGTCTGTTTGACACGCTGGCATGAGTTGGACGGCTTTTAGAAATTGACTTCTAAAGTAATCTATTTCTGGCTAGGTCTTCATTTATCCCTCTTTCTCTCAAATCCATACTCAATACTTCCTTCCATGTTTTCATTGTCTTTTCTCTGCCAACTTACTCTGCTCTCTCAACTGTTCTCCATCTACTAACCCAAGAAACTCTCATCTATTCATTCAACGTGTCCATACAAACAAAGTCCCCTGTTCTGCACACATCTCCCCATACTGTCCACGTTTAATCCTCCTTCTAAATCATTAAATATAAGCTTGCCCTTAAGACTAACATTACATATTCATCGTATCATTCTCATATCATTTCTCTCCGTGCAAGGCATATCCTCAACCCTTACTGGTCAGGATTTACTTTCATGTATCACCACCACCACCACCACCACAACAACAACAACAACAACAACAACAACAACAACAACAATAATAATAATAATAATAATAATAATAATAATAATAATAATAATAATAATAATAATAATAATAATAATAATAATAATAATAATTAATACAATAGGATGTGTGTTCCTGTGTCACACCTAGCTTTGGAAAAGCATTCAAGTCACCTAATTTTCGTAACGTTTCAAGTATTTCCCTTTGGCGCAACTGTTAGCGACGTAGGATTTTGACATCGGGTTTTGACGTCGGCCCGACTGGTTTATAGTTCGAGCCCAACCGATCTCGAAGATTTTTTTTTCTACATCGAAAGGGGGAGATAGGGAGGGAACTACCGGGAAGACACATATTAATACGATGTTCATTTTTTAAATAAATATACAAGTCAAATCTTATCATATGTTATTCAAACATGTATAGGTTAGGAACAAGATAATTAGTATTGAAAACATCATTTCGTGTAATTTACACGGGACCCACTAGTTAAAATTATAGTAACACCTATAGTTGTACAGTCTTTTACGTTTAAAGGCTATTTTTTTAATATGTGAAGACATTCATTATTTTAGGCAAAAAATAGATTATATAATAATAATGAATGTGCGCAGCGAATCCCCTTTCTTTATCTCTATTTTATTTTTAGTTCACTTTTTAAATCGCTTAGCAATGTTCACTCGAGGATAAGGGTTAATGATTATCATTGTATTGCACAGATAAGAAGTTCTTGCAAAGAACATTTGTTTCGTTTCAGTTCAAGTATACATTGAAAAAAAGTGAAATTCTATCTCGCTATGTATCTGTCTCTTTATATCACTGTTTAAAATAAGTTGCAAGTTAGAAAAGAAAAGAAATGAACAGTTGGACATGCAAAATAAGAGTATTTTTATTGCAAGATGGCGTCCGTGGAGCGTTCATAATGAAGCAATTAGAGGGTTCATTTATATCCTACAAAATACAGCGTTTGAAGTAATAAACAACCAGTTAAGTAAAACGTAAAAAGAACAGTATGTTACGTAGTGTTAGGAAGAAAGATAAGTATCTTATCGCTAAAGTCCCTATTTATTTGCTTCAACACGAAGGCAAAGTTAAACACAAGGTCAGTTTTAATGTGGGGAAATCCAGCTCCCCAAAAAGGGGCACGCTTTATTGTGACAAAAAATTAAATTGCCTCAGTCTAGAAGGATTTCTCCTTCAAGACCGAAGAAAGAAAAGATAAAGTGTAGTATCGGAACAGATATTACACTTTACTTCTAGCTAAAATCGTCCAAGTCATTGCCACTGATCCCTCAATGGTAAAATAAGGTGATGTTTCCTCTGGTGTTTTCTGGAGTCTGAGTGACAATAATTCTCCGCAGATTTCTAATGATCGTAGCTGATTTGAATCAAGATTGCAATTAACTTCATGTTCTCGCATCAGCTGTTTACCATCGTATTCTCGTTGATAACGACCTATGGATTTCTTTGGAATGTGAGTGACAATAAACCATCCTCAGAATTTCAGTACTCTCTACAGAGTCACTGCCTGTTGTATAAAGCGATGTTGGTTCAGCTAGAACTTTTTTTCCGAATGGGGCAGTCAGGGTATAAGATTTTTCTTATATATCTATCTAGACCAGTGGTTCTTAACCTTTTTCTCCAATTCCCCACTGTTTAGTGAACCAGCTCTCCATTCCCACCACAGTTATTACATGGAAATAAATACATACGAAAAGATTCGTTATGTTTTTTCTAAATATATTTGGCCTCTAAAAAGCATACAAAAAATGTAACACTAGCATTAGACGCATACAGGTTAATGAGACTTTTGCATTTGTTTTGCCTTGACAAGTGTTCGGTTCCACCTTTGAAATACCGCAGCGCAAATCAGATTCAAGGTCAATCAGGCGGTTTCGCGATTTGTTTTTGATCTCAACCATGCTCGAAAACGCCGACTCGCACAGGTACGTAGAGGGAAATGCAACCAGTAGTGTGAGCGCCGCCACAGCAAAATTATCATGGTCAAAGTAAGTCAACATTTGGATGTAATTTATTAAATTTTGAAGCAGTGGTTCTTCTGTCCGACAGGTCATTCCCCACTTGGCAACTCCGCCATTCCCCACCAGTGGGGAATTCCCCACAGGTTAAGAACCACTGATCTAGACAATCTCAGTATTCTTTGGTTCGTCTTAGTATATTCCATCTATATTTCTTTTTGGGTTTACGATGTACTTTTTCATTTCAGCTTATCTGTAATTAACCAGCTGATTATGTGGATTGGTTTATACACTCAATGAATTTTCGTAATATTTCGTCTGTTTTCATTAGTGTTGTGATTTGTATAGTGTCTATCCTTCATTCGATTTCAATTTCTCGCAGTCTTTTTACCACTGTTTTTTTTCTTTCTTCGGTAATGTCGCTAATATTCCTGGTATTGGTATTACCATAGTATTCATCATACTCCATATTCTCTCCAGATAACTAACAAGCTACCTGTATCTATTTAGTTTTTCTGCCTCCTTGAGGTTTACCCTGTGATATGCTGGGACGGCGTAATCTACTATTTAACATTTTTTCCTTCATTTTTACTAGTATCAGTTCCGGTGTTCTTGCTTAGATTAGTTTCTCACATTATGATCCTATGTTTTTGAAGATGTTATGTCTTTCGTTTTTCAATTCTTGCTCTGGTTGGTGCCGGTCTTATTTGTCTGTGTGTTGAAAGTGCAGTCGTCTGCACAGTTCCCAGTGTGCTATCTTTTCAACCCAATCATGCTTGCTTTTTTGTTCCTTTTGTGCGGACGTATTGTTATGGTGTGATGTTTATCTACCCTATTTCGGGAATATATGGACTCTTCCAGACACTATGAATGAAGTTGCGAATAAATGTCGTGGTAGTCATTGATGGCAGTCATAGCCACAGTATCGAACGAAGACTTTCTGTAACGTACTATTCCGTGATTCTGTTAATACACTCTAGTAAATATACCACCGTGTTGTCTAAATTATTATCAGCCCTTCAAGGTCACAACATTATGATGCAGTTTGTGACGACGAGGTTTACCCTTCGGTGCCCAAAATGAAAGTGCTTAAACTCGTTTCTGCGCACACGGCTTTGCGCACGCATCCGCCAGAATTAATAAAAACAAATAATAATATTTTGAACAAATCAGCGGATTTTTCTGAATTTTCAGAAATTGCCGTTTTTGAGCCATCTCGACCCCATATAAGGCCAGAGTTTTCTTTCAACTGAATGTTTAGCCCAAATCCACGAGAGAGCTAACATCGACGTATTTTAATACTTCATACATTGCTCAGTAAACTTTCTAATATGAAAACCAATGCTGATTGACTCTATTTAATAACTTTCAATGAAATTTAATTTTTGTAATTGAGTGAGGAAGTTTTGATTACGATTTTTCAGACCCGTGGATAATTCACAGCCCTTAAATTATCGACTCATGCTTCCTCAATATCTCAACTAATGAATCCTCCTTGTTCTGCAAGGACACTCAAATATGAACAATTATTCTATGTTTTCCTGTCTTTGTAGACTTCCATTTTTAAACATATATAAAATATATTTTTGTGAACTTATGTTTTTGTAATCTTTATTTTGTTTGTTTATCATATGACATTTCTCTCGCTCTCTCACACGTTTGAATATCACTTAAAACTGTTTTTTTTAAATGTTTCTATGAAACTCGGCTCTCCCAAAATCTTCCCCCAAAAACTGGAACCCTAAAAAGGGTCCTCCAAACGTTTACTGTTTCTTGTATATACGCAAACCAATGAGTCGGTTCTCATCCGCTTCAATCTCTCAATAAGGTGAGTTTCTTGCATAAACACAAACCAAATAGGGAGGTGACATTCTCTCCAACCTCTTACTTAAGTCAGTTCCTTGCACACGTCAAACACCTACAAGTGCCAAAACAATACGACGCTTTCTACATACACCATTGGTACTGCTACCTAAAACTCAGACATGATAAACTTAATAATGTACTTTGCTGACAACAATTAAACAACAACAACAACAACAACAACAAAACAACAAAAAGCAACAGCCACTATATCCTCCTTATAACATAACAAGGTTTTTAACGAACTCCATGAACATTCAATTTCCATTCACTGTTTGTGTTTTCCATTGCAACAAGACTTTTCATATAACATGTTGTATGCATTTCTTAATGAATTTGTCATTTGAATGAATTAATCACATTAGTGTTTAACTTTTCACATTAACTGCAAACTAACCGGCAAAAACGATTATATATATTTTTAATCACGCCATAACAACAAAAACTGGTCGCATAATCGGTTTATACCAACATGACTTTAAAAAACGCAGTCAACATCTTGACGAAGAATAAGTGAATTGCAAACTCCCGTTGGGCATTTAAAAACAACTAGAACACTCGTGACCCGTTAAGTCCGTATTTATTATATATATTATTAAATATTTTTTGACTTTGACATTCGTTGATAATTGTTTCTACAAAATGTATTTACATGAAAATGGATGATGTAATAAAGGATAAATGGTGACTTTTGACAAATTTGGGAAGAAAATGAAGTTAGTTTTGTGACGTCATCTATTTTCAAGTAAATAGATATCTACTTCTTTCTTGATAATAATTATTTCTTTTTTCATAGTATCTGTTCCGATGGATACTGCACCCCATAGACTGGTATTGTCTTGGCCTTTGGGGCTTTATTTACGCCGATCTATGGGTCTGTCCTGTGCAGTTCTAGGAGGTCCACCCTCCCAGGCTTCGCCTCCCCTCTTTGGGGAGGAGTAAGTTTATTGCTTACTGCCTGAGGCGCCCCTACCGGGGAATGCCGACGGGGCTACCCAGGCAATTTTTAAACCTCACTTTCCCGACCCGATCTTGGGTCACATCTTACTTGTGAGAGTAAGATAAAAACTGGCCTTGTGCCTAACTCCTGGAGAGGAGTAAATCAATTCTTGGCCTTTTGGCTAAGATCAAAGTGTAGTATCTGTTCTGATGGATACTACACCCTATAGACCGGTACCGTTTTGGCCTTCAGGGCATGATTTACGCCGTTTAACGGGTTTGTCCTGTGCAGTTCTAGGAGATCCACCTCCCAGGCTTTGCCTTCTCACCCTTTGAGAAGGGGTTAGTTTATTGCTAATCGCCTGAGGTGCGCCTACCGGGGAATGCCGACGGGGCTGCCCAGGCAATTGTTGGGGGCACAGATGCTCTTCCTCTAGCGTGCTGACTTATCAAATCCCACTTTCCGACCTTGTGTCCCATTTTACTTTGTGGGAAGTAGATACATACCCGATAGGCGGTGATTTGTTAAAAGAAAAATAACAAAATAAATAAATAAACAACAACAATAATAATAACTACTCCTCCCACCACCAAAATAGAGATATCACCAGTCTCGGCTGATACTACATCCAGTAGTCGTGAAGGGTCAAGACCGAGGAGGGATAACACTAGCTAGACCTCTACTGGAAGAATGCGGAGAGTACTGGGACATTGGTGAGGCTTATTGCCACCAACATCCCAGAGAAGATTGATGGCTGTTGCTAGCAAGAAATCAATGGTACGCGGTTGTTGCGATAACTTAAAGTAATTTGCAATGGTTATCGAAAGGGATGGAGAGTATTGAAAATTTGTGAAGACTTTTTCTGATTCGGACTTCAGGGAACACCACCGGTTATTATCAGTGAGCAATCACTGATGATCACCTGTGTGAGAACTTTAAGTGAGTATTGATTTACTCCTCTCCAGGAGTTAGGCACAAGGCCAGTTTTTTTTATCTTACTCCCACAAGTATGATGTGACCCAAGGTCGGGTCGGGAAAGTGGAGTTTGAAAATTGCCTGGGCAGCCCCTTCGGCATTCCCCGGTAGGGGCGCCTCAGGCAGTAAGCAATAAACTTACTCCTCCCCAAAGAGGGGAGGCGAAGCCTGGGTGGGTGGACCTCCTAGAACTGCACACGACAGACCCATAGACCGGTGTAAATCAAGCCCCGAAGGCCAAGACAATACCAGTCTATTGGGTGCAGTATCCATCGGAACAGATACTACACTTTGATCTTAGCCAAAAGGCAACTGTATTAGTGAGTAGAGAACACAAAAAAATAAATAAATATCAAAATCTAAAATGGGAATTAGTTAGACTATGGAAATGTAAAGAAGTACAGGTGATTCCCGTTGTAATTGGAACGCTTGGAACCATAACGAAAAGTCACCATAAATGGCGTAAACAGATTGACGAGACAATTTCTTTTCCACTTCTACAAAAGGCTTGCCTGTTAGGAACAGCGAAAGTTTTAAGGTACAGCTTGAATGTCTAAGGTCAAGGGAATTGACTTGATGTTCAAAAAAAGCAAACTCCAACTAAAACATCCAAAAGTTGAGACTATTATAAAATAATAATAGTATTCATCATATATAGTTTATCGTCTGTTTGACACGCTGGCATGTGTTGGACGGCTTTTAGAAATTGACTTCAAGACTAATCTATTCCTGAGCAGGTCTTCATTTATCCCTCTTTCTCTCAAATCCATACTCAATACTCTCGCCCATGTTTTCCTTGTCCTTTCTCTGCCAACTTACTCTGCTTTCTTAACTGTTCTCCATCTACTAACCCAAGAAACTCTCATCTATTCATTCAACGTGGCCATACAAACAAAGTCCCCTGTTCTGCACACATCTCTCCATACTATCCATGTTTAATCCTCGTTCGAAATCATTAAATATAAGCTTCTCCTTAGGACTAACATTACGCATCCATCGTATCATTCTCATATGCTGGTCAGGATTTACTTCCATGCATCACCACCACAACAACAATAACTACAATAACAAAAACAATAACAAAAACAACAACAACAACAACAACAACAACAATAATAATAATAATAATAATAATAATAATAATAATAATAATAATAATAATAATAATTAATTCAATTAATTTATGTGTGTTCGTGTGTCACGCTTACATCAAAATCTCTGCGCATGCGTGCCGCACCTAGATTTGGAAACTGATTAGCTTGACTCTAACTACTTCAAATGCCTCCTCTTTTTCTTCTCGGGATTCTGCTCAACCAAATAGTGTCTCTCTGCTCATTTTTCACTATATAAAATAATCTAAGATTATTTCGATATCAGGAACCCATTGTTGAACAGGTATAACAGTTAGGATTTTTTTAATGTTCAAAGTTAAGATTAACAATGCTGTTACAAGATTTGTAATTTTGATGGCAAAATGAACACGTCTGCCTCCAACTTTTGCTCGAAACTGGATGTTGTTTTCACTTCGAAATAAAATACTGCGAGTACGGTTTTCCGTGTGTAAGATGAACCGTGATTATAGGATAAACTACATAAGTACGTTGGTATATAAACACGTCCCGGATGTTAATAGTATCGGAGAATGTATTTATCCCCTGTCAATTCATGTGTGTTTGTGTGTGTGTGTGTGTGTGGTTAATTGCTTCCACATTCTCCTGAAGAGCGATCTGTTCACAGGAAGACGAATCTAAATATACCATTTATTTACTTTCGACATCTAATCTTCCGTTAGTCTTTGGGGCTCTCTGGTGTTAAAAGATTGTTTAAGTATGCCATTTTACAGCTACGGAGAATTAATTCTAAGACGGCAATTCGAGCACACACGCGGAATCCAGAAAAAGCACTTTCAGCATGAGCCAACGTTTCTCAAGAAGAAAAACGTATGAGACACATCCTCGATCTGTACCTGCACTACCAAAAAGGTAATTTCTCTTTAAAAGACCATACGTGTAGGGATCTGTTGTAGAAATAATTTTTGTTTTTTGTGTAGAAGAGCCTCACAACTCAAAGAAAAAAATAAGTTTTCTAATAAAAAATAGTTCCGTCAGTCATGCGTAGTGCGTGTGTACGCCTTTGACCTACCTTTGTAGGTTATGTCAAGACATGCTTCAGGTTTTATTTACTCCTCCCCAGGAGTTAGGCACAAGGCCAGTTTTATCTTACTCCCACAAGTAAGATGTGATCCAAGGTCGGGTCGGGAAAGTGGGGTTTGAAAAGCCAGCGCCCGAAAAAGTGAGCACTCTGGTCATTAAAAATTGCCTGGGCAGCCCCGTCGGCATTCCCCGGTAAGGGCGCCTCAGGCAGTAAGCAATAAACTTACTCCTCCCGAAAGAGGGGAGGCGAAGCCTGGGAGGGTGGACCTCCTAGAACTGCACAGGACTTACCCATAGGACTGGCGTAAATCAAGCCCCGAAGGCCAAGACAATACCAGTATGGGGTGCAATATCCATCAGAACAGATACTACACTTTGATCTTAGACCAAATTTAATTAGATGGATGCATCCTGGGAAAAAATAACTCCTAGAGTTAAAATTACATTCCCAGAATGCATACCACCTTAGGCATAAAAGCCCACTGTGGAAGGGGGTGGGGGTCGAGGGTCATTGTGACATTTAAAACAACAGTTTTACATTTTTTATTTCAAATCAAAGACAAAACAAAGACATTTTTTATTTGACGAAACGCGAAAACAATGCACAATCACAAAAAACCTTATCTACCCTAAGCTAGATATTTACACTAAAAAATTCGCAGTCACTCTATGGCTTAACCCTACTTAAAATATCCCCAAAATGAAACATGAAAACATGAAAAAACGCGGGAGTGGGATACACATTAAAAACACCCAAAAAGAAAGAAAAATTAAGAACCAAAAAAAATGATAAGGGGTGGTTAGTAGGATCCACCTTACCCTCTTGCTAAGTTTGGACCGGTCACTGTTTTCCGGCTCGAGGCCGAAAACAAGCAGGACGACCCCTAATTGGGAATGGGAATAAAGTGAGGCGTTCTGAAAATAAATTAATCGGGATCTGGGTACGGGAATGGGTGGCGTCTTCCAAGATAATATTGCCACGGGTTTCATCAGCCGGGGACACAATAAATATGTGGAGTGGGCATCTTTGGAAGCTCTCTAGTGCCGGCAAAAACAAAATCGGGACAGGACATCATTCCTACTAGCTTATGATTCGACTAGGCTAATAAAAAACATTTTGTTTTATACTGGGCTGGGTACCTCTAAAGCGGGAAAACGTATTCAAACCTAGACCCTCGTCGGATGCACAAACTAGTGTTGCGCACCCATCTTCTATTGAACTCCATGCGATGTAGTCGTTTCCAATCGCATCTGAGTTTCACTTTAAGCTGATGCTTAAAGTAAACAACCAGATCACGATCCGAAACAGACCCAACCCCATGAACCTCATCTAATCGTGCAACCCACGTCACTAACCTCGCCGTGGCTAGGATCGCCAGAAAACCCATTCTTTTCTCCCTAGACCATATCGGTGCTACGTTGTTGATGACGTATGCTACATCAAGTACCATCGGCTTCTCGGCGTCGATGCGAGCCGTTACCTCTCTGACATACTCCCAGAGACGACGAACTTTGCTGCAAGTGAAGAAGGCGTGCTCGGCCGTTTCTTCCTCATTGTCCTCACAGCGCGGGCATAAGGGAACGTCCCTTATGCCATCCCTGCGTAATCTGCCATAGAGGGGCAGTGCATTTCGAACCAGTCGCCAGGTCAGAGAATACTCAGAATTGTTGAGATAACTCTGGCCTGGCGCCCAACTCTACTGGGAGCGAGCCTCCTCACTCGACAATCCAAGCCGCCTCCCAGGCGGATCTGAAGCGGACCTCTCCACTAAATCCCGATATAGTCTCTTCCTAGACCGGGCAAGGTCACTGGACCCCGGCAACGCCTTAAGCGCGGCTCGGCATTCGGCGACGAACATGGACTCCCCTCTCGGTCTACGTCGACCTTCGACCTAGTGGTCGGGTATTAGGTGGGGAAAGGCGCTCTCAACCGCAGGGACCCACAGAGCGTGCTCCGTCAAAGTACGACTCAGGAAAGCCAGTCTCTCGGCATGTCTATGACTTGCCAAGTCAGGCATCCCCGAGCCTCCATCGCACGGACGTTGCGTACAGACTTTTCTGCGGACGTATGCTTTCCGCCCCTTCCACAGTAGTGAAAAGAGCAAGCGCGTGAAAGCAAGAAGGCGGTCCGCAGGCAGAGGGAGTATAGACAGCCGGTAAACGATGAGAGGAAAGACGTAAGTGGCGCACGCCTCCGCTCTCTCCTTCAAGGAAAGTTTCCTTCGAATTAAAGCCCTCACAGACGATTCGACCTTTGCCTGTACTTCCGACCAATTCTTTTACAACTGGAGACCCGGTCCGAACCAAACGCCAAGGATCCGAACCGGGCGATCGGTCCAGCTGAAATCACCTGGGAGTGCGGTCTCTCCGCTCCAGGCACCCAACCGCAGGCTGTTGGACTTGCTGCGGTTGACAATGGCCCCTGTTACTTCTTTGTACCGAGCGAGCGCCTTAGTCACCGCTTCTATGTCTTCACGGCTGGACACAAAAACGGTGACATCATCGGCATACGCGGAAACCCTGACTCGCGCATAGTGAGGAGGGATAGCAATTCCGCGCAGGACTGATGTAGCCGCCCCGTCCCTTAATTTGCGAAGGAAGGGCTCCAACGCCAGGACATAAAGCAGGGGAGACAGCGGACAACCCTGACGCACCGAACGAGAAACCACGAACGACTCCGAAAGCCTACCGTTTACCTGCACCTCTACCGTCGGCAGACGATACAGAATAGAGACCCACTTGCGGAAGTCCGGATTAAAACCGGCAGCCTCTAGAACAGATTCCAAGAAACCATGGTCGACCCTATCGAAAGCCTTGGACTGATCTAAATTTATCAGCGCGGCTTCAGTGTCGTCTTCTATACCCTCTAGGATCGTGCGAACCAGATGCAAATTGTTTTGAATTGACCTCCCCTTCACAGCATAGTTCTGCTCAGGCTCGATCAAGTCAGTGATAACAATCTGCAAACGATTCGCAAGAACACGGGCCAAAATCTTTAACTCTGTGTTTAGCAGAGTTATGGGCCTATAACTATCAAAATCCCCCACTCCACGTTGGACCCCCTTCTTCAACAATGTGACCACTCCTTTGGTAACCTGCCCAAGGATCGAGCCCTGAGCAAACCAGTGGTTAAACACATCCTTCAGATGAGGAACAAACATGGGCGAGAGCCTCAAGTTAACTTCGTATGGCAGACCATCGAGTCCTGGAGCTTTGTTCAAGCCGACCTGCTTCAACGCAGTAATGATCTCACCCTCTGTAACGTCCCCATCACAGCTAGCTGCTCGGGCCGCCTCTAGGCGGGGCGAGTCAGCCAAATAGCTGTCAAACTCCTGGCCACGGAGTCTGGGTAGTTGGGTGAAGCGATCCTCCAAATGCTCGCGGAACCCCTCGCAAATCTCACGAGTCGATACCAGGGTATGTCCTTCCAGGTTATTCACCTTTTGAATGTACCCATCCGAGCCACGACGTAAAGCAGCCTTACGCTCAACAGCGTCAACGTTCACAGCTTCGTTAGAGACTCTCTGTAACCTAGCGCGAACTACTTGACCTTCATATCGCTCGCTAGCCAAGCGATTGAGGTCCCCCTTAATTAAAGCTACGTCTAGGGGATCCCCCCAGCCACCACCCGGATCATCTTATCCTCTACACGCTTTTGCGTCCTAGCCCTATCTCGAGCGAGGCGCTGGCTGTAACGGACACAAAAGCTTCTAACATGAGCCTTAGTACTAACCCACCAACTACTCCCGATAACCGCCCCCACTAAACCCCGCTGAAGTAGTAACGTTAGCTTGTCCCGGAAGTCGGGTATCTCCAGTAAGGAGGTATTCAACTTCTAGTACCCAGCTAACCTAGGCCTATCACTTAAACTTAAACGGGCCATAAATAATTTATTGTCCGAATGACATAACCATGTGAACGAGGGGCAAGATATTAAATCTATGTCGCCTCTTCTAACTAACATTCTGTCCAAGTAAGTACTCGGACAGAAGGCCGCGCTAGTATGCCACGTCCACATCTCTCGCCCTGGGTGATCAACGCGAAACCTGTCGACAAGATCGCATGAGGCCATCAGGTCAGACAGACTGCTTTCACACCACCCCGACCCTCTATTCCCCCCGACCTTATCTATCTTGGGGTCAAGGACGGCGTTCCAATCCCCCATTAAAACTACTCGCTCTGGACCCCCGAGAAACGTTTCCAACCGTCGATAAAAGGAGACCCTCTCACCAGCAATGTTGGGCGCATAAACCGTAATGATCCGAAACTTACTGTTTTCAACTGCAACATCGACTACGACCAGCCGACCTACCGCATCCGTATGAACAACGCTCACTGTCGCATACAGAGTGCGTCTCACTAGCAAAGAGACACCACAACTACGGACATTGCCATATGCTGAGATGACGTCGTAGTCGTCAGTCAGCACATCACAATCCCCATACGAAACAAAGTGGGTCTCCTCGATCGCAGCTATATCTACCTTAAGGGCCACGAGATCCCTCAGCACGCGAACAGCCTTGCTTCGAGATCTCATGTCCCTCACATTCAATGTGGCCAGGTTTAAAGCCATTATCCTTTATTAGATGTCGCAAATGGGCCTAAAGTCCTCGGGAGTAAGGACGCCAAAAGCCTGACCAAGACTGCAGATCAGCAGTTCGGACGAAATCCGTCCGTCTCGAGCCAGACCTCCCACGTCCAGGGGAAAGGTTAGCTTCAAGGCCCGAAAAAATGAGGGATGAACATAAATGGGGACCCTCCCCGGACATTTTGAAGCCAGTTTTTTTAACGCCGGGTGCTCCTCATCTATAAGATTAAATCCCAGAAATGCTACCTGTCCCTCCTCTACCATCCTCCAAAGGGCCCTTGCTCTACTGCCCTTGTTCTGCCTTAGGAAAGTGGTAATTTTGGGTGCATCCTGAACTTGTTTCCCATCAACATGGGTAAACGCCTCCGGTTGCTTCAAATATCTCCTCTGTCTCCCGTTCAAATCCGATTGAACATGGGAGGCATCGGTTATACAAATGTTTTCCCTGGGCAAGAAAGGGAGTTTCTTTGTTTTTTCCCGTCTGATGACCGGTTGAGTAGAAGTTGTGGGTTTCACCTCCTCGTTGACTTCTACCTGCTTCTCTGGAGCTGCTTCTGCCACAGGTTTCTCCGCAATTTTCTCCTTTTCTGGAGATGCTCCCTCACAAGGGTTGTTAGAAAGGGAAGGGGTACTCTCCTCAACCAATACTGTGGGTGTTGGAGGTTGGGGAGTTGCAGGTTGGGCATTCCTAGTGTCAGGATCTACTGAGCCTTCTTCCATCTTTTCTTTCTCTTCCTCATTTAGGGCCTCATTTTTCTTTTTCGCTTTCGGGTCCTTTTTAGACTCCTCGACACTTTCCACTGCCATACTCTCCTCCTCTATTTGGTCTTCCTCCGATTCTGAAGAATGCTCCGAAAGTTTTCTCTTGGCTGCTGGTGTTGGCGTCATTTCGGGTTGGGCTAAGTTATGACTAACTTTGGCCCTATCACTCTTTTTAGAAACCACTTTGTTCCAACCCGAGGGAGCCTCCTTAGTTGTTTCCTCAGATGTTGGCGTGGGGTTTCATCCGTTGTTCCTTCTGTTGAAGTCGGCACTTTAGTTGTGGCTACAACTTCTACTTCAGTTGCCACTTTGATTTTTGCTGGCACTGTTTTGGATGTTGAAGGCCCAGACGCCGAGGATTTCGCTGCGATCCTTTTGGGGCAATCTTTCGCCATATGCTCCGGCGTCAGGCATTGCCAGCAATGTGGTTTCCTCCCCTCGACGATTAGCGAGATTGTCCACGTTTCACATCGGAGTTGCGCTGGTATCGCAAGGAAACTGGCGTAATTCAGCCTCATTTTAAAGATATATTCCCCCGTGAGAATATTTCGGGGGCCACGGACCGGAAGAACCGCCTCTATATCTCCATATTGAGACATAATGGCACCCAGATGATCTGCGCCAATGCAAAATGGGACGCCAAGTATCTTAACAGTCGTCCGCCTTCTCTCCAGGTACTCAGTTTTGATCCTCAGCCCTTTCCACAAGATATCATTTCTTGATACTTTCTCTGCCTGTTCCGGGGTAGGGAGCAGAATATCCAACGCTGCATATGATTTTTTTCAGGATATATGTGCCTGGTATATTTAAGTACCCCAGCATCTGATACATTCGATCTTTAGGGACCCCAGTGAGCCCCTTTAACTTGATTTCTGTGGTCACCAGAGTCACTATTCTAGCTCTGACATTCTCCAGGGTACCAGGGATTAGTTTGATTTTATTTCCCTCCGTAAGGTCTTTATATTTGTCCCTGAAGAGTTCTTTATAATGCTCTGGGGTCTTCTGGTTCTAGGGCCCAATTTTGTTATTTTTCTTTGGACCTGAGGAGCATTTATCGTTGAGGTCTTCTGCCCTGCTGGAATCTGGGAACTAGAGCTACTCAGAGCAGGCCACGCATCCGGTGGTGCTTTTAAGGTTCCCTTTCTTGCTTTTCCTGTTACTTGATTTTCTTCTTCTGAAGACGAATCCCCTGAGGAGCACCCAAGAAACACCCCTGGCCTATATGATTGTTGGGCTATCTCTAAGTCAAGGGACTGGCCTTTTTAAGAGCCTGCGCCTTATTGCCCCTACGATTGCGTCTCTCGAAATCAAAAGGGATATTTCTCGGGAGACTAGTGCCGACGGGATGGTTAAAATCCCCGGAGCTAAGCTCACATCGGCTACTGGCTGCTGCGGCAACCCTTGCAACTGCACGAACTTGGGCGCACTTGGGTGTGCTAACCCCCGACATGGGCATATCCCATATAGATACTGGAAAGCACTCGGGTGTGCTCTCCCACAACTCAACCAGAGTGCCGCTCGGTGCAGCCCTCTCCGACATACTCTGGGCGCACTCGGGTGCGCTCCCCGCCAAGACTGGATTGCCGCTCGGTGCGGCAGTCCTCGCCACAACTGGATTATCGCTCGGTGCGACAGTCCCCTCCACAACTGGATTGTCGCTCGGTGCGACAGTCCCCTCCACAAGTTGGGCGCACTCGGGTGTGCTCCCTGCCAAGACTGGATTGCCGCTCGGTGCGACAGTCCCCTCCGCAACTGGATTGTCGCTCGGTGCGACAGTCCCCTTCACAACTTGAGCGCATTCGGGTGTGCAACCCCCCTCCGTCTCAACTGGGGTGCACTCGGGTGTGCAACCCCCCTTCACTGCCACCATCAGGTCATACTCGGGAGTACGACTGACGAGGTCCAAAAGGGTGCCCTCGGCGGTCACACCCTGGTTGTTGTCAGCCCTGGTGACAACTCCGGTTTGTGAAGCCCGGGTGGCTTCCATCATAATCCGATCCTACTGAGGCACAGCACCCGCCGATTCGGAGCCGAGGAGACCGTCACCGACCGTGAGATCGGTTCGTGGGTCTCCCCGAACACCTGCCAGCTGCTTAAGTGTGCACCTCAGTAGAACGCTGAAAAAAAGAGAAACAGTAAACAATTAATATTGCCCAAGATGGGCGAAAAAGAAGAAGGAAAAATCCCCAAGAGGGGCAGAAGAAAGTGACAAAAAGCCCCAAAAGGGGGATTGGTCAATAATAAAAAGCTTTAAACATGGCCAAAGGCCCGGTAGCTGATCACTGGACTTATGGTAAAATGTAAGTGTCGCAACTGAGAACAGATACTACACTTTGATCTTAGACAAAAGGCCAAGGTTTTATTTATGTACCTCCCACAAGGTAAGATGTGACACAAGGTCGGGAAAGTGGGATTAGATAAGCCAGCGCTCGAGAGGTGAGCACTCTGGCTATTTAAAAATTGCCTGGGCAGCCCCGTCGGCATTCCCCGGTAGAGGCGCCTCAGGCAGTAAGCAATAAACTTACTCCTCCCCAAAGAGGGGAGGCAAAGCCTGGGATGGTGCACCTCCTAGAACTGCACAGGACAGACCCATAGATCGGCGTAAATCAAGCCCCGAAGGCACAGACAATACCAGTCTATGGGGTGTGGTATCTATCGGAACAGATACTACACTTTGATCTTGGCCAAAAGGCCAAGGTTTTATTTACTCCTCCCCAGGAGTTAGGCACAAGGCCAGTTTTATCTTACTCCCACAAGTAAGATGTGACCCAAGATCGGGTCGAGAAAGTGGGGTTTGAAAAGTCAGCGCTCGAGAGGTGAGCACTCTGGCCATTTAAAAATTGCCTGGGCAGCCCCGTCGGCATTCCCCGGTAGGGGCGCCTCATACAGTAAGCAATAAACTTACTCCTCCCCAAAGAGGGGAGGCAAAGCTTGGGAGGGTGAACCTCCTAGAACTGCACAGGACAGGCGTGCAGTATCCATCGGAACAGATACTACACTTTGATCTTAGCCAAAAGGCCAAGGCTAGGATTAAATTAGGGTTATGTTATGTTTAGGGTTAGTTAGACTAAGATTAGACTAAGATTATACAAAATGCAGAATAATCGCAACTGTGTGAGACATCGCAGAATGGTGGGCAACTGTGTAAGGTTATGTTTTTTTTTGGGGGGGGGGGTCTTTTGGCGAGGCTTTTCAACAGAAATTTACACAAAATCTCCGAAATAAGGAAAAGATTGTTTTTTTCTTCTCTTCGATTTTTACAATCTGGCTGCTTCTACAGAATTTGAACCGAACCAAACCTACTTTCGTCGAACTAAATCAAAACTTAGGTTAGAGTTAGGTTACGGTTAAAAAAACAGTGCGGTTCAAATTCTGTGGAAGTACCAAAGTCTTTTTGATACGATCGTATCACTGCTCTGAATAAAATATCAACAGATTTCCAGTACTCTCTGCATCTTTTGATAATCATTGCAAATAATCATGCGTTATCGCAACAGCCGTTTACCATTGATTTTTCACTGGCAAAAACAATTGGTCATCTGAGATTTGGATGACAATGAACCTTCAAAAGGGTCCAGTACTACCCGCACCTATCCGATGGTTAGTTTTCTTCCTTCTCGGTCTTTCCATCCTTCTTTCTAGAAAGAATTCTGACTAGAAAAATATCGAGGAAACCAATGCCAACAACAAAATCATCTGATTCATGATATATGAATGAGAGAAGGGAGTTATAGATCTGTTCGCCCAATTGTGCTGTTAAGATTTTCCACGTGCTTGGTAAACAGGTTATTGGTCTGTAGTTGCTTAGATCGTTCCCTTTTCGGTGTCTTTTAGTATTAATGTGGTTCTTCCATTCGTGGATACATCTTCGCAGATTGTGCATTTACCTTTAGGGTCGTGATATTTTAAAACCAGTAGTTATGTATTCTTTCGTGGCCTGGTGCTTTCCAGGTTCCTATTTTTCTTAGGGTTGTCTTGAGCGTGGCTTCATTAATTTCGCTTTCTATTGTTTTGTCAGTTTCCTGAAGCTCTTCTTTTTAATGTTTTTAAGCCATTCGGCATTTCTGTTGTGGTCTTGTCGCTTTTCCCATATTCGGCTCCAGAAGTGTTTGTTTCTGTCAGGTTCGGTTGTTCTATTCGTGTTCTTGCTCTTATTGTACCGTCTTAGTCTCTCCTCTTTTGCTGCTATCTTTGATTTTAGTTAATCATGTTATTATTTTGTCTTTCTTTGCGAATCATTTTCCCCCTCTTCCATCGTTTTTTCTCTCATCTTATTTACAGCTTTAGTTTCTTTTCGAAGTTTGATGATATGAGTTTCCAGTCTGATTTCTCACACAAGATTATTATTATCTTTTCTGCTCACTAGAAGTTATCACAAAAGTCATCGTCGGTGGTTTGTCACCAACAACTACCAGTGGTGCTCCCTGAAATCTGAGTGACATCAAGCCTCCCCAGATTTCCAGTAATCTCCACCTCTTTTCGATCACCACCACAAATGACCTTACAGTATCACAACAGCCGCCTACCATTGATTTCTTCGCTGGCAACGCCCATTGTTCTGCCCTGGGATTTGGGTGGCAATAAGCCTTCTCGTGGTCCTAACACTCTCATCACTCTTCCAGTGGATCTTTGGTTAGTAACTCTCCCTCCTCGGTCTTCCCATCCTCCTTGAACCTCTACGACTATTTTGTGTGGTGTCAGCCGAGGCCAGTGCCATCATTTTCTAGGGGAGGGCAGCTTATGATATTTCTTGCAGTTTTTGTTCTTCTTTCTCGGGCCGTGTTGTCGTTTCGTGTGGCACGGATCCACAATCTTATAATTGTTCACCGATAAAAACCAGTAGTGTTCTCTGGAGTCTGAGTGAGAGAATTATACCAAGATTTCTAGCACTTTCCGCCTCTTTCGATAACTGTTTAAAATATTTTGCGTATCGCAACAGCCGTTTACGATTGATTTCTAGCTAGCAACGACCGTTGGTCTTCGCTGGCATTTGTTTGAAAATAAGCCTTCCAAATGTTCCAGTATTCTCCGCACCCTTTAAATGGAGGTCCGATTGGTTCTCCCCAACCGCGGTTTTTCTACCATCTTTGACTCTTCATAACCATTTGTGTAGTATAAATAAAAACCTGTTTTTTAAATAAAAGATTATTCGACATTCCATCACGAAAATACAAGTTTGATTTTCATAAATAAATGTGTGTACGGTATTATTGCATAACGAAAGGTGTAAAGGTCAAGGGTCAGAGAGTGACACCAGGCGGAAGTCACGAAACCACGTGATTTCCTGGTACAAGCTTTTCTCTCTCTATCTCTTAGCTGGCGGGATTTCAAGGAGCATACATGCGTCAGCGTGCTGTTCCTAAACTAGGGATGACGAACGCAATTTGGCCGGGTGTAGCGAGATGGGCCATGTAAAATGGGAAAATGACCAACGCTTGTTACATTTCAGAAATGTAACAAGAAATATTAAATAATAGTTAACTAATAAAAATTTAGAAGGAAACTGGGTAGGCAAATAAGAATGTCACTTTTCAAAACCAACATGCAAACATCAGGAAGTTTCATCGGATGTCCGGCTGGCTTGGCAGGCCGATAGCAGGCTCAAGGCGTTTCTCCGAATAAATTTTATTAAAAACCGAATATTGGGGTCCGAGTAGTTTTTGTAACAGACGATCGGCAGCCCGCGTTCACGACGACGACGACGCGGGTGTATAAAGTGTTTATACACGCTCGGTGGGTGAAAGCGTAACAGTATAATTCGTTGGTACCAGTTAGGCTGTAGGAGCTGCTGAAAAATTGTCATTATGCTATTCCTCTTCACGTGTGAGTGTCTCATCAAGGATTTCAGCTGCATTTGTCTTGGGCGTTGTATAGAACTGCATCCGGTGCTGACGTCTCGCTTTGGAAGCTTTAAGAAGTATGGATGACCCCTTTGTTTGCGGTACTTTCATATCTATTCTGCGGCTGATTAGTCTACCTGTTAGAGTTCCTATTTGCCTCCTCACGAGGACAGAGTTAGAATATGTTCATGTGGGAAAACCAGTTCAACAAAAAAGGGCCCTCTGGTTTGGGACAAAATTTTAAATCGCCTCAGTCTAGAATGATTTTTCCTTCATTGACTCAGGACAGGAAAGATGAAGTATTGTATAAGAACACATACTAAACTTTGCTCCTAGCCGTTAGGCCACGAAAGTTGAACTGCGTCTGATGGAGAGACCCGAATTTGGGATCCTTAGAAAGTGTGAAGTCGCCCCTTAGTTAGCATTATTCCCACGACCCTTCCGACGTGTAGTGCTAGTAACTGTCAGGGTCACGTCTATCGGTTATATGAAGTCGAGTGTTCCCATTAACTTACTTCCACACTGGGGCAAAGTTAGACATAAGGTCGGTTTTTAATGTAGGAAAAAAGTTCACTCTAGATTAGAACAAAAATTTAAATCGCTTCAGTCTCAGACAACATCTCCTTCACTGACTGAGGACAGAATAGACTAAATGTAGTATCAGAAAAGATACTACACTTTGCTCCTGGCCAAAATGCCGTTGCGATTAATAATTTAATCTACGAACCATTGGTGTACAAAAATACGTGCACATTCGACAAAACATCACCTAAATAGGATTGCCATTTTGTAAAACCTAATGACCAGCCAATGACATTGTACTGTTAAAAATTGAATGCGAATTAATTATGACTATTAGTTTTCTTTTTTTAAATCGTGAAACAATAAAAATAGATTGCGCTTTGAGTTTTTATTACAATTAGGATGTATAAACGTTTAATGATGGCCAAATGTATAAACGTTTAATGATGGCCAAATCTAATAAACCATATTTGACATTTATTAGTTTTCATATTTTTAAAGTAATTTATCATTTATTATTATTACTATCAACCTAGACATGCAGTAGCAAATACACCCTGGTATATAATTAAAAAAAAAAACAACAACTAGTGTCCACCCGCCGTCAATAATGACAGGAAAAATATTATGCGTCGCCAGTGTTCGCACTCGCTATTTATCTAGATAAATTACTAAAGTATTCAGTAATTTAATTTTTCATAGGTAAATTATTATTCGCGATTATTTCTGATTACCTACAGAGACGTTGACTTTTTATTATAGAGTGGAGGATGTATTTTCAGATTTACCTGAGGTGATTGTCTGACTTGCTATTTGCTTTCTCGCTTCCCCACACAACTTGAAATGAATTCGTTCGGGTGCTAGGAAAAGGTACGTGTTTTATTCGCTAACTTTTGCGTGGCAACATGAAAGTACACACACATATATATATATATATATATATATATATATATATATATATATATATATATATATATATATTGGTACAGAAAAATTAGTACAACATTCGTACCGTCGGTTTCAAGCACAGAAGGACTTAGCCATCTGGCTCTCTTCAGCTTCTGTTGTCATCTGTTTCGAACATTCGTACCGTCAATTTCAAGCACAGAAGGACAGCCATCCGGCTCTCTTCAGCTTCTGATGACAACAGAAGCTGAAGAGAGCCGGGTGGCTAAGTCCTTCTGTGCTTGAAACCGACGGTACGAATGTTGTACTAATTTTTCTGTACCAAAATAAATAAATATTACGCTCTTGATTTTTAATTTTTAACTATAATTCTCAGTTAATCGAGCACTCTGTTTTGATTTTTCCTTGCTATATTACAAAGAAGTTATATATATATATATATATATATATATATATATATATATATATATATATATACATATATATACATACATTGTCTTTTTTATATCAGATGTTTCCGTTTGAGGAGGTTGTTTACTGGAGTTAGCATAACATTGATTGCTTCTCATCGTTTGGCTGATAATCATTTCGTCTCATTCCCCCTTATCCTAGAGTGACTATTGGCCTTGAGAAAGGGGTGACCCAATAACAAACAAAAATATGTCCTAAGAATTATTAACCACACTGTAAAAAATTTTTTGGGATTACTGTACTTCAAATTCTTTGTATGCCAACGTGCACTGTTTTTTTTTTCAACACCTCACATCGCCTGGAGCGGAAGTAAATAAATACTCTTCAACCAGGTTCAGTTTATTATGCAAGTTTTACGTAAAACCATCTTTTATTGCCTGCTTGAAATTCTGAGAGCGCGTCTGTAAATGGGATTATTTTAGGTAAAGATTCGTCGAAAAATACAAAAGCGGAGAATGTTTCGTTATCTCAGAAACTAAACTCTCTGCTAAAAAATGAGCTGTTTTTAAAAAATGAGCTGTTTTTAAAAAGTGAGCTGTTTTTAAAAAACGCAATAAAAATGTGTTGTTTAGTTGAAAGATTTTCGAAGACCTAGGAACAAAAATTCGGTCACATTTGTGACGTTGCATATGTCCGCCATTCTTCTTGGTTTTACTTTCTTTGATTTTATTGTGTCTATTTTTCAGTTTTGTCTTTTGTCTATTTTTCAATTTTCTTTGTGTATATTGTTTTCACTTTTTCTTGTGTCTATTTTTCAGTTTTTCTTGTGTCTATTTTTCAGTTTTTCTTGTGTATATTTTTTGTTTTTTTTTGTGTATTTTTTAAAATTTTCTTTGTGTATATCGTTTTCAGTTTTTCTTGTGTATATTTTTCAGTTTTTCTTGTGTATATTTTTCAGTTTTTCTTGTGTATATTTTTTGTTTTTTTTGTGTATTTTTTAAAATTTTCTTTGTGTATATCGTTTTCAGTTTTTCTTGTGTATATTTTTCAGTTTTTCTTGTGTATATTTTTTGTTTTTTTTGTGTATTTCTTAAAATTTTCTTTGTGTGTATCGTTTTCAGTTTTTCTTGTGTATATTTTTCAGTTTTTCTCGTGTATATTTTTTGTTTTTTTGTGTATTTCTTAAAATTTTCTTTGTGTATATCGTTTTCAGTTTTTCTTGTGTATATTTTTTTTAGTTTTTCTTTGTGTATATTTGTTTCAATTTTTCTTGTTTATATTTGTTTCAGTTTTTCTTGTTTATATTTGTTTCAGTTTTTCTTGTGTACATTTTTATCCAAAAGTCAAAGTTGATTCCATCTATTTCAACCTAACTGTCTGTATTTTTGTATGCGTACGCGCGTGTGTGCTGGGCTTATCTTACACTCTATAATAAATAGTAACATATATATATATGATAAAGTGATGTAGTTTGTTTGAAGCATTGTGTGTAATACGTATATAGAGGAGTATTAGCAGGCTATCACAATGCAAGAAATCGGCGTTGAGAAGTAAGACAAAAACAGGTGATTTTAATTTATATATTTTTCAAAAAAATTTTATAATAATTTTTTTTTCTCCTATACAGCAAATCTTACTTGATTACAGAAGACTTCAACACTGTGATGTAATGTGTGTGACCGTGTTCCATAATATATTTCGAGGAAGACCTCTTTGTCAAATGGTAGGTGTTTCAAATATCAAAAAACGTGCGGATGGCAATATTGCTTATCACGCAGCAAATATTAATATCAGCAACAAATGTAATATATATATAAATATTAATTATTTATTACCTAAAGACATCGATGTTTCATGCTAACACAATCTTCAGTGCAGGAAGTTAATTCTCTACGGTCAGCGGGCTCGAACACCGATCACAAATCGCCACTGATTCGGCCACAACGAATTAGCTAATAATTAAGGAGGAATTTAACTTTGTAAATACCGAGTCGGCGGGTATTTTACACGAGCAGTTTAAAGAGATCAACAAACTGTGTTTGGATCTTGCATGAAGCTATTTGTACTGCTTGTTATTAAACTCACTTATATATATATGTATGTATGTGTGTGTGTGTGTGTTTGTATATGTCGGTGTGACAAATAAAGGATTTTAAAAATCCGACTGTATGAGATAAAATGTAAAGGAGATGATCTAAAACTCAACGTTTTTTATACAACGCTCGTAACATTTAGGCGAGAAGAATAGTCATTACCTTTATTTTTGACTGAGCTTGTAGATTCGCATACAATAAATAGCAACAGTTGAGGCAGTAACATAGGCAATACTAAATGTGTGACTCAATATTTATTTGTACAAATACAAAAATGTGGCACAAGGTCAAACATAGAGAGTGAGACGTCTGCTCTTAATTCGTCTTGTTCTAATTTAGCTTAAACCTTTCGGTGACCTTTTCGCAATTGTATAAATAATCAGTCACAAAAACATCTAAAATATCCAATACATACAAATATCCAATATATACAAATATACTCAATACATACAAGAATTCAATGAATACAAATATTCAATACATACAACTATTCAATACATATAACTATTAAATGCATACAAATATTCAATACATACAAATATTCAATAAATACAACTATTCAATACATAAAACTATTCAATATATACAAATATCCAATACATACAAATATCCAATACAAACAAATACTCAATACATACAAGTATCCAATGCATACAACTATTCAATACATACAACTATTTAATATATATAACTATTAAATGCATACAAATATTCAATACATACAAATATTCAATACATACAAATATTCAATACAAACAACTATTCAATACATAAAACTATTCAATACATACAAATATCCAATACATACAAATATCCAATACAAACAAATACTCAATACATACAAGTATCCAATGCATACAACTATTCAATACATACAACTATTTAATGCATACAAATAGTCAATACATACAAATATTCAATACATAAAACTATTCAATACAAACAACTATTCAATGCATAAAACTATTAAATGCATACAAATATTCAATATATATAACTATTCAATAGATACAACTATTCAATACATACAACTATTCAATACATAAAACTATTCAATGCATATCAAACATCCAATACATACAAATATCCAATACATACAAATATCCAATACAAACAAATACTCAATACATACAACTATCTAATGCATACAAATATTCATACGTACAACTATTCAATACATACAACTATTCAATACATATAACTTTTCAATACATATAACTATTAAATACATACAAATATCCAATACATACAACTATTCAATACATACAACTATTCAATACATACAACTATTCAATACATACAAATATCCAATACATACAACTATTCAATACATACAACTATTCAATACATACAACTATTCAATACATACATATATCCAATACAAACAAATATTTAATGCATTAAAATATTCAATAGACACCAAAAACGTCTCTTTTACTACATTTGAACCTAAAATAGGAGCCAAGTCGGAGAAGGGGAAATATTTATTTACATTAAAATAATTAATTGTTTTGAACTGCAGTACATTTTAAGATAAGGTACATTTATTAGTATATGCGATAATATTTTTTTAAGTAAAACGTATTAAATTAACAAAAAGTAAATAAAAACACTCGCTATAGAAATATACATTTCTCAGTAATGAATTTAACAAACAAAAATGTGAAAAATAAAAATATTAATTAGTATGTTCTTTGTTCTTTATAGTGGCTTTCATTTTTTGAGGAAATAATCACGGTAGTCTTTGCTATATTGTTTTTTTTCCAAAGATTTAATGCATACATGCCACAGACACGAAAACATCTCATACTATATTTGAATCTAAAATAAACTCCATATGGGCAAGGGGATAACATTTATTCCTATTTAAAAATAAAAAAATTCTCCAAAACCCGACAATCCCGAATGATAAATATATACAGAAATAGATCTCGAAATGCGTGTGTTTACACTCGTAAAAAAATGAGACTCGCCGTGTCGGCGCCATTTCTGTTTAATTCTGACTGACACGTGACGTTGCCGCCATTAATAAATACCATTTGCGCCATTTAAACAAAACTAGGTTGTCTAATTATCTTTATTTCATTGTTCGTGGTATATTTTCGGCACTCACAGCAATTAAGATATTTTTATGGCCTCCGCCGAGGTAGCAGGTGGCATTAGATACATTTCCTTACATAGACTTTCACCAGGAAGAAGTTTTCAAATTCTATTTTTTTTTAAGTTGAAGGTCCATAGCTTGACCAACGTTATCAGCGTATCAATCAAACCATAATAGACGCGATCGCCGATTCATTAGTCCACGGCGGCATCACGATCTCTATTTATCTATCATTTACTTTGTTTTAAATATATTTATTTATCAGAAAAACACAGATGCATGTATACAGATGTATGCGTATACATATATACACACACATTCAATAATTTAGCTGAAACTATCATTCATTAACTTGCAAAATTAAGCAGCTCAATATTAAGAAAATAAAGCTAACATTTTTGGACATGTTGATTTATTTTTTGTTGGACACATGCAAAAACTTTGTTATCATGATAGTCTTGCGTTTCAAAGAAATTATGATTCGTTGTATCACTTAAAATAAACATTGCATTGAAACAGCTGTAAACAACCATAATATGTTTCTGTCAGCTCTTTATTTAGAACTAAATAATGTAAACCATCAAATTATACACACACACACACACACACACATATATATATATATATATATATATATATATATATATATATATAATATTTAAATAAATTTTTCGTGGTACAAAATTTGATAACGGCGAGGAATACGGACGTTTGGGACATTTTTTGGAGGGTCGAATGAGATTAAACAAATATAAAAAAACGAGAGAAAACGATTAAAAAGAAATTAATTAATGTACTGAACCGGTTTTCGTCCACACTCATCAGAGTAAAACGTGGAAATGATTGAATACGACTAAAACCTAAAAATAATTTGTAATGAACACTAGTGACAAGTTTAGGAGAAAAAAAAAAAAAAAAAAAAAAAAAAAAAAATTATGGGGAGGAGAGTCATAAGTTGATCACATTAAGTCCTAAAATTTGCCAATCAAATTTCTGTAGCTGTGCGTCGGTGTTACCAGGCATCTAATCCTAGAATTGTTTTTTCTGCTCGACCTTTGCTCAAATCTATTCATAAGGATGTTCTCCCACCCCAACATATTAGTAATATTATTTATCTTTTTAAATGTCGGTGCGATGCCGTATACGTGGGAAGAACAGTGCAAAGGTTTGAATCCAGAATCAAACAACACATCCCCCCTGCCATACGCCAGGGCCGACTAAATAATTTAAATAATTTAGTTAATACATCCGGGTCTGCTATTGCTGCCCATCTCATAAATAGCGCCGAATGTGCGTCGACGTACACTAGTGACTGGTTTTCTGTCATAAGTAGATCGCATTCCCTATTCCACCTCAAAGTCCTGGAAGCCATATATATAAAGTCAATCAAACCTTCCCTTTGTAAGCAAAAGGAATGGCTTTTAGGACTTAATGTGATCAACTTATGACTCTCCTCCCCATAATTTTTTTTTTTTTTTTTTTTTTTTTTTCTCCTAAACTTGTCACTAGTGTTCATTACAAATTATTTTTAGGTTTTAGTCGTATTCAATCATTTCCACGTTTTACTCTGATGAGTGTGGACGAAAACCGGTTCAGTACATTAATTAATTTCTTTTTAATCGTTTTCTCTCGTTTTTTTATATTTGTTTAATCTCATTCGACCCTCCAAAAAATGTCCCAAACGTCCGTATTCCTCGCCGTTATATATATAATAATGAGAATATATTTTTAGAATATTTTGAAAACCTGGACAACGCAAATTATTTGTTTTTTAAATAAATTATTTATTTACTTTAAAACCTTTTTTATCAACTTGTGTACTTTCGATGATAAACATCTTTGTCAGAAGTATAAGCATATTTTTTTCTTCTCATCCTCTTTCGTACAATCCTACTCGACTGAGACATATTTATCGCAGTCAAGTTGAAATTCATGTTGAAACTCGTCTTGATGTTATAGACGATAGGTGCTGATATGCCGTTTTCAATGTGTGACTTTTCAAACCATATATATATAATGAGCCGCATATAACGTGCGCGTATATAATTGCATATATATATATATATATATATATATATATATATATATATATATATATATATATATATTACTTCGCGGTCCACGGAAGTATTTTAAAATGGCCCTAATTCTCAAAATGATATCCTAATAAGTGCGTTTTTTATCTACGGTTGAACTGAACATCATTCTATTGGATTTACAACATTTTGAACATTTCTAACGCAGTCTCCACGAAATCCCTTTTCCATCTTTAAATCTTTAAATCTTTCGTCGCCTGACACTTGTCAACGGACATTCACCAACTGGACAGACTCTATATTTTGATAACCTTTTTATGCACACACTCTTACTTTCCATTACTTTATATTGTTTCTTAAAAAAATTTCAAATTTTGAATTTTTGCTATTCCCCTGCGAATTTATTCATCTATGTAATTCCTCTGATGATAAGATTTTAATCTTTGAAAAGCTTGGCTTAAGGAAAGAAAAATAAACATGTTTTTTTATCGAGTAAACCTTGCATTTAACAATCGAAGATGACATAGATTTGTCATTCGCACATTTTTATCTCTCTTCTTTCAGTTATCTTTATATATATATATATATATATATATATATATATATATATATATATATATAATCTATTTTTTTATTTTGAATCTTATATAAAAAGAAACAAGTATGGTGTTAGCTCTGTGTGATTCCAGGATAATTATTAAAAATCATTTAATATTTCGGAAAAATACACCCCTTGTCAAAAATGGACACAAAAGAAAAGTCAGACTGTGTTATTCGCTAAGATAGATGCCAGCAAGCAGAACTGGAAATTAACACCATACTTACTGTTTATGTAAGATTGAAAAAAAAAATTAAAAGATAGTCGTAAGTCCTCTATTTCGATAGTTTGTTTTTGTTCCTTCTAGCTTCTCATCAATCCGACTGTCGGCATTGTATTGAGCCTTCTTAATACATTTATTACAATTCCCAGCAATGCTTCAAGCAAACTACCATTTTCTAATATATATATATATATATATATATATATATATATATATATATATATATATATATATATATATATATATATATATATATATGTATACGTATATAAATATATATAAAAAGCAATCTCTGGTAAACTAAATTATGACATAATCATTGACTTATGCTCCAAATATTTAGCATAAAAACAGTTTGTGTACGATCGTTTCTGAGACGATATGGTATTTATTGATATCGAGTTTCTTCCACTTTGAAGCCAAACCAATATATATATATATATATATATATATATATAAAGAGGTGTACTAAAAGTGAACTTTTAGGAAAGGTAAAACCCTATTGTGAAGAGTATACAGCTCAATATGAATTGAATTTTGATTTGGCTTTTGCTTTCTCTAATTCCTTTCCATTCTTCTTCATTATATATATATATATATATATATATATATATATACGCTGATTTTTTTGTTATTGTTTTGTTTTTGGCAATACAGACCGGTGTTTTTTACTGGTGCGTTTTTATTTTTCGCTACCCTGAGCGGTTTGTTTATTATTTTAGAATATGTAGAGGAGCGCATTTTGTTTTAATTCGCCCTTAATCGGATGAGTCATCAATTTTTGTATATATAGATTGTTTAATTTATTAATTAGTTTATAAACTAATTTTAGTATACATATTTTTATAATCAATTTGTGTGCACAAAAGTTAGACATGGACGCGCGTTTCTGGCTATAAGTCGTCATCAGCATAACTTATTATTCAGCAGAGATCGAACCTTCGATGTTAATATACGTAGACTATCGTTCTAACCACTAGACCAGAGTGACCTGCCACAATTGCGCACCTCTGCATGTTCTTAAATAATCGATTTTAGTTGTGTTTACATTTCCGGTGCAAAATTAAATAAATATTTTTAAAATGATCTAATTAAATATCTTATTTTTATCGCATAAATAAAAATATTAAAAGTTGTGATTCTTATTGTAGATTAACACCCACACCCCACCCACGATAAAATGAGATTCTACTTTTTCAGGTGATTACGTGTGAATACCCTGAAAAACCTGGCCGAAAGAGAAACAACAAAAAATATTTAAAATGGGGGATCAGTTTAGCATATAAATTTAACGTGAAATAATCCTCTATTTTTATGCCATTCTAGGGGTTTATGGCAGTTTACCATTTTTGCCATTGAAGATGAATTCTGTGCGTTATGTTTTTTCTAGAGAGATGGAACCATTTTGTGGCGATTCCGTGTTGTTTTACGACCTTACCAGTCAAACTTAGGGTTAGTGTTTAAAACATATTAACTGTCCTTAAAATCTAGAATGACTCTAAAAAGAATCGCATTTTTAAGGACGGGTGTGATTTAGCCGAGGATGTTAATCTAAAAATTAAGCAAAGTTTATTAAAATTATGGATTTCTCTGAGTAAATATATTTTTTAATTAACTACCCCCTCTCCTCTCAATTAATTGCTGCGCGGATGGCGGGTAGGTTTTGCTAGTATATATATATATATATATATATATATATATATATATATATATATATATATATATGGTGTATATATATATGCTATATATATATATATGCTATATATATGCTATATATAAATATATGCTATATATATATGTATATATATGTTATATATATATGAATATATGTTATATAAATATATATATGCTATATAAATATATGCAATATATATATATATATGCTATATATATATGTTATATATATGCTATATATATATATGATATATATATATATATTCTATATATATATAATATATATGCTATATATATATGAATATATGCTATATATATATGCTATATATATATGCTATATATATATATATATATATATATATATATATATATCTGCATAATATATATATATATATATATTCTATATATATATATATATATATAGCATTGCTGAAATATGTAATATACAGTATCTAAATAAATTATATATATATATATATATATATATATATTAATAATGTGAGTTTTATTTTTTGCCAGCTCGCTTAGCCACCTTATTATTGCTGCAGAGTTTTGAGAGTCTGTCTGTCGATGATTTATATATATCTAAATGAATACATGCGAAAGTTTTTTTCTTCATTTATCTTAACTACATTTATATCCAAACACCTTAGCTGTACCAAATTCCATTATACACAAAAAAAATAGTGTCACACACGATATATATATATATATATATATATATATATATAAGAAACCTTACTAAACACTTCAAGGCTATCATTCATTTGCATATTTACTTTTCAAAACAATATCTAATAATTTCATATTCAGCATAATACACTTATATTTTGTTTTGCTATTTTATTATATATACGAAAATTCATCTTAATATAAGTATCATTATTATTAGCAGTAGTAATATTATTTCAAGCGATTTAATTAACTAAGGTCAAAATTCTAAAATCATAACTTCCGTTTCTGTTACGTTTTCGCACGCGTATATTTACACATAGAAAAAAAAACTTGGATTACTTCGGAATAATGTCTTTTTAGAAATAAAGGCTGCATCAAACGCAATAATTAACAAAAGTTTTCTGTTAATAATTAAATGTATACGTTTATTATTTTGAACACTAAAGTTTTTGTTGCTGTTCCTATTTGCAAGAAAGCAGAGATAGGTAAAATGTTAGTATTTAGCGTGGGGAAAATCCAGCTCCCCCAACTGGATTGGAACAAAAATTCAAATTGCCTCGGTCTAGAAAGATTTCTGCTTCACTAACCGAGAACAAAAATAACTAAGTGCAGCATCATAACAGATACTACATTTTGCTCCTAGCTAAATGGTAAATATGTTGATGATGATGATGATGATGGTCATCATCATCATCATGACTTCAACATTTGTCATAAAAAAGAAAAAAATAACCTCCTCTAATCTAATAGATTTCTTTTAATATTCATTTTTTTAAATTATTTAATAATAAAGGCGAAAACACAATGTAACCTTTTCGAATTAATCAGTAATATACAATTATTTTATTTTACTAATCGACGCTCCACTTTTTCGTTTATTCATTTCATTATATCACAAGTTTTTAATGGAGAATTAATTTATATTTTTATGTTGAAACAAAATAAAATTCGAATTCGAATATCTGAAAGACCATATACATTAAGCTTTTTGTTGTTGTTGTTTTTCATAATAACTAAAATTTGATTATGTACATGCACAGTAAATTTCCTAATCATTGGAATATATCAAATAACACTACGACAATCATCCTTTTGCTTTTTTCCTCCAAATTACTAAAATGTCAAATCAAAAGTATCTTTGTTTTCTATAAAGAAGGCCACGGCCTCAGTAATTGCTGCCCGGAAGGCGGGTAGTTTTGCTAGTATATATATATATATATATATATATATATATATATATATATATATATATATATATATATATATATATATATATATATTATTTCATGTATCCACATAAAATGTTATAAGAAGATATAATTTTTATGTATCAATTTTCAGTATTTACTTCAACAGTGCTCGATACGTGAGTAGAGCTAGGTAGTAAGTTAAGAAAATATATGTATGGTAAGTAAGCTACACAGAGGCGTCCACGTTTCATCCCCGGATGGAATTGTCAGGCGAAAATGCATTTTAACCTGACGATCCCCTCCGGGAATGAAACGCGAAGCCTCTGTGTAGCTTAATTGCCATAAATATATTTTCATAACTTACTATATATACATATATATATATATATATATATATATATATATATATATATATATATATGTAGAGAGAGAGGGGGGAGGAGAGAGGGGGAGAGAGAGAGAGGGGGAGAGAGAGTCTCTTTCCTTTTGTCTTTCAATCTATTTGCTTTATTTGCTATGTTAAATGTTTAACGAAACACCTGTTTTAATTAAAAAGAAATACCGGGTCGTCTTCTTCTGTATGAAAATGAATGTGAGAAGTGACTTTCCATCTTGGTTCACCCTAATCGTGTTTAGGTGTGTTTCTAATGCTTCTATGTTTAGGCTGTCTTCTCTTTAGCTACACTGTCATTTCACTCCGGCGAATCTTGTCAAGAAATGTGTACACGTCTAGACTGAAAACACACAAACCGGAATATCCAAGGTCTCCTTTTTTTTTCTTGCCTTTGCTTTTGGCTGTTTGTTTAGAGGGTTAAAGTCTTTTGTTTTTTATTCTCTTTTTTTTTAAAGAAAACCAATAAAAAGAAGACTTTTATTCCCACACTAATCATATTTGGGAAAATGTTATTCCATCACGTGTTGCTTGACGCGCTTTTTGCAGTTGTTCACGAAGTGCTACACCTACACACACAAACATTATATATCTATATACCAATTTGATGCACAAGATCAAAGTGTAGTATCGGTTCCGATGGATACTGCACCCCATAGACTGGTATTGTCTTGGCCTTCGGGACTTGACTTACGCCGATCTATGGGTCTGTCCTGTGCAGTTCTAGGAGGTCCACCCTCCCAGGCTTCGCCTCCCCTCTTTGGGGAGGAGTAAGTTTATTGCTTATTGCCTGAGGCGCCCCTACTGGGGAATGCCGACGGGGCTGCCCAGGCAATTTTTAACCCCCACTTTGCTGACCCGACTTGTGGGAGTAAGATAAAAACCGGCCTTGTGCCTAACTCCTGGAGCGGAGTAAATAAATACTACACCTACACAAACATTGTATATCTATATAATAATTTAATACATGCTCCGAATTTGTTTTAAAAAGCATTTATATTCATACAATTGTTTCTACCCTTTTCAAAATACACATTTTTTTTATAATGAATTTCAAGATGATTTCAGTGAATTTTTATCTTCCATCAAATTCGACTAGAAAAAACCGTTAACATCAAAATTATTCTTTTCATTTCACTCATGTATCTTTTTTTTTTCAAGCAACAAAAATTCTTAGTTTCGTCCTTATGTAGGTAATTAACCAAAACTAATATCAAAAATGATATCAGCTTTTTTGATAACTTCTATTAGAAACATTCCTTATTCCTTGATCTTCGAGTTTCATCATTATTTCATGCCATCAAATTATAACAAAATCTTATTCACATTTTCTTTTTTTCTCAATTCAAATACGGTATTTAACTTTATTCCACAAATTTCTGCATAAGTAATTGTTCGTTTTAAATTTAAAATTACTTAGGAGAGAATTTGAATACCGACTAGACACTGTCCTCGAATGTCTAAGGTCTTTCTGTACAGGGGCATAAGTATACTTCCCCCTTACGAGTAAACCCTGACCATATATTCAAAATACCATAGTATTCGGAGCCTAAATAAGAGCTCCTTCGGTATGGCTTGCCCACACTGACGTATACGACGAATAGTTCCTCTTAAGCAAGTGGTGTTACCTCTAGTAACATCACTAAGCTGTATACTCTACTAGACTAGATGAATTCTTGTCCTGGAATCCGGTAAGACCAATAGACCACAAGAAAGATATACTATAACATAGATAACTGGTCAACTTGGGAGAAGAAATATTAATGTTCTTCACTTCTTTAATAACTGAACATTTTAGAGACAAAAGAAAACCTATTGGAAGACTCGAATATCTGTGTATCTCATATAGAGATCAAGTGTTAGCCCCAATAAGGGGCTCCTTGGTTTCTAAGATTTTACACTGACGTAAAGGTATATATATCTCTCGGTCTCCGGGATTTTTCTTTTATTTATTTTTGACAAGGAGAGGAATAAGAAAAAAGAAAGAAAAAAAATCTCTCGAAATATATCAAATTGATTCTTGATAATCCGGATATTACAAACTAACACCCTTGCTGTCTAGAAAAATAAACAAACCTTTCGATCTATATCCGACTTATTTCGGTTTTGTTTTGTTTTTGTTCTCCACAGCTTATAGCTATCCGGATCTCCGCATTGCCTTCAACCTTTTAAAAAACTTTTATTATATATATATATATTTATGTGTGTGTGTGTGTGTGTGTAATACGTCATGGCATGTAATGTTCGTGTGTACGTTATTACCTTTCACACACATTAGAAAATAGATCGTCCAATGGTAATTGTTAATTAGTTTGCTATCGCTAAGGTAAACAATTCCGACTGTACGAATTTTAAAATGACTTGTTCCAAAATCAAATAATCGCAAACCGTCGACTAAAACAGTAAAGTTTTTAATAAATACATTTTTAAAAAGATGACCGCCATTTTATTGATTTGAAAAATATTTCGCTGACATTTATTTTTACGGTAAGAAAACAGGGAATATTTATTGGTTTAAGAAGAATTACGTTTCTGCAATTTTAAATAAAGAAGAAACATATTTGGTTTACTTATTCAAAGAATAGTTTGCTGACTATGACAATAATTGTTACAGAAAAAGAAAGAGTCGGGTTTTCTTAATAGTATAGACTCTACCAGACATATATTATTTCAAAAGGACTATTAGTCAATGATACGGTGTGCTGCAAGTAATATATATATATATATATATATATATTTATATATATATAAATAAATATTTATATATATATAAATATATATATACATTTATATATATATACATTTATTTATATATATATACATATATATATATATATATACATATATATATATATATATATACATATATATATATATACATATATATATATATACATATATATATATATATACATATATATATATATACATATATATATATATATACATATATATATATATATATATATACATATATACATATATATATATATATACATATATATATATATATATATATATACATATACATATACATATATATATATATATATATACATATATATATATATATATATATATATATATATATACATATATATATATATACATATATATATATATATACATATATATATATATATATATACATATATATATATATATATATATATATATATATATATATACATATATATATATATATATATATATATATATATATATATATATATATATATATATATCAGCTTTTTTTATTCCTGGTGATATCTTAGTTTCTAATTAATATTGATCGATAACATCGGCACGCCAGTGTAGCGTCTTTTTTGTACATCTCTGTATAAATAGGTGTTAGGCTCGTGATTCTAAACTGAATCTACGAACGAGGTTCGAACCCGTGCGACCGCCTGCAACCGCCACTCCTACACTGATGAGCGTAGAAAATCCGAAACGCCGTCGTCTGTAGGTATGAAAAGACTTTAATATTTAAATATATATATATATATATATATATATATATATATATATATATATATATATATTGTGTGTGTATGTGTGTATTTAGACGGCATTTCCTCATTTATGCAAACCTTGTTAAAAATTACAGAATTATACCTTTTTTATTTTTTCATTTTTTTATGGTCTCTTTTGTATCAAAATCAAAAATAAATATTAAATCTTCCATAGGTTTAACGAACGTTTTCGATTCTTCGTCGACTCATCCTCAAGTGTCAAAAGCAAATAAACAAAATAGCTGGAAAAAGAAGAGAATAAAAAACGGCGGAGAAACGCGCAGAGAATGTTTTTCGCATTGTGCCACGAAGTCGTTGACGATTTAAATTCAGAAACGATTGTGATGCAATCCTGCGTTGCTGAATTTAAATCGTCAACGACTTTCTGGAACAATACGAAAAACGTTCATTGCGCGTTTCTCCGCCGTCTTTTAAAAAATTATCTTCTTTCTCCAGCCTTTTTGTGCATTTGCTTTTGACACATTGTGTAACCAAAAACTAACTTGACTAAAATTATATCTCAAAGTACTAAAAAATAACGCATGAATTAAAAATATATATATATTTAAATAAAGCATCGTAGATGTGAACCATTAATTATTTTTAATATTTCTTATAGATTACGAAAGAAGCCCTAAATTCCGTGTTAATAAAATAAATATAACTCGAAGAAAATTAATTTCTCGAATAAACGCTATTATCATTAAATAAGCATTGTTTATTCAATAGTTTCACAAAATAAAAAATATAATTGCTAAAAATATTTTATGTGATTTTAATGATAACAGTTTACAAGAAAACATTAAAACATGATATTTTAATGTCTCCTTTTTGGGGCAAATTTATTTAATAATCTTGAAAATAAAAATAAAAATGTTTATGTAAGAAAGTGGTTGGATTTTTTTTAAATAAATATTAATTATCTATTAATTTCGGATTCTACCATTAAAAAAATGTCTTGCACCCCCGATGAGGACGTATATGTCGGCAATCTAGGACTATTTTTAACTAAGTTAATATTTATGTTAAAAAAATGCATTGTTTGGGCTTCCAAGTGCTTTCTTACATTTAAATACTCAATGTTTTTTAGTGGGAGACCACCATATCTTCTTATCTTTAATGGGTGTCCGCGCATATTTTCCTTGGCTTTTGACATTTTTAACTATTACTGAATCAATACTACCTTCAACTAGCGATAAACATGTCGCTATAACAAAATGTTTTGCACCCCCTATAAGGACGTATGTGTAGTATCTGTTCCGATGGAAACTGCACGCCTGTCCTGTGCAGTTCTAGGAGGTCCACCCTCCCAGGTTTTGCCTCCCCTCTTTGGGGAGGAGTAAGTTTATTGCTTACTGTCTGAGGCGCCCCTACCGGGGAATGCCGACGGGGCTGCCCAGGCAATTTTTAAATTGCAAGAGTGCTCACCTCTCGAGCGCTGGCTTTTCAAACCCCACTTTCTCGACCCGATCTTGGGTCACATCTTACTTGTGGGAGTAAGATAAAACTGGCCTTGTGCCTAACTCCTGGGGAGGAGTAAATAAAAACCCCTATAAGGACGTATTACGTTTTCTAATGGAAATATTTTTAATTGAGATTCTGGTCATTGCAAAAAATAATTTAAAAAGTTGGATAATTTCTAGTAACGATTAACTTAGGGATTCATAAATATACGGTATTGCCATAAACAGACGGGATTTGCACCCCACCCAACGTCACCCAAATATTTTTTTTCAGAAAATCAACGACCTCGTCAGTTTCGCTATTCACTATAAATCGTTTCGAAAAATAAAATGTAAGTTTCTATTTTTTTGTTGTAATTTTTTCATTGATAAATAATCATCTTCTTTCAAATTTGTATTTCATTTAATTAACAAATAATTGTTTTAGCGTATTTTTTCAATTAATAAATTGTCATTGAATTTAATTAACTTTTTCACACTTCAAATGCACTTTTACTCTTTTTTTTCAAATAATTAATTTAATTCATCGTTAAGTTTAAAAATAAATCGAGTAATTTAATTGCTAAGGTTTAAAATCATCAATAAATTGATAAGATTATTTCGAAAAGAAAGTGTTGTTTCAAATTCTAAGGAAAAACATTGGTAAACAGATATAATCACTACTTTCAGAGTATTAATAAATTAAAAACAAATCTTAATTGTGTGCATTCAAAACTATTCGAATTAAATAAGCATTTCCTTTTTATTACAACAAAATTAAATTAATTTAGACATTTTCATAACCTTAACAAATATAAAAATTAAGGTATAATAAATTTTCAATTTTTACAAACTATTACAAAACCATATCTTCTATATAAAAATAAAAATAATAAAACGAAAATTATTGTAGTAAGAGTATTCCATACTTTCTTGAAATTTGGTAGGCATTTTATATTTACATTTGACCACAGAGATTTTTAACGTAACTATCACATTTTTTGATAATTATGCAATTTTTAGTAAAAAGTAGGTACATTTTTAATTCACTATCTCAAGACTTTAATTTGATAATTATCTTTGAAATAGTTCCAGAAAACTGATATTTATCTTTCCAGAGAATTTTTTTTAATGATTTATTTAAACTGCAATCTTCACTGAATTTATTTTAGCCGTCGTGATAACATTTTTCATTCTATTTTCTTTTTCATACGTAAATATAATTTGTTTCCTTTTAGAGATTAACTATAGGCTTTTATATTTTAAACGCAATAAAAATTTTAATGAAAACTAATTTTAAATTAAAAAAAATTATAAGCCCGTTTTTAATAACTATAGTCTGTATAAGCCACGGCTATTTTTGCACGTACCTATATATTACATATGAACAAAATATGCATGTCAACCCTTTTTCCCCTTTATTTTTGATAAATGGTTTATTCATTAATATACAAGCTAACTTGTTCTTTTCATTTACTTATTTTATTGTTAACTGAGACAAAGAGCATATAAATGAAAACGTCTTGCGCATTTAAAAATATTTTCACACGGTAGAAAATTTAATTTTCATACGTTTGGTAAAAAGTTATTTGTTGTCTTTTATTTTCGATTGAGCGGCTGTTAACTATACTGGATGATTGCCTTAAATGATTGACATACCGTAACCCTAACCCTAACCCAGCCAACTTAATAAGTAGACTGTAAATTTAAGTAAACCAAAAAATCGTACTTCTTTTTATCTACCTCCCACAGCAGTAACATGTGACACAAGGTCGGGAAAGAGGACTGAAAAGCCAGCACCCTAGAGGGAGAGCACTCTGGCCTACAAAAAATGCTTAAGCAGCCCCGTTGGCATTCCGCGATAGTGGCGCCTAAGGAGATTAGCAATAAACTAACTCTTTCTCAAAGGGTGAGAAGGCAAAGCCTGGGAGGATGGACCTCCTAAAACTGCTCAGGACAATACCTGAAACCGGCGGAATCAATGTCTGAAGGCCAAAACGGTACCGGTCTACAGAGTGTAGCATGCATCATAACAAATACTACACTTTGATCTCAGCCAAAAGGACTAGAAGAAAGATCTGGTATTTATCTTCCTCCCACAGCGGTAAGATGTGACACAAGGTCGGGAAAGTGGGATTAAAAAGCCAGCGCCCTAGAGGAATAAGAGCACTCTGACTGTCCAAAAATGCCTGGGCAGCCCCGTCGGTATTCTCCGGTAGGGGCGTCTCAGGCGATTAGCAATAAACTAACCCCTTCTCAAAGGGTAAGAAGGCAAAGCCTGGGAGGGTGCACCTTCTAGAACTGAACAGAACCTGCAGAATCAAGACCCGAAGGCCAAAACGGTACCGGTCTACAGAATGTAGCATCTATCCGAACAGATACTACACTTTGAATTATTTATTTGCAGAAAATATAAGATTTACATTTGAAACTAATTAGGCATAAGGCCATCAAAAGTGTGAGGAAAATGGGTGCCGTTGGTTTAAGGTAATAAAAATGTCTATCCTACTTTTAAGTAGAATCATCTCAGTAACCACAATACCACATTTGCTCTAGGGGCCGTCCTACTTAGGCTATTATCAAATTTGTTTGTAATTTAAAAAATTTTTCCATAGTTCCTTCATAAATAAATACGGTTATATATAATAGAAATTGAGATACTATACTTTGATCTCAGCTAAAAGGCCGAGAATTTATTTAGGCTGGTGCATTCCTCGGAAAAATTCATTTCTATATTAAATGAAAATTACATCCCTCAGAATGCACCGCACCTTAGACATAACGCCAGTTGTGGAAGGGGGAAAGGTAAGGGTCGGGGGTCTTTGTGACATTTAAAGCCAGTGCCCGTCGTCATTCCCCGGTAGGGGCGCCTCAGGTGATAGCAATAAACTAACCCCTTCTCAAAATGTGAGAAGTAAAGCCTAGGAGGGTGGACCTCGCAGAACTGTGCAGGACAAACACACAGACCGACGGAATCGAATGCCAAGACGGTACCAGTCTATTTTATTTATCTTCCTCCCACAAGGTAAGATGTGACACAAGGTCGGGGAAGTGGGATTTGAAAAGCCAGTGCCCGAGAAGGTGAGCACTCTGGCCATTAAAAATTGCCTGGGCAGCCCCGTCGGCATTCCCCGGTAGGGGCGCCTCAGGCAGTAAGCAATAAACTTACTCCTCCCCAAAGAGGGAAGGCAAAGCCTAGGAGGGTGAACCTCCTAGAACTGCAGAGGACAGACCCATAGACCGGCGTAAATCAAGCCCCGAAGGCCAAGACAATACCAGTCCATGGGGGTGCAGTATCCATCGGAACAGATACTACACTTTGATCTTAGCCAAAAGGCCGAGAACGAAGGTTTAAATATCGTACTTTAATTTATAGTTTACGTGTTTTATTCGAAGTTGCTTTCAGTGATGTCTTCTTCATAAAATGTCGGTTGAAGAATAAACGATGCAATCATACAGCCTTACCTTCATTGGCTTTTGGATTCACGGTGGGGTTTTCCTGCAGGGCCTTCCAGGATATATGGGAATAGATCTTTTTTTCGAAAATACTGTTAGCCATCGATAACGGATCGTTTTTAACCGACCTTTTGTTTTGTTCTTCGAAATTTCAAAAATGGAGTCACTTCCTGTCGTCACTTACATCAGTGACGTCTTCGTAACGTCATGACACATATACGAGAAAATATTGTTCTCAAAACTATTTGTCTCTATATCTTCTATGATCTCAAATGCCACTGGTTGGATTTTCAGTGGTAAAATTGGTTTGTTGCATGTCAGGATGAAGACAGCTATTTGGAAGCGTTAGCCGTGTTTGCATCTTCTTGAAGGGAATTGAATATTGAATAAGAAAAGGATCACCATCTTGCACGGAAAACACTAATCAACTTTTTCAAAGGAAACACTGGAATATAAAGAGAGTTATTCGGCAGGCTGGCTTTTGCTATAACCAGAATATGGCATCCTGGAGTTCCCTCTCGCCTTGCCGATTCTGATAAAGGATGAGAATAGATTTGTTATCTCCCTACTACCGCAGGAAAATGTGACACAAAATCGGAAAGTGGGATTTGGTGCGCCAGCACACAAGAGATAGTGCACTCTGGCCCCGAAAACAAAATGCCTGGGAGCCCTGTCGGCATTCCCCGATCGGGCTCCTCATGAAGTTAGCACTAAACTAACGCCTCCCCAAAGAGGGAAGTCGAGGCCCGGGAGGGTCAATCTCTTGGGATTACCCAGAACCATATCTCAGGGTCATCATCTCTCGTAATGGCTGATCTACGTCGAACTGAATGTCGAATCCTCAACATGGTAAGAATGGCGTCTCTCACTTTCCAGTAAGACTGTGCAAGAAAGACAGCCGAAAGGACGAGAACAGAATAGGACGTCTTGTCATCACGAAATCTTATCAAGAACTGGATTATCTTTTGGTGCTAAATTCTCTGAGCGGGAATTGAAGTTGAGTCAGCGCCGAAGTGTTTTCTCACCTACGCTGTTAAATAAGTCTAGCCATCGCTGCGCATGCGCCAAGCCGAACCACAACTAAACATAACGCAAGATATTGCGCCTACATACAAATAAAATAGATCTTCCATGCAACTGCGACAAATTTCAACCAAACTTCCCATACTAAAGATAAGCTATAATTCAGGGAATCCCAGTGCATATTTTATTATTATAGTAAAGTTAATCGACGTTTGTTTCCCTAAAGCTTTTTCTTTATATGTCAATCAAACAAAATACATGGTAATATATTCCTCAGTTTGGAGATTGGAATATATATTTTTTTTTAATACAGCTAATTTAATTATTCTAATTAGTCGTGATTATTAATTAACTCAGCAAGTGACCCATCTCTTACTAAATGTCTATTTATCACTCTCACCCTCTCTCTCTCTCTCTGTCTCTCTCTCTCTCTTTCTGTTATTTGACTCTCCCTACTCTTATGTTAATAGCATCTATCAATTGTATCTTCCGTTACACAAACTCAAAGAAAGGAAAGAATAAGAAGATTGACATTATAAACAAAGGAGAATAGCACTTCTAGTAGAAGAACTATTTAACCAGTAGTTGGAGAATGGGGTTAGATTGCTTTCTACCAATCTAAATCAAAGATTATATATGTTGATATGTTTTATATTTATAATATAAAACTAAAAATAAGAATACATTAATCACCTAAATAATAGTGCAATGGATTCGTCCAAACATTTTAAAATGCAGCAACATGTTTGTAAGTAATGGATAAATTTTATTAGACAGACGAACAAAACAGGTAACGAAGACTTTTTTAATTTTTTTTTTTTTTAATAACTAATATAAGTTAGCAAAACATTTATATGGAACAAAACTTAGATTTAGTATATGGAACGTTTATGTTTTTGTCTTTTAAGGGAAGTGGGGTCTGATAAACTCTGCTGGGAAGCCATGAAATTAAATACATACTGTCTTGTTTTTAAATTCCCGAAACAGTTTTTCATGGTAAACAACTGATGATCCCTTAAATAATGTTAGAAGCAAACTAATATAATAACTGTAAAAAATAAATTGACTTACATGAGTGATATATATATATATATATATATATATATATATATATATATATATATATATATATATATATATAAGTTAATACAACAAAAGATATAAGAGGCAACTAATATCCTTAATTAGTGAACAACCGGATAAAAATGAAGCTCAATATACTGGATAGCGCATTAATAGCACTAGATAAAGTGAAAGAATAAAATAAAATAAGGTGCGAATCAAATTTTATTAGAATTCAAAGTTCAAGCAAAGTATTTTAAAGTCCTTAACTCATGAATTTTCAAAAAAAAACTTCTCCTCAGAGGACCATGCTCAAGTAACTGACCTAGTTATGGACTAGAAAGGACACCCCAACGACTTAGATATTACTATGGGAGCCTAGGATTCTGCTCAAGTAACTGACCTAGTAGGTATCTTCCTCTTAAATTAAATCAAACATAGTTTTAAAAATATAAAAGGGGGCCTATATAGAGACGATGCCTTATTTGTCTCTGATGAGAGGCCTAGAAGGTATAGCAAACCAATTGAAGCCTTGCATGATTTTTCAGAACTTTCGGCCTATCCATTACTGTTGATACTGAGAGGAAAACCGCTAACTTCCTAGATATCACTCTTAACCTCAATGACGGATTATACAGCCCTTTCCATGAACCTAATCTAACTCTTTTTTATGTACACAAACTATCTAACCACCCGAAAGCTATAATCAATTCAATAGTCCCTTCCGTTTCCAATAGAATCTCTAGACTTTCCGCTAATACAAACATGTTTAACCAAAACGCACAATTTTATAATAATGCCTTATATAACTCGGGATACTCTAAAAAAATAACTTATAACCAGAATCAACAGGAAGATACACGTGTAAATATTATTACACATAATATGACAATTAGCAATAGGAGCTTGACCAAAAGAAATATAAATGAACATAGACAGCAGAGGCATTCCATCAAACCTAATGTGAATGAGCAGCATATAGATTGTTCCATACCTACTTCACGTAAACGCCTTTGAAGGAAAAACA
>OY744520.1:203025339-203062839 GCA_963556195.1 Sepiola atlantica | reverse complement strand
CTAAGTAATTAAGATGCAGAAAATTGCATTATTAGTCGCCCTTAACTTCATAGGACGTATTTTTTCCGTTAATATATATTTTTAACGGAAAGTTCACCCCAAACAAGGCAAGCCGCCACTGTAGACGTAAGGGGCTACTGCGTAGCGAGATGTCTGTTTACATTAGTTTTAAATTTCTGCATGTCAGTACCGTCTGGAAATCAGGGAGCAGGGAGGGAGTTCCATAGTCCAGCAGTACGAGAAAAGAAGCTTTTGGAGTAGAAAGCTCTTCGGCATCTGGGGACCTCCACAGTGAATGGATGAGATTTGGCAGATTGTCGGGTTGGTTTAGTGAATTTAGATCGTGGGGGTACCAGAACAGCAAGCTCATCAGAGTACAATCGATTGAAGTATTTGTAAAACAGGCACAAGGAAGCAACATTGCGGCGATGTGACAGGGGCTGGAGCTTGGTGGATAGTGAGGGACCTATTAAGTTGGCGAGTCTTTTTTCGGACCTTGTCTAAGAGGGAGAGACTAGTGGGTGATGCCCCAGCCACGATGTGGCAACAATACTCCATGCATGGGCAGATGGTGGCTTTGTAGAGATATAGGATAATGTCAGGTGTGATAAGTTTACTAGCACGGTAGAGGGAGCCCACCTTCTTTGCAGCAGCTCTAGCAAACAAAAAGCAATTGTCTAGGGTATGATTCAAAACCACGATGGCATAAAATATTGGAATTGTAGGTGAACGCATTGTCCACACAGCCAGCGATCAAACGAAAATATTTTGTCTTTTTAAATTATTTAAGTGAGTTCGGCGTCGGGATTTTTTACGTCTCTTCAAAGATCTAAACTAGTTCGATTGTGAGGTAGATGCAAAATGAATGCCGATCCTAAAAATGAAAAAAACATTTTGACCCTCCCTTCACTTAAAAATTCACCAAAATTCAGGAAATCAACCAATTTTAATGTAATTTTCAGTATTTATTAATTAACATGGAATATAATGAATTCATTAGATCTTTTTAAAATGCTAGTAAAAATGTATCATTCTGTGTAACAAAAAAAACACCTTTACTAAAGTTTACTTTAAAAAAAAACATAATTTTTAAAATATTTTTTTAAATAAAAATAAAGCACCGTGGATGTTAAAAATTTAAAAAATATATATGTTAAATAATTCTTATATATCACGAAAAAAAAACTAAATTCCGTGTTAATAAAAGTCAGTATAACTCAGAGAAAATACTCATTTCTCGAATTAATTGCCGAAACTTTGTGAGAATAAAGATGAGAACGCTAGTTTGAATAACCCAAATAAATAAAATCATTTTCTAATTCCGATCGAGACAAAACTATTAAGTTTACTCGCTTTTACTTATTGCGCTTAATTCTCACGTTTGCATGATATTGTATTTAGTTTCTGCTCTATGTTTTTATTATTAGATATAGAAAAAAAAATGAATTAATTAACCTATAGATTCTCAAGCTGAGAGGATGAAGAAAAACGTACACTGACTGACCGAAGTTACTAAAGATACTGGAGATAATCTAAGGGAAATAACTCTAGAAATTATGAATTACTTCCCTTGGATTTTTAGTAAATATTCGAAATTCTTATTGAAAAATTAGAATTTAACCAAGATCAATGGGAAGGCCTGTTTGTTTGAACGTGACGTCACACGAGTTGTACAAGCGATTGAATAATTGAAGGTATTTTTTTTAATAAGAAATATATATTTGAAATTACATTAAGACAAGGACATAATTAAAGTAAAACTAGAGCCGTGGAGCTTCTGCTAATTCACTCCTAAAGGAAAATAACATTCTACTTTTTTAGGCGATTACATGTAAACAGTCTGAAAAAAGTTGGCGATAAAAATAAATCAAAAAGAAATATTGTAGACTTTAGATTAGGAGATCACATTCGTATATAAATTTGAAGTAGAATGATCACCTGCTTCCGGATCACTAGGCGGTAATGATCAGCCACTTCTGGACAAAATAGCGTTTTTAAGGATATATAATCATTTTTTTGTTTAAAGGGAAATGAATGCATGACTGCTCGTTTATCCACAATTGACCTTATGGGAAAAAAAACAACTTGTAGAGGCTAGCACAGAACGGTGGATGGTGATCTTGCAAAAAAATAATTAAATAGACGACTTTGGATTGGTTGGGATTAAATATCTCTGGAAGAAAGTTCAATTCTCGCACGTGAGAATGCAATAACAATTATGTAGATAAGTGCAAAATAGAAACAGGGCAACAGCTTTTGTGAGAAGGAACACAACAACAATCGTATATAAGTTTAAAACAGTTTTACTTGTGAGAAAACACGAGGGCAAATATATACAACAAATGGTGAGTTCAAAGTTCAGAAAGGAGGAAGTTAATCTAGGTTTGCGAAAACGTGCTTTGCAAACTTATCTTGTGGGAGTTCTGGTAACAGGTTGCACGTGCGCCCGCCTCAATTCTCGCTCTTGTCGAGATGTAGTCACTTCAGTCCAAGATGGTTGGTAACAGGAAGGAGTAGGGGCTCTCTGCGACTGCCGTCGAGGGCTTTGACTTAGAAATATCCAGTCGCGGTCCTACCAGGTTCAAAAGGTGGGTCGAAAAGAGGCCGGGACACAGCGTGCAAGCGTTTTTAGGGGCTGACTCACGTGACTCCTAAGAGGGTAGGGGTTGGGATGCCTGACAGCCAATCCGTGAGACCCTTAAGGGACAAGGCTGCAGCCAGTCAGTGAGGGGGACGTTAATAAATTTCAATAGATTGGATGAGCCGTAATTTTTGCGCAGCTTCAGTGGTGGGGTATAAAGGCATAGCCCCTATTCATTTATAATATGGGTTGGTAATTTAAAAAAAAACATAATAAGCAAATAATTGTTTTATTCATATCCTGTTTTAATGTATTTTTCAAGAAAAAAATAATTACCCTAAAACACACACACAAAAAATTAATCTTCAAAAAAATTAAGAAAATAACCAAGATTTAACAAAAAAAAATATTATCACACCCTGTCTTAAACACGGTATCTCGTTCGGAGATGGGTGATCATTTTACGTGAAATTTATACGGAAAGATTAAAATATTGTTTTTTTAAATATCTTTTACCACCAAATTTTCAGATTGTTTGCATCGCCTAAAAAAGTATAATCATATTTCTTGCGGAAGAAGGTGTTATTAGCCTAGGCTGCAGGGCTCCAATAATACCCAATTTTTACCTTAGAGCTTAATTCAATACTAGCGATACGTATCCGGCGTTGCCCGGAAGTCTTCTTACTTTTATTTTTCCTTCGGACATTGTACCCCTCCCCCTTTATTTTATTTTCTCTTGTGCGAAAATATTTATATTTATCAAAAATATAATTCAACGTACAAATATGTTATTTTTTTTAAAATCCATTTTGCAATAAAATCGGTCCGAGGTTTTAAAATCCCATAAATACTTGGGATTTCAAAAACAAACTAAATGCGCAGCTTAAATAAACATTCTGGCATGTTTACAATATCAGCAGGCTCGTAGAGATAGTAAGCAAAGAGTCATGTGGCAAACGCAAAGATATGGAACCAGCTAATTACATAAGAAACCGAAATGCATTCCGATGGACATTTACAAATATGTTTTAATATTATTTTAAAATCTTGTTTTATTATACACTGTTGCAAATTTCAATAAATATTCAATTAATCTCTATATATAAAACTCAATAGCTGTGTGTATGTGTGTCTGCGATGTTTGTGAGTTCCCTATAGAAAGAAAGATTATAAAAACTACATAAAATTAAAAAGTGTATTCTTATGTAAAATTCACCAGGGAAGACAATGGAAGAGTGCTATGAAGGACAAACCCCCTTAAAACCTCAAATATATCCTCTTTTTATGAAATTTAAATCATATGTATAACATTTACTAAGGAAGACAATGGAAGTGGTCCAGAATATCTAAGTGCTCTGCTAATTTAAGAACGTTGTGGGGGTTTCTATGGGAATACAATGGAAGTGGTCCTGAATGTCTACATTATCCTCTATGTGTCGAATATCTACGTACACCCCCATGTCTAAGTGGCCCATGGGGACAAAAACCTCTTAAAACTCTAAATATGTATATACGATTTTAATGAAGTTTAAACCATATGTATAAGGCACTAATTAAGAGGGTTTTCAAACATTTCAACTGACTATATTAGAGGGCGAAACGTGAGGAGGGAAGGGGGCAGTAAAAACAAAGAAAGTAATATGGTGTTATGAGCATAGTGAAAAAGTACATAGTAGTGATCTTCATTTAATCCTGGGCAACGTCGGGTCATCCTGCTAGTAGAAGATAAAAAGGAATTCAATATGTAATTATCAAAGTTACCTTCACGCAAGAAACACACACACACACACGTTAACTTGAAAAAGGAAAAACCAAGAGATAGTTTTCATCTACTCATCAACGTTTCGTCTTTATTGTAAGATTTCCTCAGGAGATAATTTTAAGAAAAATGTCATGTAAGTACATCGAAGTTTGGAGTTGACATGGTGGAGAGATGAATGAATGTAGTAGCCGTGGCTACTATGAGCGCCAGAGGAGAGTCCAGGCTGGAGAAGTCAATGGTCGATAAAGAATGAAATGAATATGGAAAGCTTTGAGTAGATACGATTGAGGCAGCTATGAAATGGGGAGGGGTGAGAATATAATTGAAATTGCCTTGGGGTGGGAGAGGTGAAAGGGGGCTGAGATTTTTGTCGTGGTGAGGTGTGGCATGAATTTTGAGAGGCTGGGGAAAGAGGTGGGAGGGGGAACACTGTGTGTTTAGCATGTAGGTGGTATCATAGTTGTAAAAAAGGATTTGAATAAATGAAGACAACTTTGAAAATAGGGGTGTAAGGGTATGAATTGAATGGTCAAAAGGGTGGGAGAGGTGAAAGGGGGAGGTGAGATATTTGTTGTGGTGAAGTGTGAAATTTTTTGAGGCAGGAGGGAGGGAGGGGTACTGACCAGGTGGCTATGTCAGGAATGTGTGAGCATACGTGTGTTTGAAAGATTGTGTAGAAGTGTGCTGGAGATGAGGGGGTGAGATGGACATGAGAGGAAAGAAAAATCATTTTAGATTTCGGGGAGTGATAAGTAAAATGTGGTTTTGTTCAGGATGTGTTGATGGTTTGAGGGTAAATTGAAAGAAAAGGGGGTTTAAATATCTAAATATTTGTAAGGATGTGCAAATTGTGTTTATTTGTTAAACTGTTATTTGTGCTTAAATAGTTTTGATTCGTAGTAGGTGATTCATGAGTATGTGAATGAATATATATGTGGAAAAAAGAGTCAGCACATAAGTGTGTAGGCGGGGAGTTGTATATATGTGCAAGTGAGAACGATAAAAAGAAAGGTTAGCCATGATCTAGGTTTAATTTTTGTTCGGCCAGAATAATTTTGCTTATTAGGGGGGATAGATTGTAGAGACCATTTCGTTGTCTGATGGTGTTAGAATCTGTGATGAGTGCAGTTTCATGTAGTCTTCGCTGAGCTTTGTTATAAATATGTTTGATGATTTGGGCCTGTTTTTAAATAATAAATATATAAACACCAAATAAACCAAAACAACTTTTTTTTTTAATTTTAATGTCTTATTACTTTTCTTCTCATGAGAATAGAGTGACACAATCAGTCGGTTTTTAATATGGGGAATATCACTCTGGATTGTGACGAACAATGTTTAAATTGTCTCAGTTTTGAAGGATTTTTCTTTTACTGTTTGAAAACAAAAAAAGATGAAATGCAGCATTCGAACAGTTACTACACTTAGCTTCCAGTCAATGTCAACATTACAACATTAATAGTAGAATACGTTATTAATTGGAGAACAATTTTTACTTTAGTGAAATTTGTTCAGTAATATTTTCTACGGAAAATAATTTTAAAGTTAGATTAATTTCATTAATGATGAATTTAAAAATGTTTTATTAAACACAAAAACAAACTTGTTCATATTGTGGCAGAGGTCGGTCGCCTGAGTGATCGGTTTTACAACTAAGAAAGTAAAAGTAGGGCATTAACAAAGAAGAGAGGACACATGCAGATGAACAATGTAAAAAGATCGAACTCGTATTTATTTGCATTAAATATTAAAAAATGTAGAGACAGAGAATAAAAGAACAACTTTCGTAGTTATGAAACCATACAAACGTTTAAATGTTCTTTATTAATTAAATATTTACAGAACATGTTATGGTACCTTACCTATACGGACGACTTGAACTCTTCCACTCACCATAAATACTGGAAGTACCTGCTTCTCACTGTTGAAAACACACCAGTCTATACTGGCAGTCAAGACTGATTTACAACCACTCTTGTTCTCTTTTGTATTATACCTTTTTCAATATACTTGTTTTCTCTAAACTCCGAGTTCGTGTTTTACTTCCGGACCTTTTACGGGCCCACAACAATTGGCGACGATTCTTGAGAACCTTAAAAGGACGCCGTAACAACTGGTGACGAGGTACAGTTAGGGATTCTTGAGAAACTAAAAATGGACGCCACAACTGACGACGAAGTATGTTAAGGATTTTCCTGATAACCTTTAAAAAGGACAGACGTGGAGTAATCAACGGTAAATTCACCCGACAACATCCTAATTCTAAAAACTGGCTCTACCGGCGGACCAAATGAAGAAACAGAAACGTAAAAAATGACTTATTTTCTCTCAAAGAAAAAAGGTCAGTGGTTTTTTATTGCTATTCCGGCACTGGGTTAATTTTTAACAAGAAGTGAATACATTATATTTTCTTTTCTGTCCAAAAGAGAAATATACTGCCGCCGAAGGAAAGCAATTAAAACCTTATATCTTTTCTATTGACTAAAGTGATGCCCGCAAATTCTACGGTTACCAGAAAAGCGTACAAAAAAGTGATTTTGTTTTTGATCGAAAGAAACGAAGGTGTTATGCTCTCTTTCTCTTTTTACAACTAATATTACGTTTAGCAGCGTAATACAAAAGAAAGAACTTCTAAAAAGCCGTACTCTATAAAGACACATCTTAAACATGGAATATTTTAAAGAACTCGTCAAATTCCAAATGCAACAGAAAACTGATGAAAGACAGCGAGAAAAGCAACTAAAAATGAAGAAAGATTTCAAAAGCTTCTACTAGAAAACAATGAAAAAATTACTGGAACAAAAAACAAAGCCGACGGAAAACTAATAGAAGAAGAAAGGAGCCGACGAAAATCTACAAGCTACAAAAAACATATGAAAGACTTCCGTAACAAAAAAAGGAAGCTGAAGAATAACTTCCTGAACAAAATTTTAAAAATCGAAGGATTACTACAAACAATATCGAACTGGAATCAAAGTGACAAAAACAATAATGATTTCTCGCAGAATGCCGTTTGGAGTGCAATTGACAAATTCACTTATTACCCAGACGATATTAAAACCTTTGCTTCGTATTTTAGAAGATATAAGAATCTATATAAAATAGATTGTGGAAATTAGGCAGACTCTAAAAAAGTCCGACTACTGCTCTGAAAACTTGGCAGCACCGAACATACCAAAATCGTTAACTATATTTTACCCTTTAGCAAATAGCGACTGGACTTTTTCAGAAGCGGTTATACTTTAAACAGAATTATTCAGGCCAAAAACTTATCGATTTCACAAACTGTTGAAGTGTTTGAATTTAGTTAAAAAAGATAGCGAAGACTACGCAACGTACGCGTCAATCGTTAATAAACACTGTGGCGATTTCAAATTATGTGAACTATGCGCAGATTACTTTAAATGTTTAATTTTCGTACAAGGACTTGTATCAGGAAAAGACGCAGAAATTCAACGTAGGGTTCTAAACAAGTTAGAAAGTGAACCAAATTTAACATTACAGAAATTAGCCGAAGACTGACAGATATTTGTAAACAAGATTCGAAAGACATTAAAGAGTTCAGAATTGCGCACATAAGAAAGGTACGTCAGAAAACACATTTCAACTCTCAAAAGCAGCTCAAAACAAAAAGAGGGATTATTTTCACGCTCTTACAAAAACAGGCCAGACCAATAAAATACAGGATAAATTACCGCCTAGTCACCGTTTCCGTTGTGGATACCTTTATTGGGTAACGGAGTACCCTTACCATTTTAAAACTGTCTAACTTGTAATAAAGTCGGATACAAGAGTTCACATTGCAGAACGAATAAAGGAAATAAAACTCGGGTTAAATCCACAAAATGAACGAACAGGGCAGTAGAATAATGAGAGAATATGTACAAGCCAGACTCCCGAATGAAAATGCAAAATTACAATTGGATTCTGGTTCAGACGTGTCGATTATCAACATGCATTCATGGAGAAAGTTGGAAAAATCGACCATGCTTAGAAACAATAAAATCGCCAGAATGGTGACTGGTGAAAAAATTGAATTCGAGTATGAAAGTATTACCGACATTAGTTTAAACAGAACTACCAAAAAAGTAAAAATGTTCGTTTTAAAAAAATACCAACAATTTATTTGGCACATAAAAACGAAGGAATGAATTAGTTTGAACCATTAAATATCGTATGAAATGGACTAAAAGTAAATTATCCGCAGAAATCAAGCACATAAGTACACGAAATTCACGCTGAAATTAGCTAACACAAACTGAAAGAAATGGGGTCAATTATTTTGGATAACCAGCTGAAGGTTAAAGAGATTGAAATCATGGTTCCAAAGCTGGAATCGCTGAAGTTTCAACTCAAAGATGTCTTAGAGCTAAAGACTATGAAACATAAGGTGAATTATCTTGAAGATGAATGTCGAAGCAAAGAAGAGATTTTTTCAAAGTTTAAAGATGTGCTCCAAAATCAGAAGTCTAGAATTAAAAAGCTGAGGGATGTCAAATCTGAATTTGTTAGAGACTTTCAGTTCTCTCATAAGAGACACCTAAATCAAATTAGGGAATGACTGTCAGAAGACACTGACAGCATTCCACAAGAAAAAATTATAGTCACCAGATACGACACTTTTTACCTCAAGCAGCCTCAGAACAGCGTCAACCCAAAAAGGGAAAGATACTGTGACTCCTGAAAAGGTAAAGCTTGGGAGGGGGTGTTATGGTATCTTACCTATTTGGACGACTTGAACTCTTCCACTGACCATAAATACTGGAAGCGCATGCTTCTCAGTCTTAAACCCACACCAGTCAAGATCAAAGTGTAGTATCTGTTCCGATGGGTACTACACCTTATAGACCGGTATTGTCTTGGCCTTCGGGGCTTGATGACGCCGGTCTATGGGTCTGTCCTGTGCAGTTCTAGGAGGTCCACCCTCCCAGGCTTTGCCTCCCCTCTTTGGGGTGGAGTAAGTTTATCGCTTACTGTCTGAGGCGCCCCTACGGGGGAATGCCGACGGGGCTGCCCAGGCAATTTTTAATGGCTAGATTGATCACCTTCTCGGACGCTGGCTTTTCAAATCCCACTTTCCGACCTTGTGTCACATACACCTATTGTGGGTAGGCGTTAAATAAATAAACCCACACCAATCAAGACTGGCAGTCAAGACTGACGTACAACCAGTCTTGTTCTTTGTTGTATCACACTTTTTTCAATACTTGGCCTTATCTTGGCCTTTTGGCTAAGATCAAAGTGTAGTATCTGTTCCGATGGATACTGCACCCTATAGACTGGTATTGTCTTGGCCTTCGGGGCTTGATTTACGCCTGTCTATGGGTCTGTCCTGTGCAGTTCTAGGAGGTTCACTCTCCCAGGCTTCGCCTCCCCTCTTTGGGGAGGAGTAAGTTTATTGCTTACTGCCTGAGACGCCCCTACCGGGGAATGCCGACAGGGCTGCCCAGGCAATTTTTAAACCCCACTTTCCCGACCCGACCTTGGGTCACATCTTACTTGTGGGAGTAAGATAAAAACTGGCCTTGTGCCTAACTCCTGGAGAGGAGTAAATCAATACTTGCTTTAAATAAAATCCGAGTTCGTGTTTTCCTTCCGGACCCTTTACAGGCCCACAACACATTCACAGAAAAAACTCTTCTAGCTACAACAATTGTAAATACGTTTCCTTTTTCCCTTTGTGTACCTGGAGCTAAACGCAACAATCCGAGCGCAAAATTTATTCCCAAGAACTACCCGTTTGTAAAACACAATACCACGAGGCTGCTTCCCAGTTGACTACAACATGGTCGTTTTCAAGTCCAATGTTAACAAGTTCTTGTTGAGCCGTCTTCCTAAATAATCAAATTCTGCCCAGTTTAAACCACCATCTCCAAATCTTCAAGGTGTTTGTCTCACTGTACACCTGACAAACTTATTAGTCCTTTATCCTCGAGTGGCCTTTGGCCCTTGATAAGCAGTGATTAATAATTAGTACCAAAAAAATATAAAAATCGAGTAAAAAAATATTTATATGGAGTGTAGATGCGGGAGCACGTGTTCAGCTAGTATGAAATAAAAACGAATTTCTACTTTCTGTTTCACCGTTATTATCGTTTGTAATGTAATTCTAAAAGCTTTGTGCTGCAATACAATGCGTGATTGAAGTAAAACATTAAAACATTAAAACATTGTGTAATCTGTTAATGGTTTCTTCGGCTTTTACGAAATAAAACCGCTAATGCTTTTATAATTTCATTTTCTACGCGGGGATCTTCTACATGGGGATTCTAATTTGAAGATTATTTATAACAAAGTGTACACCCTCCGTCAAAAAATGACGGACAAATATATAATGCTGCGCCAGTGTTCGCACCAATATTCATATAAAATCATAGAATTACATAAGTAATTTTAAATTTTTCATACATAAATTATTTTCACAATTTCTGGTGACCTCAAAAGACACTAACCGTTTATTTTTATTGAAAGTCGCGAATTTCCTTCTGAATTCATTTCAGATGGTGGGGTTGTCTGACTTGCTATTTGATTTCTCGCTTCTCTAAAAAACTTCAAATGGTTTCGTTCGACATGTTTTCTATTCGTGTGACGTGGTTAGAGGATGGAAGTATATATATATATATATATTGTGTGTGTATTAAGGCAGCATTTTCTCATTTATGCAAACATTGTTAAAAATAACAGAATTCGTCTGTTTAATTGTACATTTTTTATTTTTTCAATTTTCTGATCTTTTTTGTATAAAATCAAAAAAATTACTAAATGTTCCGTAGGTTTCACAAGTTTCACGAACGTTTTCGATTCTTTATCGAATCATCCTCAGGTGTCAAAAGAAAATGAACAAAAAACTGAAGAAAGGTTGTTGTGTTTTTATGTAGATAGCTTGAATATTTTTAATTTTTTTAATTGGTTTCGCAATGTATCATTTTAGTGTTATTAACTAGAATTTGTCTTAAATCAGAGGGAGGGCAGTTATTTATTTTAACAATTTTTGCATAAATATATATATATATATATATATATATATATATATATATATATATATATATATATATATATATATATATATATATATATATAATACAAAAATCACTACAGCTAGTTTTTATGAAATATATGGTATATTATATAGCTTCATACGATATGCAAAAGTCAATAATGTATCATAAATGAATAAGGAAAGATAATTTACAGGGGGAAACAGATGAGATAGAAAGAGAGACAAAAAGGAAAGGAGCATATAAGCAAAATAAAATTGATTTCTGGTGACCTATCAGATTCGAATCGAAATGTAGAGTTATATAGCTGTCTTAAATGTGTCAATGTGTTTATGCAAAGGTGTTTGTAGAACGTGGAGAGAGGAAGGAGTGGTTTGTTTGTTGTAGGCTTGGATTTTTATGTGATGAAACAGTTTGTTAAGGGTGTGCTAATTTGATTTGAAGCGAATGACTTTTTAGTTGGAACAGATGTGAAGTGATTCGAATTTTCTAAAAATGATAATCATTGGAAAATCAATATATATATATATATATATATATATATATATATATATATATATATATATATATATATATATATATATATATATATGCAAACATTGTTAAAAATAACAGAATTCGTCTGTTTAATTATACCGTTTTTATTTTTTACAATTTTTCTGATGATCTTATTTTTAATAAAATCAAACACATTGATAAATGTTTCATAGTTTTCACACGTTTCGCGAACGTTTTCGATTCTTTGTCGAATCATCCTCGGGTGTCAAAAGCAAATGAACAAAAAAGCTGAAGAAAGAAGAAAAATTTAAAAAGACATCGAGGAAACACGCATAGAACGTTTTTCGCATTGTTACAGGAAGTCGTTTTTTTTTTACACCCGCGGATGATTCGACGAAGAATTGAAAACATTCATGACACTTGTGAAACCTATGGAACATTTATCATTTTTTTTTTATTTTAATACAGAAAAGACCATCAGAAAGATTGAAAAAATAAAAAATGTATAATTAAACAGACGAATTTTGTTATTTTTAACAATGTTTGCATAAATGAGAAAATGCTGCCCAAATAAACACAGGATATATATATATATATATATATATATATATATATATATATATATATATATATATATATATATATATATATATATATATATATAAACAGGAATAGGTAAATAAATACCTTTTGAAGCATTAAGATGCGATATCAATTTTTTTTTATTATAAAAAAGAAAAATAATAAATCGAAACCGATTTTTTTTTCTTTTTTCTATTATAAACTAGCATTTTTTTTTTGTTAGTTTAAAGTGATACAAATATTTCGCCAAAACCTGGCATCCTCGGTGTGTAATATATCCTGATGTCATCGGATTTGTATTTTTTTCTCTCTTACCGGCTTGTTGTTATTACAGCCGGGCCAAATGGGTTAGCTGTTGTTTCCCACTATCAAATATGAAGAACGTGAATGCAGCACGTGATTTGTATAAGTGTTTTAAGGTTCATTTTTTTTTCTTTAAAGCATCTATTGTTAAATTTAAGAAGGAATAGGTAAATAAATACCTTTTGAAGCATTAAGATGCGATATCAATTTTTTTTTATTATAAAAAAGAAAAATAATAAATCGAAACCGATTTTTTTTTCTTTTTTCTATTATAAACTAGCATTTTTTTTTTGTTAGTTTAAAGTTATACAAATATTTCGCCAAAACCTGGCATCCTCGGTGTGTAATATATCCTGATGTCATCGGATTTGTATTTTTTTCTCTCTTACCGGCTTGTTGTTATTACAGCCGGGCCAAATGGGTTAGCTGTTGTTTCCCACTATCAAATATGAAGAACGTGAATGCAGCACGTGATTTGTATAAGTGTTTTAAGGTTCATTTTTTTTTCTTTAAAGCATCTATTGTTAAATTTAAGAAGGAATAGGTAAATAAATACCTTTTGAAGCATTAAGATGCGATATCAATTTTTTTTATTATAAAAAAGAAAAATAATAAATCGAAACCGATTTTTTTTCTTTTTTCTATTATAAACTAGCATTTTTTTTTTGTTAGTTTAAAGTGATACAAATATTTCGCCAAAACCTGGCATCCTCGGTGTGTAATATATCCTGATGTCATCGGATTTGTCTTTTTTTCTCTCTTACCGGCTTGTTGTTATTACAGCCGGGCCAAATGGGTTAGCTGTTGTTTCCCACTATCAAATATGAAGAACGTGAATGCAGCACGTGATTCGTATAAGTGTTTTAAGGTTCATATTTTTTTAAAAGCATCTATTGTTAAATTTTAAAAATAAAAAATTTAAAAAAATTTAAAAAAAATTTTTTTAAATATGAATGCCAGGTTTTGGTGAAATATTTGTATCACTTTAAACTAACAAAAAAAATGCTAGTTAATAATAGAAAAAAGAAAAGAAAATCGCTTTCGATTTATTATTTTTCTTTTTTATAAAAAAAAAAATTGATATCGCATCTTAATGCTTCAAAAGGTATTTATTTACCTATTCCTTGCCGCTGGATAATTTACAAATACAAAAGAGGATTCAAGTATAAAAAAGTGAAACAAAAGCAGCAGACCTTAACTTGAACTGTGAAATATTAAACATCTTTTCTTTGTAAACTTTTTTTTTTCAAGCATTTTCCTCGTTAAAACATTTCATATATATTAAACATTGTTCTCGTTAAGCACATTTCTTTTTAGCATTGTTTTCTTTAAACATTGCATCTTAAACAACTTATTCCAAACACTTTTCCTTTTAAACATTGTTCTCTTTTTACCATCGCACATTTCTTCTTTCTGTTTTAACTCTCTCAGTGTATCAGATTTGGACCCGAAAATTTTCAACACAAAAGGTTACCTTACAGTTTCTTTCCTCGTCCACTGGTTGTGATCGCTATCTGCGCCGTCGGTTCCATTGCGTTTCTGGCCGTGAACGATTCTGGTGGTCTTTGTTCTGTGGATAAACTTTGTTTTCGACAGGAGACAAAACTCGGAGACAGTTTTTTCTTCAGAGAGAGATTCGATTCTTTTATTCGATGTATTGGTTGTGGAGGGGTTCCCATCCATTCGTCTCTGCCATGCGTCTCATTCATACTTCGTTGTGGGATGCGACGATGCACGAGGATACATGTCGGAGCTCATTCGAGATCCAGACCATACGACGAGCGGCTACATCGTGGACTTAACGCAATCACTTCCAAAGCGAACTCTCTCAAAAACTCTCGTTTTTGATAAAAAAAAAACACATGACGTAACGGACACTTCCTCGGCCGGCCAATCAGACACGACATTCACAATCGTACCATATCTGACCTTCTCTGACCCGAGATTCCCTGTGTCTGCGCCGGATTTGTAACTTTGTTATGGTCTGACAAAAATGATTGACTCATAACAATCCCCTCCAGTGCATGTCAGCTTGACCCGCACTCATTGTCTCATTTGATCTCAGCCATAATTCACACTAGTTAATTTAATCGTTTCTAAAGATATGGGGCCCCCTCCATAATATAACACTAATACTAATACTACTACTACTACTACTACTACTACTACTACTACTAATGCGGAACTGATAATGTGTACTTATCTATCTTTAGATTAGTAAGTGAGGACTTAGTTTCCAAATTTATGCTATTAATGGTTTCTTTTTGGGTGGATGTATTATATTTGTGAAACTCATTAAGTATAATTGTTTTGTATTGGCCATAGGTGATAGTACAACATTTCTTAGTTTTATCAGCAGTAACTAATAAGTTATTGCCATTATTTTTATTCAAATCTTTAACAAATTTATTTATATGTCTAAGTGCCTTAGTTTCATATCTTCTATGCCTCTTAAATTTCAAATTTCGAGTTAGATTAACAAGGCCTTGCTCAAAATTCTCAGGTGCAGGGTTCTTCTTGGGGCTTTTATAAGATTTAAGTTCATAATATTTAGCCGCAATTCTTTGGGTCCTATTTTCTACTCTCTGGACTAATAGTTGATGCCTTGTTCTTCAATTCACCTAAACTTTATACAAACATTAAAACAGTCTGCACAAATTAATCTATGTTTCAATGCTAGCGCATCTCATCAGTACTGATTATAGAAGCGATGAAATAGTTCAAAGAAAATAAATAAGAAAAAATTATCAGAAGCAGCGATGATGTTATTTTCTAGGCTATTAGGGTAGTAGTGGAATGGTGACCTATTGAGCCTGTCAAATATGTTTTCCAATCTTGACACGTGCAGATAGAAAGTATATTCATACACACAAATCATAACACACGCGAGTAAGCACATACATGTATCACCTTTTAGTGATCTTACATACACACGCACACCCATATGGTATTGTTAAAACCGCAATGCAAATACACACACATATGTCATCATATATATATAATATGAGTTACATATACAAATTGTATATGCTTACCTAATTACAGGCAGTCATCCAAACTACAATAAAGAAAACAAATAATAAAAGCAATGCTTCACTGGATGTCGAAAGTTTATTTTCTAATGTCCCAATACATGAAACAATTGACGTCATTATTGATAACATATAAAATAACTCCTCCCTCCGTCTGTGCACTTAAAATTAACCCTAAAATACTTTAAAAGTTATTATTAATCTGCACAAGCGACGTCCCAATTCTACGACCATAATGGAAACATTTATACCCAAATTGATGGCGTCGCCATTCTGTCCGTACTCGGACTGACCATCAGCCATTTTTTACATGTTCAACCTTGAAAATAAAATATTTAATAGAATCACTAAATCCTTAATTTATGCCAGGTACATGGACGATATCCTTATTATAGCAGACAATAATGATGAAATAAAAAAAACTACAAAACATTTGTAAAACTAACTCTGTACTGATATTCACTTATGAACTAAATGTTAATAACAACATTTCTTTTCAGATGTCCTATTTGACTCTAACAATGACGAATTCATCACCTCTTTCCATTAACTCTTGCATTTTAAATAACAGTGAATGTTCACACCGATATAAAATCGCAATGATAACAAATGTTATAAACCACGCAAAATCAATCTCCTTGACTAGAAAAATATTCATCGATGAATTAAAAATAATTAAACAAGTCTTGATTAACCACCAATTCCCCAATTACCTCGTAGATTAACAAGTCAAATTACCATCAGAAACCTGGATAACTCTAATAACAACCAGTTAAACAATTCCCACTACATCAACATATTCTACTGTAACCAAATGCATTTTAACTTAAAATTAGACGAAAAAGTTCTTAAAAACATAATACACAGATATATCCCCCGTCAATAGTATTACTAAAATCATATTTATCATTTATTATGAAAAATTCAAAACATTTGACCACATAATTAAGAAACACACCTCTCGGGCTAAAACATAGTAGAACGGACCAACATGATATATCAGTTCCTATGCGCCTTATGAGAATGTATCTCCAACAATACTAAAACTTATTGTTACATTGGTCAAACCACTACTACACTTCCCCAAAGGCTTACATCGCATCTCTCGGACGCTAGTTCAATCTGCCAACCCTTGAAAGAACATAACTGTCCCCATTCACAATTTAGATACCTCTTAGTCAAAAACACAAGAATTATACATCATGATTCCAATGTAAAAAGACTAAAACATGTTCAAGTACTGTATATAAAAACTAGACACCCTACAAGGAACAGTGCAATTACGAGTCTAGCCACAATATTTGAAAGTGCTTAGTTTAGTAATTGGCTTCAACAAATCCTTAACCGACAAAATAAACATTAGAATAATGAACTTTTAATCTTTTTTAATTTTTTAATTTGTAATTAGTAACGTGCTTTGCACGTGATCACGTCCTGCATACAGCGTCTCGTCACTCATGTGTACAGTTAAAAGTCATACATTGTCGGACCGTTCCACGAGCTCAACAGATATGCAGAAACCAGACTAATACCACGCCTGAAGACGATCACATGAATCCATCAAAAGTACTCACGAAGAATGGAATATAAAACCTACAGACCCTACATACGACAAATTGACAAGAATACTTGATGGACCATCCGAAAAATCGAAAGAATCAAAAATGGCTTAGTAAGCAGAAGCATTCCGTATTGTTCAATAACGTTTGTCTTCATATATAGAGAGATCTTAGGTAAACTTAATTACGACATGATCTTTTATTTACGCTCCAAATCATTTATGAGTCTAAGAGATTTACTCTCGTATTTATTATTCCTTTTAAATTTTAAATCTTTAGTCAGATTGACCAAGTCCCTCTCGAAGTTTTAAGGTTGCTATATGATTTAATTCCGTAATGCCTAGCTGCTATTCAAAATCGAAAGTACCAGCGAAAAAGGAAAGAAAATGGAACAAGAAACCCACGGAACTTACATACAGCAATTTGACCGAAACACTAACTTATTCGAAAAATTGAAAAAAAAAAAAGTCTTATCCAGGAAGAACACTCCGTGTTATTTAATAATATTGTCTTAAATGAAAATATGCTGCCTAAATACACACAATATATATATATATATATATATATATATATATATATATATATATATAAATAGAGAGAGAGAGAGAGGGGGAGAGAGAGAGAAAGAGAGAGAGAGATATAGATATATGTATGTGGGTGTGTGTGTTTGTGTGTATAAAAGATTAATGTGAAAATATTTAAATGTTTATGTTGTTTATTTGTTGACGTATAGGAATACAAAATGTGTTACAATAACAGAATTGTCGGCCGCTTCCTGCGACTTCTTCAGTGCAATATATGTGTGCGAAGTGGGTGGCAGTATCAGAGAAATAGAGTAGATCCACTGGGATGAAGAAATGCTCACATGTGATTAGTATGTATGCATCCACATATCTCTAATCTCTCTTTGAATTTTCACACTTACCTGCAAAAGGACATGAGGGTTAACGAAGCAAAGAGATATCATAAACGGTGCCCAATACTTACGTGGATAGAGCACCATGAAATGATGTTCTGTTCGGAGTGGAGGCAGGGGAGATGGGAGTTGAGAAAAAAAGAGAAACTTGATTTTTAATGTAACACATTTTATATCTATCTATTTCTTTTTCCTTTAATATATATATATATATGTATATGTATATATATATATATATATATATATATATATATATATATATATATATATATAAATATATATATATATATATATACAGATATATTGATAGATATTAAAATGTGTAACATTGAAAATCAAATTCCCTTTTTTCTCCTCTCCCATCTCCTCTGCCCTCATCTTTCTCTCTCTCTCTCTCTCTCTCTCTCTCTCTCTCTCTATCTATCTATCTATCTATCTATATATATATATATATATATATATATATATATATATATATATATATATATATATATAAGTAAATTTCGCGTGCAACAAAATCGTAGGATAAATTTCAGAGGAAACATTTTTTTAATCAATGAAACGGGCGAGTGGTTTTCTGTTTTACACAGCGCCAGGTCGAACTACTATCTCAATTTTATTTAGGCGTTAGTTATTAACAATTCTCGACCTAGCATGTGTAGACAAAGATTTTGAAGCATCAGTTGGAGATCTTTAATGATTCAAAGCCACCATAACGTTAAGAGATTTACCTTTTTTTTTCAATCGTTTTCTCCAACTGAAACAATGTTTTTCCCCTCATATGTCATTCGATTTTCTTAGTTTTTAATTTATCATTCTGACGTTTCCTCTTAGAGGGTCAGACGATAAGGCCTTAATGAAAATTTTAACAATTTATTTTTTTCCACCCGCCCGTTTCATTGATTAAAAAAATGTTTCCTCTGAAATATATATATATATATATATATATATATATATATATATATATATATATATATATATATATATATATATATATATAGAGAGAGAGAGAGAGAGAGAGAGAGAGAGAGAGAGAGAGAGAGAGAATGATACTTGCTACCGGAACAGTAGCAGAAACTCAGTATGAAGCGAGCGGACAACAGAAGATATTCTTGTTTGGAAGAAACAGCTTTCCTTGTAGGCTTGTACATAATCATGTCTCCCCGGCTGTTTTCACTTGTGGAATATTTCGACATCCAGTAAATGTTGAGTCATCAGGAGAGAACACGTACTGTTTCAGAGCTTTCCTCTCGACGACTTTTCCGCATATCGCCCCACCCAAATGTGAGACCAATTATCTTAATTGCATTTTAATCCAATAAACTATTCAATAAAATTTAAACAACTGAACGTTTAAAAGCTTTGCCTCTCACGTGTCGTTTAACGGCTGAACGTCTGACGTCTTCGTTGCGTGAAAACGTGCTCTTATCGAAATAATTTCCTTCTCACAAAGATGACTATACAGTGGCCACTTGCTATTATATTACCATGTGGTATTTCTTTTAGCCCAGATCTACATTGAACATTGCTAAGTTATATCTATCTATCTATCTATCTATCTATCTATCTATCTATCTATCTATCTATCTATCTATCCTAATATATATATACACATATATATATATATATATATATATATATATATATATATATATATATATATATTTATATCTACAGAGAGATAAATAAATATAGAGATTGATGAAAAAATATGTTACATTAAAAATCAAATTCCCTTTTTTCTCCTTTTCCATCTCCTCTGTCCCCATCTATATATATATATATATATATATATATATATATATATATATATATATATATATATATATATAATATTTATATATATATATATATATATATATATATATAATATTTATATATATATATATATATATAGAGAGAGAGAGAGAGAGAGAGAGAGAGAGAGAAGAAATATATATATATATATAGAGAGAGAGAGAGAGAAGGGGAGAGGGGGAGAGTGAGAGAGAGAGCGAGAGAGCGAATGAAACTTGCTACCGGAACAGTAGCAGAAACTCACTATGAAGAAAGCGGAAAACAGAAGATATTGTTTGGAAGAAACAGCTGATCTTATGGGCTTGTATATAATCATGTTTCCTCTGCTGTTTTTCCTTGTGGAATATTCTGGCCTCCAATAAATATCGAGTCATCAGGAGAGAAGAAGCACCGTTTCGGGGCTTTCCTCTCGACGGCTTTTTCGCGTATTGCCCCCCCCCCACCCCTTCACTGATGTGAGGCCCTATTATCTGAATTGCATTTCAATCCAATAAACTCTTAAATGAAATCAAAACAACTGAACGTTTAACGACTTTGCGTCCTACATGTCGTTTAACGGCTAAGCATCTGACGTCTTCGTTTGTGAAAGTTTGCTGTTATCGAAAAAATGTTTCTCTCACAGAGAATGACACTTCCTATTATATTGCCATATGATATTTCTTTTAGCCCAGAGCTGCACATTGTTCGGTTATCACTATAAGGTGTTTGTTGGTTGCGAATTTTTTTCGGCCGTTAATTCCAAGTTGACCTAGGAGCTGAAACAGAGAGCCTCCAATATCAACAGCTCAGAGGATTATACTATAACCTTCAGGGTTCAGTTCTCTTTGTATGTCTTCGTATTTCTATATATTGTCTTTCTGTTTTTTTTTACTGGCTCTCATAAAGTACTGTCAATTCAACAAAGATGAGGCTTGTGCTTTTTTCAACGTTATTAAATTTCTAACCATTAAACAACTACACGTTTGAATTTTAAACACTCTTAAAACATGGTCGAATTTTTTTTGCGCTTAAGAAATCAAACTCTAACTTCACACCCCTTCGAACATAATCACGCCCTTGTAACTTTTCAATACTTTAGACGCTCTTTTTTTAAGTTGTATGAATTAAAAAATAAAAATGAAGTAAAAAAATAAATATAAATAAATAAATTAATAAAAATAAAAAATAAATGAATAAATAGAATAAATAAATAAAATAAAAAGTAAAGACATACTCTTTTCCTCTCTTTACATTCTATAAATACATATTCTTTTTTCACACTAACACGCCTGAAGATGATTTGTGGATATCAAATCGAAAGTACTCGCAAGGAAGATGGAACAACAAAACTACGGAAACTTCATACACCAGTTTGATTGAGGTACGAAGTTGACCATTCGGAAGATGGAAAAAAATTTTTAAAAGATCACAAAGCAGAAACACTCCGTGCTATTCAACAACGTTTGCCTAAATGAAAACTTGCTGCCTTAATACACACAATGTGTATATATATATATATATATATATATATATATATATATATATATATATATATATATATATATATATATATATATTGATTGATTGGTTGCATTCCACTGAACAAAGAAAAACGTCAGTAAAAATATATAGTAAGTAAATAATTAAATAAATGTAAAATTATATGCAACGCGTAGAAAGAGACTACTTCGACATCTGTGTAATGTCAGCCGTGTCTTCTTCAGCTGTCGATCAATAAGAAAACAGATTTGCGCATTTTTAACGATAGGGTAGAAAGCTGTTTCCGGATATTTTGATTGCGTCTCACTATAATAAAGCCAAACAAACGTCCAGAGAGACCAGAAGAGGAAGAATCGAAGCCGAAGAAACATTTATTAGTCGACGGCTAACGTTACGAAAACATAACTTGTTCCAAGCAGTTTTTTGCGAGTCTCTCAAAAAGTGCGATAAACAATGAAAGTCTTGCTCGCCGTCGCTCTCTTCGCTGTTGTCCTCGTCAGTTTCGCCTCGGCCAGCTGCAAGAGCCGTCGTCCAAAGTTTATGAAGCATCGATGTAAGTTACCAAACACTTCATTTCTATCCATTTAACAGTTTCAATTACAGTTGAACATTTATTATATTTATTATATTCATCACAATTTAACAAACAAAAGCCGGGCGAAATTCCACTCATATAATTCTTATTCGTTTCATATGTATATATATATATATGTGTGTACATATATATATATATATATATATATATATATATATATATATATATATATATATATATATATATATATATAGTGTGTCAGGTTGTATATGAAAAGAAATCAAATAAAGTGCTCGATCATATAAGAGAGCTAATATAATTTATTTAGATACTGTATATTACATATTTAAGCAATGTACCGCGGTTTCATCCAAAAGGGCAGATTTAGACATCTTTAGTAAATCTCCGTGCCCAGTGGAATCATCGGCAAGCTGAAACAATTGTATCTCTGAGGGGGTCCCCGAAAAAATCCGGTGTGGGATAGTGATTAACTAAGACGTCTCAGTTAATCACTATCCGACACCGGATTTTTTCGGGGACCCCCTCAGAGATACACCGTTTTCTGTCATTGTTGACGCGATTCCCTATCGGGCATGACTACAATCATTTCAGCTTGCCGATGATTGCACTGGGTACGGAGATTTACTGAAGATGTCTAAATCTGCCCTTTTGGATGAAACCGCGGTACATTGCTGAAATATGTAATATACAGTATCTAAATAAATTATATATATATATATATATATATATATGTATATATATATATACACAACTATATATATATATATATATATATATATATATATATATATATATATATATATATATATATATATATATCATGGACTCTCCCGTCGATTTCGACGTATGAGGTCTTGACAACTTAAAATTTGTTTAGTCTACGATGGATGTAGCATGCTTACATTTATTCAATCGTAAATGGCATTTGAGACCTGCGAGAGATTTGCAAACCAGCCCACAATGGATGCAAGAAGGAAGATCTTGAGAAAAATCGGCTGGGATACTTGTAGATGTGTTTGTTCTTTCGCGTCTTTCGCGCTGTTGATCAATGGCAGTTACAGAGAACCGCCTGATGCCCCTCTGGCAGTCAGATCGGCATTCCTTCCGTCGAGAAGCAAGCTGTTCAAAATCACGATAAGCAATATTGATAGATGTCAAATTCATCTTCAACTTGTCCTTAAAGCGAAGCAGCGGTCGACCCACATTTCGCCTTCCATCAGTTGCTTTGGTATTCTATCATCTTCCATACGTAAGACATGTCCTGCCCAACGCAGTTGTGATTGCATCAAAAAGCTTTCAATTCCGCCAATACCGCAGCATGTAAATAGGTCCGCATTAGACATCCGATTTCTTAGGGTGACACCACAAATCGTTCTAAGACAATTTTTATGAAAGACATCAAGCTTCTGAATGTGGCTGCGATAGACTGTCCATGATTCCGATCCATCTGCGTCATCGGTTATGTAAGGACAGGGGGATAAGTTTGAGAACAAAAGTACTTGTGTATAGAGCAGTTGTGCTAACATCACTGCTTTATGGATCGGAATCATGGACAGTCTCTATATACATATATATATATATATATATATATATATATATATATATATATATATATATATATAGTGTTTACATTTTGGAACGCTTACAATTCCTCATGGGCGGTGGACGTTTTTTTTTTTTTAATTTAAAAAGTCAGTCAATCTGGATGAAACCACGGCACGACGTATAGTTTTTTTTAAATGAATTTTATATATATATATATATATATATATATATATATATATATATATATATATATATATATATATATAATTATTATTTACATATTCATACGTTTAGTCCTTGCGGCCACAGCAGTGTAGAGATTACTATTCAAACAAGTCGTACGATTCGAACCCCGGCACAAGACTCAACTTTAACTCCAAACCCCTAAGCAATGAGGCTATTTCCGATAGCTACACAAAAGGATGAGAAAAAAATACCATTATGCCGAGCTAGCGACCAACGATAGTCAACCGTCATGAGTGTTAAACAGAAAGGAACTTGCATTCTCGCTTAGATTTGACAGTCTGTATTATTTCAAATAAAACGCCCGATCGAATATATATATATATATATATATATATATATATATATATATATATATATATATATATATATATATATATTGATATATATATTGATATATGCTGATGAGTCCCGGTTTAAGGACGAAACGTATACCTACATAGATAATAAACAATAACAAATATTATATATATATATATATATATATATATATATATATATATTTAAGATAAACTCTATTCATCAGTTGTTAGAGAAAACGTAAAATTTTCAAAGTGAAATTCTGCCGATAATATTTACAATTACATTGTTGGTTTTTCTCTATCCTCTGATGAAAAGAGTTTATCTTTGAAAATCCGTGGATTAAGGATATGAAGCTCCTTGCTTTGAACTTTTGATGTTCTAATAAATATTGTATCTTTACAATTTTTTATTCTAATCTTTCATCAATAGTACACACACACACACATATATATATATATATATATATATATATATATATATATATATATATATATATATATATATATATATATATATATATATATATTCATTTACTAGTTATAGTCTGTTTGGAATTATAAGATTGTTGTCATCCTAGCGATTATGAAAAGTTCGGCTCTGGCGTCGAACACTATCGACAACAAGACACTCAACCCTGCCTCCGGCAAACAGTAATGAAAATTAATTACATTAATTTTAAGTACTGTTTGTGACGATTTTTCGCAGCCGTGTGGGTATAACGTTACAGTCGTGTTTCTAGGCTTAATCTACGAACTGTGTTTGGTTACATGCAACAATCTGCAACCACCAAAAAAAAATGATTTGTATATATATATATATATATATATATATATATATATGTGTGTGTGTGTGATTTTTTGAAGGCTTACCAAAACATTCCGTTCAGGAGCCCAATCAACACCACAAAAGTTGTTTTCATTCAAAAAATGTTTATTTATCATTTTTCAAATTAAAGAGTTTTTTTTACCTACACGTGTTTCACTACCAAGCAGGTCCTTGCTTGGCAGATCATCGGGGGAAAATTAAGTACCTTGAATAAGAATTACAACAACCGGCAATACACAATGTGGTGTTACTTTAATTGAGGTCACTTAAGAAGGGAAGAAAAAATAATAAATAAAATAAAAAATAAAAAGATAAAAAGGAAATAATAGAGAATGTTTAGAATGATACATCGCAAGATCTTCACAACATTGTTGCTACTAGGCGAAACAACAAAAAAATAGTCCCAAACCAGCAAAATCAGCGAAAAATTTTTTTAGCCCCAAGTGCACTCAAATGAAACAGTAATAATGAACGAGAATACACCTTCTTGACGGGCGGCACAACTATGAAAAGTATCTCCCCACCCCCAAAAAAAAATAAAGACCTAACAGTCAAAACTCCGTTCCCAAGTTACCATTCCAAGCCACTGATACTATTGGAATTCCAGATCTATTCCATCAAAAGGAAAGGTGACACAAATGCCCGTTTGTAATGCATGCGGTCGTGCTAGCCTTATTTCCAGGGCTGACTCGCTCCCTTTCGAGATAAACCCACAACGAGTCAAATGAATAACAATCCGCAGAAAATCCCCTTTTAAGAAAAGGCTCCCTAAATAGTAGACATACAATATTTATTCACAATACAGTTTCTACAAATTTAGTTTCTTTTTAAAAAATTAATCTTAATAAAAACTAATGATCCAACGTCTGGGACGTGTTTTTTCATTCCGGGAAAATATATTTTATTTAATTTACTGCCGAGAGCTACCTTGTTGTTATTTATCGGAGAGGATAATCTTAATCCCGCAGTAATCATTTTGAAAAAAACATTCATATACTATAAATAAAATATTGCTACAAAATGTTTCTTACAAAAATCTAGTTTCTATTTTAAATAATTTAAAAAAATACTTCCCTAGCGGTGATAGGCTTGTTGCTTCTAGTTTTAGAGGTGATTCATACGCGTATGAATCACCTCTAACATTAGTAACAAAAAATCACATATAAATGCTCTGTACCCTGTAATCGAGTATCATTGAGCTTGTTTTTATTTAACTAATCCCGGTCTTCACTGAATAATCTTTTTTCTTAGTGAAAAATATATATATATATATATATATATATGTTTTGTTTATTATCTATGTACGTATACGTTTCGTCCTTTATAATCGGGACTCATATGCATAAAGATATGACTATTCACTACCGGTCATGCGATTCGAAACTCCGGATTCCGAGTATCTTACAACTCAAATCCCGACGCCCAGAACCACTCGGTTAATGCTGAATAGCGAATAAGCAGTGATAATTTTAACACTTTATCTGGCGGCTTGACGTCATAAGAGCGTTCTACTTAATGAAAGGAAAGATGCATTTATAGCTAGTGACGTCATGCTGTGTTAATACTACACTTACAGTGCCCTTCTGGACGTGTTTTGTAGAAGCTACAAATAATAAATATTTGTTTTGTTTATTATCTATGTGCGTGTACGTTTAGTCCTTTGGATCTATGATGTAAACACAAAAAGCTCGTAAAATGAAAAAAAAACACTTGACTTAGGTTGAGTATTAATTGTTGTAAAATGATGTAATAATAATTTGTGAAATATATATCTATATGTCAACGCTCCATAGTTTGGGTATAAATTATTATTAAATGATATAATTACAATTAAAATAGATATATATGTCTATGCTTAATAGATTAGATATAAATTATTATTAAATGATATAATTATTCAAATAAATATATATATATATATCTACGCTCTATGGTTTGGGTATAAATTATTATTAAATGATATAATTATTTAAATATGTATAGATGTCCACGCGTTATTGTTTGCGATTAAATTATTAATAAATGATATAATAACAATTGAAATAGGGCTATAGGGTTTGAGTGGAAATTATTATAAAATATAATTTTTTTTTAATAGATATATATGTTTACGCTCTATAGTGTGGGTATAAATTATTATTAAATGATATAATAAGTATATATATATATATATATATATATATATATATATTTGAAATTTTTTTTGAGAAACCAGTTAACAGACACGTGAATTCATATCAATAAATGAAAATTTATTTAATCATTTTTTAATTTTTATTTTTTTATAATTCCGAATTTTCGGTTTTAACAAATCATAATCATGGTAAACAGACATTGTATTTGCTTCTTTTTCTTTTCATGGTGATATCTGACGGCGTTGCCGAAGATTTGCGATCTACTCCGATGTTATTGGAGAGTGTTCTTTATATATATTATTCATCTCAGGCCAACTAGAGCATTCACTACAATCACCGGACATATATAAAAAAAACTCTCCAATAACATCGGAGGCGATCGTAAATCTTCGGCTACGCCGTCAGATTTTCACCATGAAAAGAAAAAAAAGAAGAAATACAATGTCTGTTTACCATGATAATGGTTTGTTAAAACCGAAAATTCGGAATTATAAAAAAAAAAATCTCCTTTTCTTTTTTCTTTTTCTTCTCTTGTCTTTCTTTATTTATACAATTCCCAAATAATTTTGATACAGTACGACGATTCGTTTTTGACCCCATTGGAGCTTTTGCCTTGGAATGCGCTTAACTGAAAACAGGAAGAATATTGGTTTCCTTGAAATGGCTGTTTTTATTTGATTCCTCTCCGTGGACAACAGACCTGAGTGAAATCGCCGTCGTTGGATTTTTATGCAGATTCCTCCGGATTTACCAATATTTCTGAGCCCTACGTTTTTTGGATTTCGTTATTGGTGATTCCCATGCCCGTTTGAACCTTTTGGAAACATTTTTTAAAGAAGTTTTTTGAATTTCTTTAATTTTTAATTTTTAATTTTAAAAGAAAACTTTTTCAAATTTGGAACTTTGACAGTCCTACCCTGTCAACTTATCAATCATAATTTTTCCTCTGATGATAAGATTTCAATCTTTGAAAAGCCTGGTTTAAGGAAAGAAAGAGATGAAAAATAAATGTTTTTATTAACTAAACTACTCCTTGTTTTGAACAACTGAAAATACCGATTTGCTTCCATTTGCAGGTCTTACTAATTTTCATTGACATACCATATATATATATATATATATATATATATATATATATATATATATATATATATATATATATATATATAAATTATTGGTTGAAGGCGATGACAATGCGTCGATTAGGTAACACCGACGGTACGTGAAATGGTAAACAGGAATGAAAATATTGAGAAATTAATATTTTTCAAATAATTTTTATTATTTACCAATGTATTATTATCGAACCATGATGGTAGAGATGGTGTGGGTTTCTTTTAAAATTTTCGAGGGAAAATAAAATACAGCCACTCAACGGAGTGCGTTTTTTGCCGAGGCCGGAAACAACCCGTAATTTCCGGAATCGGCTTCTGGCAAAAAACACATTCCAACGAGTGGCTGTATTTTATTTTTGAAGATGAGGGCTTTCCTCGAAAATTTTTAAAGAAACCCACACCATCTCTACCATCACGGTTCAATAATAATACATTGGTAAATAATAAAAAAAATTTTGAAAATTATTAATTCCTGTTTACGATTTCACGTACCGTCGGTGGTACCTTACCAACGCATTGTCATCGACTTCAAACAATACATTTTATATATTACACACAATGCTTCAAGCAAACTACAACACTCTTCTCATATATATATATATATGAATATATATATATATATACAACACATGCCATCATGTAGAACAGATGTTAAACCGATGATGATGATGATGATGATGATGATGATGATGATGATGATGATGATGATGATGATGATGATCATCATCATCATCATCATCATCATCATCATCATCATCATCATCATCATCATCATCATCATCATTTATACTAGAAAGGTTTATATCTCGCTTCCAACTGAAAAACATGGGCTTGCGTTTTCCGGGGTTGACGGTCAATCTCCATCGCCTCATTTCTTAACACTCTTTGCTATTGTGTCATTGTTTAAACACCTGTGTTTGTTTTTTTCTTTCATTTTCTACCAGGGTCGGCAAAACTTACGCCTTATTGTAAATACAGAGGAATGAAGTACGGGGTCGGAAGTCACTTCACCGACCTCAAGCGATGCAAGGAATGTAATTGCACAATGTATGGATTGTCGTGTTGCGGGTGAGTAGGACATAACCGAAATTCAAGCCACGGTGTTAAAATGCTTTATATGCCTGTAACCTTCCACTTGACAACCGCGTTAGGTGTCGCTCGTGTTTTGTCGTTGGTTCTTGTCACCGTAGTTCTTAGATCACGGAAGGCAGCGAGCCGTCGAGCGATTTTCTAGTACGAATATCAAATAAAAAATATCAACACAGTTATAATAAAACAGTAGGATGGTGTATATATATAACTTCGATACAACTTTGAAGGGATAATCAAGGAAGTCCCCACGTGACACTCTGTTTGTTACATTACTAGTTGATATGCCGTATTCTTGGTTCCAAGTTAATAACTTGTTTGCACTAACCTTGTTTTTCTTCTTCTTTCTCTCTCTCTCTCTCTCTCTCTCTCTCTATCTCTCTCTCTGTGCTGTTGGTCGCTAGCAGCCATTAGTCGCATGCCTGCCGCTGTCGGTGATACTATTTGCGCTCCCTTTTCTTATGCAACCTCCCGCTGCCATGACTGTGATGCTTCGTCTCGTTTCCAACGGACTATTGTCCTCGCCCTGAAAATCAACTTAATTCACGACAAATTCTTTTCTCTTTTAAGAGCCGCTTTTATTTAGTATTTCATTTTGCCGACCTGAACGAGTCTGTCAATCAGAGAGAGAGAATCTACGCTACCACTTCCTTGTTATTTCAAAATTGCTTGGAAGGGAATCTAGGAGGATTCAGTTTCGTTTTCCTATCTTTCCGTCATGCGGAAATCTTTCGTGCGTCACATTCTGCGATGTTGGCTATCTCGCTCCCAGACAGTAACTCATTCAAATCCCAATTCAATCTTCCCACGCCAGTAAGTCTCGTTGATTCTCGTCTAACTCTCGCACCAATCTCGCGATCAACACGCAGGTGCGATCTCAACTCTTGACTTTAGGTGAACCCGAGGTCTCGTCAATGTCAATGCGTATCCGTGGGAATCTCACAGAACCGAACTGTACGGGGCGACCTCGCTATAACCGCGTAAGTCAAACCCCATCTCGAATAGATGCGTCCAAGCCGTTATATAAGATGTTGACTCTCAGCGATTTTATTGAAGTCGACCCTAAAAGCTATAGCCAGTATTATGAAAAGTAATTCTGATCCAAAGATAAGCTCAGCAGTTGGAGCCGTTGTCACCGAAGCCGTCTCTGCCTCAATTGCTGTGAGTTCAGATTTATAATGTTGTTAGTGCGAGGTCGTGATGTGTCTGATGGACCCAGAAGTTTAATAAATGTGTTTGTCTTACAACCCTAACCCTAACCCTAACCCTATTCTAATCTATTAGAGTTTGGTAATTCTACAATGCAACACTGCCTTGTCTGTCCCCTACGGCCCAAAAGGTTTAGCTTGAATGATCTTGCAGAGTTCAACACTATTGCAAAAAAACTGCATAAAAATGTGGGAAACTGCCATATGACCACATGCTTCAAAGACACGCAAAGAAGAAGAAGTGTTTTCCAGTTTCTCATGGTGTCTTGCTCTAAAACACATCGTGAGTACACGGTAAAAGCTATCCATTGCACTTTACTGCTATTAAATACTTCAAATGATTCTTAAATGAACGAATATCAAATACTTTTTCTCGAACACCCTATAAATGATTATGTTTATTATAGGACTTGGCTAGTGTTTAGGAGAGGTGGAGAAAGTATTTGTTCAGTGCGTTGGATTTAAATGTTTATGAACTTATGGGGAGTAGAAAGTGGACCGTTGATTTACTTTCGGCAGCTTCGTAACTCTCGCTTCCCTTATTTTGTCCTTTAGTCCTCATATTCTATGAGCGATTTTTCTGAAATTCTGGGTCGGAATCTATCCATATAACACCTATCGTTGGCTTGTGTTTAACCTTGAAGTGGTATTTTGTTTTTAGTTCCTTACATCAAGTGGCCTCATGCCTTGTCTGGAGCGATTTCCATTAAAAATAATACATGTCTCCCGCTCAAAAATAATTTTGTTTTCATTCTCTCTCTTTCCAGGATCGGTTATTATGCTGGTATTCAAGTCGTACCAGGCTGCATAGTCGTCCCAGATAAATGCGAAACGGCTATATTAAATCCGAAAACGAAGGGCTTGTGCCAACCAATTGCTTCGTCTTAACAATAAAAAAAACGGCAAAAGTAAAAATAGTTTACACTCAAGAACTCGTAAACAAAAGAAAGCAACGCGTTATTTATTTATATAAGAACAACATATAATTTATTTATATAACACGCATTAGAATGAAATTCTCTATTAAAACTGTTTTTTTTTTCAACGTATGGAAACAATTTGTAAGATATTTTCCGTTTAAAAAATCTTACAAATTGTGTCCACACGTTTAAACTAGGCGGGTTGGGTCGGGAATTTCATTCTGATCCGTTTTATATAAATTGTGTGTTATTGTTTCTGTTTGATTTACGAGTTCACGAGTTATAACTATTCGGTACTTTTACACTCAATACCTAACTACTTTGTTACGTATATACGTTAAACTGTAAAACGGTACTAATTAAAATTTTAAACTAATTACTTTTCGTTCAATTTATTGTCGCTTCCGAGATTCGAACCCACGGCCTTCAGACGAGACCAAAAATATATTACATTTGCACCATTTTACTGTCAATATTTTAAACCTATTTTAATTTCAGTGGAAACCTGTGCCAAATATTAATAATTAACAGACAGCTGGATGTTCCCCACATGCAAATATCGACTTTGTATCTAACTTTGCCCTCGTGGGGAGGCAACTAAATACGAACAGATAAATAAAACTCTGCGTATCCGAAGTGCCACATTACTCGTGTACCATATATTTGGAGTGCAACTTATCCGAACTATTAATGTATATTTCTATTAAGACGGCCCCTTTTGTTTATTTAAAATCCAGTTGCAGTGAAGAAATGGAAGGTATGAAGAAAACGTGGAAGGGCAAAAAAGGGGCGATTAAAAAGTCGTAAGTTTTTTTAAAGAAAAAACAATTAGTTTTGACGTTTGAAAAAAACGCACGTGTGGTGCAAAATTTTCTCTAATTGAAAATCGAGAAAAAGATGCAAAATAAAATAATAAAGAAATTGAGAATGACATTAGAGGTTGGTACACCGGATATGCGGAATTCCGGATATGTGACACTTCGGATATGTAGTATTCAGATATGCGGCACACCGGATATTCGCCATTCTGGACACGCGGTACACCGGATATGCGTCATTCCGGATATGTGGAACCCCGCAAGAGGAACAATCGTCTAACAACGATTTTTTTAAATTATGGAATTTATTTGAATTGCATACGGAGTTGAATTTAACTATCTGAAATCTGAAATATCGCAGCATTTTAGATAAATTATTTATTAGCAAAATCGAATTAAAACAAAACGTGTTGAAAGAAAACGTGTGAATAAAAACACTGGAAGTGAGAAAAGTGTAAGTCATGTGATGGGGTGACGTCATCAGAAAAAGTTAGAAAGGATTTTGTATGCGAGAAAGCGACTTAGAAGTGAGTCGAAACGGATGAAAAAAATAAAGTTTAAAAAATAGGTGCTTACAACAAACTGAGGTTGTTTTTCTCCCCCTCCACTGTGCCCATTTTTGTTATAGGGACATTAATAAAAAAAAACGGCTTTATATTTGAAAACCATCTCAAATTTATTTTTCGTTAATTTTAATTAACAGCTGTCTGATTTGTTTTGTTCAACAAGAAGACGCCTTGATTTCTTTAACATTTCAGCACTAACAAATTCCAGGCAAAACAAGTTCTCATCATTGATAATAACAGAGTCTAGCTAGTCTAGTTAGATATATCAATGAGAGAAGTATTACAGCGTGAAATGCCACCCACTAGACGATCAATCGATCGATCAGACATGAAGACATGCAACAAATAACCTTGTACTTACATAAGACATTTCGGGCAGCTAAATCTCTGTGTACAATCGCATGCTCTTCCAAATAAGCCATTCCCTAAAAAATTAAAATTGAGGGAAAAGAAAAGAAGTAAATCAACGTGTCATTCCTAAAGGCTTATTTTCTATATACTTGAATGGCATAAAATACATGCTGACATATTACTTAGTTCTGTGATTGAGTTATATTTGAAAAGAAAAATCCATTTTAATTTCTTCTAATTAGGCTTTACTCCTATATACTTTAATGACACAAAATAGTTGCTGAAATATTACTTAGTTCTGGGATTCAGTTATATATATATATATATATATATATATATATATATATATATATATATATATATATATAGTCTCGAAGTTTCTCAACCATTAAAACTATATTAAAAAAAAAAAAACTTATAGTCCCAAGTCTTTCAGTGGAAAATCACTCATGTAAGTCAATTTATTTTTACAGTTATTATATTAGTTTATTTCTAACACTATTTTAAGGGATCATCAGTTGTTTACCATGAAAAACTGTTTCGGGAATTTAAAAACAAGACAGTATTTAATTTCATAGCTTCCCAGCAGAGTTGATCAGACCCCATTTCCCTTAAAAGACAAAAACATAAACGTTCCTTATACTAAATATACGTTTTGTTCCATATAAATGTTTTGCTAACTTATATTAGTTATTTAAGACACAAAAAAAAAAAGTTGTCTTTACCTGTGCTGTTCGTCTGTCTAATAAAATTTATCCGTTACTTACAAAAATTTTGCTGCATTTTAAAGTGTTTGGACGAATCCATTACACTATTATTTAGGTGATTAATGTATAATTTTTAGTTTTATATTATAAATATAAAAAATATCAACACATCAAAAAATAAAAAATAAATAAATAAATAAATATGTATATATATACACATATATATATATGCACACATACACATACATACATATATATATATATATACCTTTAATCCCTCCTTCTCTCCCTCCTCCTCCTTTGTTGTTCATCTCCCCGTTGTCGTCAACCTCAAATAAATATTAATCTTCCTTGTTCACTTACAGTTTTTCTAATCTGCGTTCACAACTGTCGATTTTTTTCGTTTTCTCAGTGTTTTAATCAGCGTTTATAAGTTAACCGTTAATATTTTCTCTTTTTCTTCTTCTTTGCCGACTCCCAGTGTTTAAAATCGGCGTTCATAACTGTCGATTTTTTCTCTTTCTTCTTCTTCTTCTTCCTCTTCATTTTTAACATTTCTTTATTTATTTATTTCTACTGTATTTTTATTGTTTTTCTTTTTCTCATTATAATTAGTAGATGTATTATATATACGTTTATACATATTCTACATTATTTTTATTTATATATCCTATGATTTGTTCTATCAGTTTATTTTGATTAATTTGATAAGATTTAAAAGCATCAGGATGGCGAGTAATTGCCTTATTTAATTGTCCAAATATTTTATTTTGATCGCCACCTTGGTTAATCATTCTTATTATTAGATCAGAAATTGGGCGCATGAAATCTACTAATTTTAAGGTAACACGAGCAATCCTCAGAAATTCAGACATAATACTCCCGTAAAATATATACACAGGGCTAGTACTATTTTTATATGGCATTCGCACGATACGAAAAGGGAATGAATTTCTTTTATCAAACAGTTTATAAATAAATATTTTATCTTCAATTTTTATATCCAAATCAAGAAAAGTAGTTTGTGTTCCCTTATGTTCACAGTTTAATTTTAACTCTTTAAGATATATTAAACGTTTATTATTTGCTAACTCTTCGCTATCATTAATGCAAACAAGGTCGTCAATATATCGCCTACATCCATGATAACTATACGCTCTAGATATATCATTTTTTATTAATGATGACATATATATATATATATATATATTCCAGTCTATGTAAATATACATTTGCCCAAAATGGAGACAGATCCAAACCCATTGGAATACCTATTGTTTGGAGTAATAATTTATTCCCTATTTGAAAGTAACTCTCTTTTATAAGGTATATATATAAGAAATGTTGTTCTCGCTTTAGAAAGCATTGTTTATATGGTAAAATTAATTATTAAGAATAATAATGAGCAATTAGAACGCCATACAATGCATTTTAGTTATATTAACTTTTATATATATTTTTCTCAATTTAATTTTCGAAGATATACCTCATCATCATAATTTCAAATAAAGATATATTAAAATACATTCGTTTTTTTTTTCTTTTCTTCATCTCGTTTTTGGTGTTATCAATTCGTGTGATGTTGAAAGGAATGAATTCCGTTCAACATCACACGTATTGTCTGTAACCCATTATAACCCTCCGGTGGGGGGTTAGCCCACCGGAGGGTTGCGTTGACACTCTCGGCCGCTCGGCTTCCGTGATCAGGCCCGCCATACTCTTCCTGACCACTTCCACCGAACGTTGCCCGACTCTCACCACGAGGAGGTGGTGCAAGATGAGAGTCTCTTTAGTAAAAAAAACGGCACGTGGCAGTGCAAATTGCAATAAAATAATGTGTTCTTGGTTTAGAAAGCATTGTTTGTATGGTAATATCAATTATTAAAAATATTATATCGAAAATTAAATTGAAAAAAAAAGTTAATAAAACTAAAATGCATTGTATGGTGTTCTAATTGCTCATTATTAATTTTAATAATTCATATTATATATATATATATATATATATATATATATATATATATATATATATATATATATGTGTGTGTGTGTGTGTGTGTGTGTGTGTATAATATTTTTACACACACACTCTCACTCTCCATTACTTAATATATTTTCAAATTTTAAATTTTGGCTTTTCCACTACCAAATTATCCATCTATCTAATTGCTCTGATGATAAGATTTTAATATTTGAAAAGCCTTGGCTTAAGGAAAGAATAATAAACATGTTTTTACCGAGTACACCTTTTATTGAACAATCGAAGTTGTAAATAGATTTGTCATTCGTACATATTTATCCCTCTTCTTTCATTTCTCTCTCTCTCTCTCTCTCTCTCTCTATATATATATATATATATATATATATATATATATATATATATATATATATATATATATATTAAAGAGGTCCTAAGTAAGACAAGGAGCACAATGGACAGAGAAGACAGTAGCCCGCCACCCTTATCTCATAGGGTCAAGCAAAGGTATATTGTCTAAATGTCCAGCGATTCTCCAAGTATAGAGTCAGGACTATGTTAGACCTATCCGATCGACCGTCATCCTATCTAATTTTCTGTATAATTGTAAGTGTTCAACTCTAAAGTATTGATGCTGTCTGTTGGCTTCTAAGTCAGTGTCTATACCCAATGCTGATGAAGAGATTTGATATTAATAAAAACATATCGTCTCAGAAACGATCGTACACGAACTGCTAGGTTGAATTCTTGAGGCGTAAACGAATGATCCTGTAACAAAGTTTATCTTAGATCTATTATATGGGTGGCTCTGTGTGAAAAATAAACGGAGAAAACAAATTTAATACAGGAAAAATCATCAAGAAACGAGAGATTTTACCGGTTTCGTTCGGATCAACGAACGTTTTCAGAAAAAGTGAAGATTTTACATTTTTTCGATAACGATGAAAACACGAAAAAAAAACCAATAACGAGATGTTATTGGCACGTGTTTTACTATTTGAAAAAAAGAAAGAATATTGAGGCGCGTGCGACAAAAACCTTAAAATGGAGGGAAAAGAGAAGAAAAAAAAGAAATTGAAATATGGATGAAATTTAGTGAAAAAGAAAATTTACTTTAATCGGTATCGCAGTTATTTTTTAATATGAATAAAGAACAGGCTGTCAATTTGGCACTCATATACAAGTTATTTTCTGTTTATTTGAAGTTCTTTAATATTTCAGCACAAAAAAAGAATCCTGGCGAAACACTTTTGTCCGTTTTACATGCTTGCGTGTGTTTGACATTTTTCAGAAATTGACTTCCAAACTAACCAGCTGTTTCTGTCGACTAAGAAAACGTCCGTAAATCTGCTGCTACAAATCGCTTATAGACTAATTAGAGGTTGGATCTGTAAAAATAAGGTTTAAAATGGTAAATTCCATGTAAAGTAGTTTAAGCAAGAAGCGGGGAATTTCCACTAGAAGTCAAGTAAGGGTTATATCTACGTGTCAGGATATGACGTTAGAGGCAGAAAGTTAGTAGTGACATAAGAACAAGATACTATGTTGGGTGTGTAAAAATAAGGTTCAAAATTCACCGTATACTTGTTTAAGCAAGATGATAAAAATTTCCATCAGATATCAAGTAAGGGTTA